>VWZG01004934.1:148247-222115 GCA_013396735.1 Grallaria varia | reverse complement strand
CCTCGCCGGGGCGGGCATGGCGGCGGAATGGCCGCGTCCCGCGGGGGTGTGGGGTCGGCGCGGGGAGGTGAGTGCGCTCTGGCGGGGCTCCGCTCCCCTCCGCTCTGCTCCCCCGAGCTCCCCGGGGCCCCGGCGCGGACCGGGCTGCGGGGTTGACCCGCGGGGCGCTGGCGGCGGGGAGCGGCGGACACGTGTGGGGCAGCTGGGAGCGCCGGGCCCGGCGCGGCACCGCCGGCCGCCCTTGGGAGAGGGACCCGGGGGAGCCGCGGGCAGCCCCGACCCCGCCGCCCGCTGGTTCCAGGGGCGGGAGTGGTTCCTCTGGCCCTGCTGGTGCCTGTCCTTCTCGTAGCAGAGCCCCGCGGTCGGCACGCGGAGCTGTGGGGATGGGGGGAGTTTCCAACAGTGAGTCGAGCTGGAGAGCGAGCTGGTGCCGGCAGCGTGCCAGAGCGGTGGGACGTGGAGCTGATGCTCGGGGGGGCTTTCTGACTTCTCACATCAATCTGCTTGTCAGCACAAACATACACAGAGATAAAGCGAAGCAGGCGGTGCACAGCGAGGAGCGCTAATGGGCCGTGGGGGGTGGCTGCAGGGATAAGCCAGGCGTCCTAAACAGCAAGAACAGCAGGGTTTGCATCCCTGTTGAGAAGCCTGTATGCCTATGCCCTTCTAGAAGCGGCTTAGCTAGAGCTCACCGTAGGTAAACGACAAGAAGTCCTCAAGTTGAACTGCTTCTTGTGAGAGGAGCTCAGGTGTTATGAGGCAGGAGTAAGAGCTTTGGTTACATCTTCTGGTCTTGTGGGAAGGCACGGGCAGAAAAAAAGAGGGACTATGATGCTGCTCTGCAGGCCTTACAAGGTACGAGTTGTCTGAAATACGGTTTTTAAAAAGTGTTCTCCAGTCAAATCATGACTCTGAAGTGGTAGCTAGAGATTTTACAGGATGATTCAGTTTGATCTGGATGAAAAAACAGAATTTAATGTTTTCACATTTAGGAGAAGAAAATGGCTTAATTTTTTTTCAGTTCAGGTTGGCTTTTAACCTCTACTGTCAAGTTATGTTGAATTTTTAAGTCACCGATAGTGTGAAGGACACAACGAAAGGAAGGTATGTGCAAGCAGATAGTTTCAAACCTAGAGTGCATTTATTCCATGCTTGGACTTTCTAGTTGTCAGACTTTGATAGTGAGTGGTCTTTTAAGTGACATTTGTGTTGCTTCTCTAGTATCTACCCTTCTTCTGTACATAAAAGTAATGTCACGTTATTTATGCTGATAGTTAAAGCAGTGCTCTTACTTTATTTCTGTGTTGCTGTGTGTTGGCATAAGCCTCTCCTGCATGAAAAGCCAGACCCTTCTAAAGCCCTTCCACAGTGGTGTAATTGCACCCGAAGACAAAGCTGCGCTGTTTTAACTGTTGAAAAGGATGTGGGCTTTTGTCTGTGCAAGTCTTGTGTGTGAAACCACTTATAGGTCTGTGGACTACTAGAGATGATGAGGTTACCCTGAGATTTTTCCAGATAACTCTTGTAAAGACGTTGGTGCCAGTCCAAAACAAAAGTTTCCATGGGAATTCAGGCCTATGCTGTTTTCCTGTTACTGAGCATGAACACTCATCAAAGGGATTGGTGAACTTTCAGTGTCTTTGCTCCCAAACTCACTTTGAATCCTGTTGCAGATCGTTGGGAGTCTTTAGGTGATGAAATGTGCAAAAGTCAGTACTGAAAATCAAAATAAGAGGTGCCAGGCTAAATTAACTTTCACGTCAGCCTATAGATGTACATCCAGGTTCTCCCTATCTCCATAAGGCAGATCTGTCAACATGCTGACTGACAGTCATAAAATTCTGCCCCAGCATTGTCACTGCTGTCTGTCATGTTAACCATGACGGACTTCAGCATAAACAGTCTTCCCCTGGACAAAGACGAGACTACCCTATAGCTGAAATAGCCTTTTCAAAATTATTGATTTAGAGCACAGTCGCTTAGGGTCAACAAATATAAGAGTATAAATCACATTGTCTGTAGGCAAAGAAATACCTTACCCCAATATTTATCATTTCCGTGCTCTGAACAAAATCCTTATTTGTTCAGAGTTTTCATTTCTTACAAAGCTGTTCTCCCTGGCAACATCATGTACTTGGCAGGTGCACCTGAAAAGGCATGCCACTTATTTGGAGGCAGCATATAGGAAAATTAAATAACTTTTTTTTTTTCCTGTCTTGCTGTTACCTATTTACAGGAAAACCTGTATTTTTACATTCTAATCCAGGACTCTTACTTTCTAGTTAGTTGCCTCCAGCAGCCTTCACCAAGTGGCTTTTAATAAACTTATCACTGTCCATGGTACAATTTGTTCAGAATACATTAATTATGCTACATATCAACAGTTCCTACAGCATCTGTCAATGGATTTTTAAATTATTTTTTTCTGGAAGTGTGTCTTTCATTGTTCATCATCAGTCTGACAGTTACAGTTTCTTATTCAAGGTCTTTATGTGCTTTTGAATGCATGCTACTGGGGTGTACCAAGCCAGAGCACAGCATGTTATCCTTGTTCCTTCCATGTCTTGTGTCCCATTTTTAAGAATAATTCATTTAGTATGGAAAATTAAAGTTCGATTGGTCTTGTGCATGTCTCTTTTCTTTGCTACCTAGATGATACTTCAGTGAGATTTGTTCTTGATAGTGCAACAATTACTTCTTTTTCTCACCTCTGTAGTTCTGTTAAGGTTGCTATGAGGGCTTCTCTCACACGTACCCCACAGTCATGGATCCCTCAAATATTAGCAGACTCTCCTAGTCTGTTACCTGGACTCCATGCTGGGCATCAACTCTGCCCGTTGCTGGACCCCAGGTTCCTTGCCCATCCTCTGACTCAGACCTTGAGTCTTTCCAGATACAGTTCTCCTTCTCTCACTGGCTAGTCTGGTTGTACCTTGCTAGCAAATTACACATGTGCTCACATGCATACTGGGTTACGTTCACTAGGAGAAGAGATACACCATGGTTCCTCTAGTTGCCAGTTCCTGGACATGCAGACCTGGAGGGTGGCAATATCTTCAGCAGTTGCTGGCATTTAGACCTTGCAGCAGTACCACACATAGGGCAGAGGACAAAAAAAAAAAAGTAGTTAAGAAAAGGATTTAGTAAGACGAAAGAAAGATCTTGATCAAGTGCAGGGTTTGATCAGAGACACATACCCACCAGCAACCCATTTAAATGCAACTTGCCCTTTTTTCTTCTCCGCCTTCCCTGCCTCCATTGTGTGATGTTTATACCCCTCCATCCTTCCCTTTCTCCATCTTTGTCCCCTCTTCTAAATTTCCCATAAATTATACAAAATCCAACAAATGCCTTCTGATATCACATCCACAAAGACCCTCAGAAATACCATAATACATATGATAATCTCACATTTCCTCTTTCTTATCAGTGACAAAATTCATGGTGAACCTGTTCAAGGCTGTGAGTAGTTCCTTTAATGGCATTAGTTCCCATAGTGACCAAAGACAACTTACTGTTCCTGCTATCACCTGCTCGTTATTGTTTGTTTGTGCGTAATCTACCGCTTTCATTGTCATTTGTAGTTTCTTTTATACTGAATAGTCCTTAACCAAATAAAGTAGGGAACCAAATGTCTTCCCATCCCACGATTCCTTTTATTACCCCTCTTGTTCAGATCAGCCTGAGTGCTTTACCTCCTTCCTCTCCAAATATGCACAGCAGGCATGTTTGTGAATGGGATCTGCTCGCTGCTCGTTGCCATGGGTGAAAACCCCAGCAAGGTGATAGAACAGACATTGCCCCAACTGTGCAGCTGCCTCTTCTCATCTTTTCATTCACAAGAGCTCCTCAGTTGTTAAACCTGCCTGCTTCTATTTCATGGCTTTAGAGGTTCATACCCTTCCTTAAAACCCCCACCAGTTCCAAATGATCACACACATGGTTGCATCCTCAGTTGTTCCCCCACAGGGCACTTTCAAGCATCTAGAGTATCCCTGGTGATCTGTTTCTCAGGTTAAATCTGTGTGTGCTATAGAGGATTTCAAGACCTGAGGCTTCTACCATACCACAGATTTTGGAGAGCGAAAAGAGATTCCTTTTACCAGTAGGCGTTATGAGTTCTGTAAAGGATCTTGGGTTGGTGCAGAATAATCATTGTGAACTGAACAATTAGCAATTACACCTGGAGGACAGGTTCACTAATTAATTCTAGAAGTGCAAGGCAACTTATTTTAATATGATTACAAGAATGGATCTCCTAAAGCAGTATTATTTTAAGATGTTTTAAGAGCCCTTTTTGTGATTTGTAATTAAAAATGTAATCTCAAAGTAATTTTTAAGTCACCTGATAAACACATGGATCTTGTGAAGGACTGGAAATTACTACGTTATTGTTGGTAAAATCATTTTTTATGTACTTCTTTGTTTGAAAAGTAAAAAGGCAATATCCTTTCATGTAATTGTTGCAATAATATTTTAGTGTTTTTAGCCTTCACAGCACATTTCTTAAAAAACTGGCAATGGGAGAATGTACAAGTGAAACTAAATATTTCATTAAATGGGTAGTAATGGATTAATAAAATAAGTGAGGGATTGTATTGCTTGGTAATACAGATCTGAGCTGCCTGTGATCCTGCCATAATTTTACAAATAATTGTGTTGCAAATGTGCACTATATCTTGTCTGAAGACGAAGGGGCATCCCCGCACCTCAGCATGAATACATAACTCTTGTTAGCACATGATGTGGGATACCTTGTATTCTCCAAAAGTACCAAATAAAGACTTGCTATTTGGTTTTCTCTGAATTCAGAGAACTTTCATAGCTTAAAAGCTCAGATGGATGGCCTTTATCTTTGTATTCCATTCCAGTAGTCTAAGCCAATTCTTGCGTGCTCAGTAGCAGGTGAAAGGCTTTGATACATGAGCAAACTACCAAGTATCAGCTGCTCTATATACTAACCGAAGTTCATTTAGAAGGAAGCAGCTTCAGACTATCAGGTGAGCATGTGCACACCTCAAACATGATAACTTGTTTGCGTGTTAAAGCCTTCAAGTGGTTTGAAACCTCTGCTCAGGTCTTCTGTTACCTGCGGTGCAGCAACTGTGAGTGGTGATTCATCAGTGCTCAGATTGATGAAGACCTTTAAACTGTTTCTGTATTGACAAATGTCTGATTCTTACCCAAAAGGCTTTCTCATCACTTGAGGAAATAGGAGATGTGGACATGCTTTATTTAGATGCAGAGGTGTGGTCTAAAGGGGTATTATAAGTTTTTTGAATGTTCTGAGTGTAACGCATATTCCAGGATAGTTTGTTATACCTTGTTCACTGCTTTGTTTTTGCTGGGGAGTACTGATTTTCCATAAGAGCACTAAAGCTGGAGATTCTTGTTGCCAATGATGCCTGCCACAGGATGTGCCTGTCATATAAACAGGTGATAGAGTTCACCTTTTAAGACTAATCAGCTTACTTGATAAAGGGAGGCAGGATTTAAACTAGCATGTGGTTATGATAAGAGTGAACAGTAAGAAAGGAAGAAAATAACTTAAATATTAGAAATTGCAAACCAAGTATTTTCACATCACTATAGGTTAAATTCATGTCTGTCCAAGCAGCCTTCATACTTTTCCCACCCTGTGTGCTTTCTACCACCAAGTCCTGTCTTGATACCTCTGCTAGAACTCTGCATCTTTGTGTGAATGTCTGCATTGTAAAACTACAGTTGTTCCCTGAGTCTCTCTGAGGTTTTTATTTCACATTCTCATCCACAAACTCCCAGCAGGCTGAAACCAGGAGAAAAAGCCTAAAAGCATTTGAATGTCCTTCTATGGGCCTTTTAAAGTAGCTTTAAATATTGCATCAATAAAAGCCTCACACAATGTGGGAAAGAATATGGCATTGAGTAACCAGAAGGAAAAAAATGGAAAAAAAAGTTTTGTGCAGCTTTAAAGCAGGTCTGTGCCTGTGAAGAGCTGAGCACATAAGACTGAGCAGTGTCTCAGTGAAGTCAGGGGAATATGTATGTGCAGCTTCTTTGCAGGGTTGTTGTCTCGACTCAATTACTTAATTACAGTCACCTGAGTGGAAAAACACTGGTGTTCAATGATCTGATAATTGTTGTATCAAATAATGTATTGGTCAGTATTATTAGAACCACATAACCAGACTGAAACAGTGCTGTGGCATCCCTGTCCAGGGCAGGGGTTTGGAACTGGATGATCTTTTAGATCCCTTGCAACTCAAACCATTCTATGATTCTCCTTTTACTGCGATATAATATGCTAATTTTTGAAAGGTGCCAACCTGCTACACAGTACGGTTAGGTAATCTGGGGCTATGCAAGCAGTTTTCCTCAATAAGGATACGCCAGATACTACATATGAGTACAAATGTAATGTGTGTAGCTATTTATGCAATATAGTTTCATGTTAAGAAGTTTTTCTGACCCACTTGGTGCCCTGTAGTATAAGCGATAACACTTTTTTTGCTGTACAGATGTCGAATGCTCAAAATACTACATACAGAAAAAGTACCCATATTTGATACCTTCATTATGGTATGGAGCCAAGAGTACTCAACTGGAGTCTTTGTTGATTTTTCAAAATATATTACATGTTATGACAGTCAAACGACTGCCAACAAAAATATTAAGTAAATTAGAAGGGCGTTATGTTTGACTAGAGTTTTTTCTATGATCTTAAAGGATTTTAAATCATCAGTATATGACAGTACGTGTTAACTTTTAATGTTTTGGCGCTGTAGGAGAAGGTATAGTTGTTAGTCTGATGTCTTATCATTGATCTCAAGGCCTGGTTTCCCAGCAGGTATTTCCATGATCACTGCTTGTTTGCCGTTCTGTCCTAGTATTTTGCTATAGGAGACCTGTAAATGAGAAATTATAGTGTTGTGTCAGTGGCTTTAGTATTCCACAGACCTCGGTCTGTTCTTTGTAATATGTTTCAACTGAGTTTCCTTAAACTTTTGATTTTTTGCCTCATGTTTTCATTGGACCATGTCTTCCAAATGATCTTTTTTTTTTTTACTTTCCTGTATTTTCCTCTTGATTTCTATGACTCACAGACAGTAACCAGTGTCAAATGGCCCAGCTACTTCTTTTGATTCTTGTTCATTGATGTATCATCCTCCCATTTGTCATCAATGTTTCCATCCCAGAGGAGTAGCTACTTGCCTTGTGTAGTTGTAGCCTTCTGAAGGTTGAATCCCTCTGGTAGAAGCTTTATAACTGGATATGCCATCTGTTTCAACCTCACAAGTTGGTGTGGTATGGTATGGCTCTGTCCACCTGTACAAATAATAAAGCACCGTAGATAAAGGCAAGTGGTGCCACTTTCCCTGCAACTATATTGCATGGTTTGGCTTTTTTGCTTTGGATTACATGTAGTCAGTCTTCCCACACCAAACAGCCCCTAAGTTTAGACCCAAGTGTCTCTGCTAAGGGTTAGGATGGGGTTTGTATGTATCTGGACTCCAGATGAATGTAGTTCACGTGCCCCCCAAACTGATCTCTTAAGCCAGTGCACAAAGCAGAGGGAGGATGATCAAGGGCTGCAAGACTCCCGCAGGGGTCGAAGCTGTGCTGAGATGTGAGAAGGGGGACTGGGCTCGTGGGCAGTGTAGGGAAGGATGGCACAGCACCCTGCCATCCAGCACCACTGCCAATGTTCACAGTGTGTGCCCCTGTCAGGTCTGGCAGTCCCACGGTGGGAGTGCACAAGGCTCACAATATGAGGACAGGAATGGTTATAGAACAAATCTGTGCAGTTATAAATGATACTGCTATCAGTGGAGCATTTTGCTAGTCTTGACCAGTGTGCCAGCACTGAATTTTGTTATGATTCAGTAAAGCATGAATAAATGAGATAGAGCTTTTTCTCTGAAGGCCAATGTGTAACAGAAAACATCTTGCTGGAGGTTTTAATTGATTTTGTCTTATATGGGATGAAAATATGCAGCCTGTGTTATTACTGTACTAATTTAATATTCAGGAGCCTGCATCTATTTATACAGTCAGCAAAATACTGCCTGAAAAACACAAGCAACTTGTATCACTAATTCTAACATTCTAATTCTGTTTTTTGAGGAAATTAACTTCAATTATTTTATCATCTATGCCCACAATGTACATTAGCAGTATCAGTTAGTAAGCATATATCATATATAAGAGTTCAGATCTCTTTCATGTTTAATGAGTGCATGGATGACAAGAAAAAATCTAGTATCACAAAAATATTTATTTCAAACTCTGGTACAAATTCAGAATATGCTTATAGAAATTTTTTGTAGCCTGCTGTGAGATGTCCCTGCGATCTGTAAGACATAAATATTTGAGCTCTGACTTAAAAATACTTTCCTCTGAAAATAATTTTCAAAAATTAATGTGTAAAGAGTATAAATAGCGGATGCTTTGAAATACAAGCAAAGCTTTATTTTCCTGAACCAAGATATCAATTAGGCTGAACTGTGTTGATTCACATCACTGCACACTGTAATGAACTTTCCTTTTGAGCCACTCTTTTTTCCAGTTTGACTACCAATTTATGGAAGTTAGATTCTAAAAGTAGGAACAACTTATTTTGCTACTCTCCATCTGGAAAAGCTCCAGTTTACTGAGAAGCAATAACAGACCACAGGGCTTCTAACATCACAAGAACACTTCCTCGTACTGATTCTTCAATAAGTACAAAATTTGCTTAAACAAGTCAGTCTTGAAGGCTTTCTGAGTACCAGGAAGCTAGTCAGAATACCTGAGAGAAACTTCAACCTCTTCTGTCAGTATGAAACCCACATACACCAGGATCACAGAAATGGGACCTCTCAGGATGCATTTTGAGGTTAGTTCTAATTTATATGAGTCTGAAAAAAATTAAAGGAACATTTAAAATAAAAATTTCATGCTATTTGTTATTCTCAAATAGTTGCCTTTTTAGAAGAAAATCTTCTAGTGGAAAAGTTGTAAACCCTGTGATGCAAACATCTTAGGAGCAAAGTAAAAGTTCTCACCATAATGACATGTAGTCTCTTACAGGAACTGCTAAAGCGGGCTTTGGGTTTTTCAAGGGAAATCACACAGCCTTTCCTTTAGCTACAGAGTGGAAAGCAATTGTTTAAAAAGACCATGAGGCAATTCTTTTAACATCAAGAGGATAAACATGCTTGGGAATTGAATCCTGTTAGAGGAAGAGGAGAGGTGACAAGAAAAGGAAAATCCTTGTAATAAAGAATTATTGACTGCTACTAATCCATGATGACAAGAAGGAGAGAGTAAAATAATTAAGCTGTTTTGCATAGCAATGTTGGCATAAAAGTTACTAGGATTAGTACAGTAGTTGCTAAAGACACTGCAAAGATAAATTGTAGTATTTAAGTGTTACTGTCCTTATTAAAGACAATAAGATCCCTTCTTTCTGGGAGTGGCAAGGTCATCTTCCTAGTGTTTGCAAAGGATTCAGCAGAACAGTGGCAGCAGTAACATGAACAAGTACATTTGCATACACATCTTTACTTGTGACACCTTCCAGTATGTATTTTTTTCCTAAGTAGTTAGTTTTCATGTGAAAATAGCAGTAATTTAATCTTTATTCCTCAAATTTAAACCAACCTCGTTTATGCTTTATTATGGTGTCTTTGATATGCCTTTGTACTAAAGAGCAAGTTAAACTGATTTTTATTAATTAGATTTGGGTGATAAGTACGAAAGAAGAACCTAGATGGTCACATTTGTCCTTCCATTTCGAATTCTTGTGTTGAATATTTGCTTCCTATTCTTTGTAACTAAACATTCTGACTTTCAGCCTACATAATTACCCTGTTAATCTTTCCAGATAGCAGGGCAAGGTTTAATCATTGCTTCTAATCCCTTATTTTAGTACATAATGTGGATCTCAGCTCTCCATGTCTGCCATGTCATGTGATCACACTAAACAAAGAAAGGTAATCAGAAATTTTGCTTAACAACAGTTTTAAGAAATCAGAGAAGCTCTAAAAAGTGTAAGGAAATTATTCAGAATATCATTCTGAAATAGATAAATACTGTTTCATATTTGTAACCAAGATAACAAACCCTGCGCTTAGTTACACTAATATAAGTTGTGCCATTTACTGAGGAATGAGGCATTATGTGGCTCTGAGTTTCCAATAAAACCTGCTGTAGTATGTTAAATATTTATAAATTGCATATTAACATCAGCACTTAAATATCGTTATGAATACTTATTAGGGTCACTTTCATTAGTGTGTGTGTGGGCATGTGTGTCCCTCTGTATGTGAGAACAGTGGGTTTGCTCTGGTCTTTATTGATGTAGGGCTTTGTCTGGGCTCAAGCAGAAAGAGGAAAAGCAGTGGCATGAATCTGCTGGTGAACTGGGCAATAATGTAGTCTATTATTTAAACATGATCTTATTGGCAATCACATTGGTTTTGTTTTATTAAAATTCCAACACTTCACATTCTTATTAATCACTTTCCCACTCCTTCTATTCACTTGTGTTCTGATGCCTGTGCTCTGGTACCCATAGCAACACTTGTTAATGCTAATGAAACTGCCACATCCTAAGCTCCCCAACAGAGCAGCCCTGTTAAATATGGCTATTAAGCACAGTTGTATTTCTGTTAGTTCCAGCTCCCAGCAGACACCTGCTCTATAGAAACTCTGTCCTGAGTTATTAGGATTTGGTAACTCACAGCTTTTCTTAAAGCTGTCATTTGGCTGGAATAAAATTTTCATATTCCCAGACAGTGGATGCTACAGAATATGTATGGTTTCTGTAAAACTGACAAGGTTTAGCTGTGGGATTAAGTATTCTTTTGAAGTGCTCATTTGCATTCAATGAAAAAACAGGCAGGGTTGAGACTGATTGATCTTTGAAGAAGCTACGGGATGTGTTGTCTCCTGGAGCACATGGGCATTTTAACGAAATATCATTCATAGTGTGTTAGCAAGCAGAAGTAATAGCCAAATAATTCCTCATGAATTCAGAGTCAGTTCAACTTAATAGAAGTATTTGAGCATTTTAATATATCAAGGTAGGGAAATGATTATGTATTTTGATTCTTCTTTCACTTAGAAATTTATTTGCATGTAGTATTTGTGAGGACGATAACAGGGTGCTTTATTTACATTACTCTGAATTTTGGTTTTGAATATTGTTTATTTGGCAAGTCATTAGTCATCTATCTTTTATACTCTAGAAAACAAAGGAAAAATCCTCTAATCAGTATAAAATCGCTTCCAAGAATATGACCACAAATTAGGGAATGCTGCTGTGCCAACAAATAGATGCCAAGGCTGCAAAACAAGGAAGCTGTCATGTGTGTATTTCAAGTGTCAGGCTGATCCTTCTCAATACTCTTCATTGTAGCTCAAAAACAATTGATTACAAGACAAAGCTTTAAAACCACTCATTTCCTAAAGGGTTTTAAATGCAGCACTGTTTTGTGCAGAGTTGCCTATAGGAATCCGCATTGTTTCCCCAATGTACCATATCTGAGAGTGTGGTCATTTTTTGATTACTGAATGGTTTTGCCATGTAATTATTATGAACTTGGGGGAGGGTGCTCAGCCTTTCTGTTCTCCAGGCAGTGTCTGTCATGCTTTTAGTGTGGAGTGCCAGGTTTGCTAGGTGTCTCCTGCTTTCCTGTAATTCCGTCTCCCCTTTGTTCTTTGCATGTCTAAAAACCCTTCTTTTGCTCATTGTTCAGACTCCTTTATTCACCTATATGTCTTTGTTGTGTTCATTTTTGTTTTAGGATCATTTCAAGTTCTTGTGCTAATCTCTTCATATTAACCAGCTGTATTAATCAGATAATAAACCAGACTTGTTGGTAATGAATTGATTCATTCAACTGCTGGATTTAATTAGAAAGACACTTAACATTCCAGCAGATGTTCTTATTTTGTTTCATTATCCTTGTGTTATCAACAGTGGGCTTATAAATATATACTCTTCATGTCTGTATTTACATCGTAAACTCTTCAACCTAAAGCCTTATTGTTGTGCCATAGACCACAAAAATTACATGAAACCTGTAAATATGTCTTAAAGGCAAATTTATATGAATTCCTTTTTCATCACTTCTCAGACCATGTAAAGTCTTGAATTACCAGGATATTCTTTATCTAATAATAAATTGATTAATCAGTTTTAAATGAGACAGATTTCTTCTTCCCTAGTTAAAAACCCTTCTCTTTGGACTTATCTCTTTTCCTTCTGGTCTCGTGACTCTCATTCCTTTTTCTCTAGTGGCAAAGCTTCAAAAAGGAGGCTATGAATGCCCCTCTCCTTGGTATTCCCTGCAGACTAATTTAGGGAGCTCCTCCATCAGCTTGCTGGTTGCCTGCTGGAAGGGTCTCCTGCTCCCTGAGCTCTGGCACTCGAGTCACGGCTGGAGGTTACAGCCCAGGCCCAAGCCATGTGAGTTAAGAGTTCTAACAGTGAAGTTACTTCATTTATCTGAACCCCAGAACCTCCACATTCTAGTTAGAGAATGTAATTTATGCAGCAGTGTTCAATTGTCCCCAGATCCAGTCAGAGCACATAGTTCAGATATGCAATCCAGAACTGAGCACAAGAGCTCACACTGCATTTAGTAAGCTACATGTGCCTACACTGACAACAGTGGGTTTTGCGAACTGAAGCCAGGGCTGGGGGTCCTTGTTAGGAAGCACAGTGGTAAAATCTTAGGGGTTTCTTTTCCTTTGTGTGTAATGCCTTTGAAGAAACCTTGCATGCTTTAAAAGGCATGCTTGTGGTTAAGTTGTATGAAACAGCTGAGGCTGTAAAGCTGAGAAGAGAGGAGGAAGCTGAAATGAGAAGAGGAAGATTCTGTTTCACCTTGGGGCTTCTCACTGTGCACTCCTTGGTTTGCTTTTGCACTTGGTGGACTCCTGTGTGACCATTTTCAATGTTATTGAGCAAAAAGAAAGCAGTGAGTGGTTCTGTCTGGTAAAGAGTTGGATCAACTCCTCAAAGGATTTGGGAAGCCTAGGAGCCAGTAGAAGCAGAAGGGCAACACTAGATGGCTAGGAGTGGTAGGATAAGGTGGAGAAAGACAATCACCAGACATCCCTGTGCTTCCTGGTGGCATCAACTTGTTACACTGTTAAAACCATCTCTGAGGACTTTGCCTTTCACAACTCTTGTTCAAATGCTGAATATTTTCTCTTTTCTTTCTGATACTCACATCTGTTGTGTTGGCCATAAAACCATATGGCACATTGCTTTGTGGTAATTGCATGTGTGATTGTGCAGGTAGAGTACATTGCCTGCTCTGCTACAGTCTGTGTTGTAACTGTGTGGGTGTAGCGTTTACTTAATTGCAAACTAACGTTAGTTTTGAGTTGAGAATAATTGTATTCAAAAGTAGTAATGTTCCAGTAAGGAAAATCAATTCATTTTGAGCTTGTTCCTTCACTAGCTTTGAAGATTAACTAGTCTATATTATAGCAAGTCTTAAAATAAAACTAAACTGTATAATTTCTATAACAGGCATCCTTTTTTTTTTTTTTTGTTGTTGTTGTTGTTGTTGTTGTTGTTCATTTTCTTTTACCCCTGTTGTAATGGTGTGTACAGTTCCTGTGCAGGGTTCAGAATTCCATTGCACTAGGTATCCTATGGGTGCTTATAACAAAAAATAGTGCTTATTTTATGTAATTTGTGTAATCCAAATAGTTTTCTATAACATCTTATTGTCAAATATCTTCAAAGAATTACTTTCCCCTGAAGAACTGGGTATGCTTCTTAGTCTTTGTTTTAAGAGAATATATTCCTCTATTCTCTTCTTTTTACTAATCAACATTTTTCAGCTCTGAATTAGCTGTAAAAGTAACAGTTTTATCTGTTCTGTTAAAGTTTGAGCAACATGATCTCAGCTGTCAGTTTTGTGAATAAGAGAGGGATTTCCTTAGCTCCTGAGTTTGGTGGTCTTTCTGTGAAGCCTTTGGGATATCTGTTTGCATAACAGTCATGCTGTTTTTCTGTTAAGCAGAGTAGAAAAACTCAGTGGCGACAGGATGATTTGTCGGAAACTTGATGGATGGATTTTATAGGGCTCTCTTCTCATAAGCAGCCAAGTCATGTGCAGTTCATCACAGACAAGTAGGAGGGGGGTTAGGTGATAAATTTTATCATGGTTAGCTGTTAATACACATTTGTTTTCCCAAGGGATAAACAGTAGAGGCAACTGAAGCATTGCGGGGAATCTCATGTTCTTTGAGTGAACTGGACCAAAAAGGTGCTATTTGATGTTAGCAAATGCAGAGTAACACACAGAAGTGAATACAAAGCATATGTCCACTGTCTTGTACATTAAAACCTGATTCACTACTTAGGAGACTTTGAATCACCAAAGAGAATTCAGTGGTTAATTCAATGATCCTAAAAGCAAGAAAAATACCAGAAACAAAAAGTAAATAGAGGGGAGATTGAGTAAAAACTATGCTGTTTTAGAAATCTATTGCATTGTCAATCCACCCCTTACCACAGCACTTGAAGAAGGATAGAGTAGAACTAATCAAGAGCTGAACCAGGCAAGGAATGAAGGACCACTAGGAGAAACGTGGAATGTTGCTGGAGGTTTTTGTAAATAGTGCAGAAACAAATCCATGGAGAGGGGAAAAAAAATAAAAATAAAGCTGTTTAACAAAGGCTCATACAGCCTTTGACTTAAACTCTCCAGCCTCAGATTTCTGGAAGACTGCTGTTTCTGTGATTACTGTTTGTTTGCCCTATTTTTACACACTTCCTAGGGAATTGCTGCTTGCCCTTGTCAGCCAGGGCACGTGCACTAGAGGGATGTTTAATCTGTCCCTGGGAGATCATTCTTGTTGGAGTAGATTCAAAGAGAAAAGCTTGTTACTTTTCCTTCATTTTCAAGTCTCTGCTTGTGGGAGTCTTGGAGTCTGAGAACTCTTTTTATTTCCCTGTTAGCCCTGAGCTGTGCTTTAGTGAACAGCTTTTCTTCAGTACCTGTGGCCACACTGCTCCAAATATAGAAACAAAGTTAGCTGCTTTAGCAGAGATTTCAATATTATGCTTAGCTTTATTTGTACTGTTTTGATGTTTGTGCTGCATGTTAGTGCAGTAAGTACTACGCTAACGGCTGTGCATCTTTGTTCAGCTCTGTTCATTTACTCTCTTGTTCACTGTTTTTTGTAGCAGATGAGTATGAAGATACTTTCATGGGTTCTTTTGTCCCTCCCCTCCTCCTTTAAGTGCCTTTGAAAGACATTGCATAAGCTTCTGCAGTTGCCACACATTCTCTTTTAGTGTCGGTGATGTTCTTTGGGCAGCAAAACAATCTTCACCCCAGTTTATTCCTTTCAGCAACTCACCACTACAGTTAAAGACTAACAGCTCTCTTCTTCCAGTAATTACTAGTCACAAGTACTCATGTTAAATAACTGTATCAGCAACTTGTCTGTGTTGAGTAGCAGTTCCTGCCCTACACACCTATCTGTGGAAGGTTGGTTGTATTGAGGCGGGTAGGCACTTGTTTATTTGGACTTCTGAATGTTTAAATAGCTCATTGCAAGAGACCTAAACCAAAAATGAATAAAAAGGAGTTGCTGCTTTAAAAGTTGTTGCTGCTTACTGGTCACAGCTGAACTGGCTGACAGAGTATCTTCTCAGTTCACTTGGCATCAGCAATTGCAAAGGAAATAAAGTTGTTCTACTTTTCTCAGTAAACATGCTTTAATGATTCTTCCGGCTACAAACTAATCCTGACTATGAGATTGGACAAACCTGGACTCTTGCAGATAATATCAGTTTTGCTTGGGAGAGCTGACACTTTCAAGAGGATTGCTCTAGCACATAGTATAACTTCTGCTGTTCTTAAAATAGGACAAATGGAACAATTTCTGCAATGCCAGTCTAATAAAGAAATGTCTAGGGGAAGGGAACGGACTGAAGTGCAGGTAAAATTATGAGAGGAAAAGTGGTAGATTGTACACAGCAGTTGTATTGCTCCAGGTAATGCCATGCTCTGTGTGCTGCCATCTCTCCACACTACTTAGTTTTATGGGATAAACTGAACTCAGTGTAATCCAGCCATCAGTCTTCAGTCAAGTCACTGCCTTTCCGGGAAGTTTTTTTTTCCGGAAGTCCTGAGCAGAAGCCTTTACAGTTGTGCAGAGGATATATGTCGTTCCAGGAGCTGCACAGAACTGATGAAGCTATTTTTCCGAAGGTTTTGTGCCCTTTCCCACATGTGGCTACTGGTAGCTCCAGCTTACCCCAGTCCCTCAGATGAGCACCCTCAGCAGGAGCTGTCGGCACATGCAGTGGCTGCTTTGGAGCACTGCATGTCCACACTGGCGGGACAGCCACTGCCGGCCAGCATCCGCAATGGGTGACCTCCTCCATGCCTTCTCCTTTACCTGAGAGAGATTTGTCACAGAACTTCTAGGAACTTCCCAGGTCCATCTCTGAAATTCCAGCCCTTCTTTGGTTATTTCAGAGTCTTGGTAGAGGTGGGATAGAGCACTGCTCCATTGGCATGTTTTCCTAGGAAAAAAAGCGAAATTGCTATAATTTTTTTAGTTATTTTTCAGATTTCCCATGTGGGCAGGTCATCAGATATTTAGTGTACTTGCCAATGTACAACATATGTTGGACTTGATGATCTTGGAGGTCTTTTCCAACCTGGTTGATTCTATGATTCGATGATATATATGTGTAATTTTTCTAGGGTGAAAGTTGACATTGCTTCTTCCATCTGGTAAATATTATTGATTAATCTTCATTTAACCATACATGTTTTAAAATTCCTGTGTGACAAAATAATAGACTTGAGATAAAGCCTTTTGCTTTAGGTATCTTCAGGTATCTTTAGGTATCTTCAGAAACTGAAACCCAGGAGGTCCTGTCTGAATATCAGGGGATGCTTTTCCACTGTGAGGTTGTTTGGACACTGGCACACGTTGCCCAGGGAGGTTGTGTAGTCTCCGTCCTTGGAGATATTGAAAAGCCGTCTGTTCATGGTCCCAGGCAACCTAGGTGGTCCTTCTTGAGGACCCTGCATGACCAGATGACCTCCAAAGGTCCTTTCTGATCTCATCCATGCTGTGAATCTATGAAATTTCATTTTTTACAGAGGTGTTCATGTCAGTTCAGGAATCCAGAGACAGAGAGTTTATTCTCCTGCTGCACAAGCTAACTTCATACCACAGGAGTCAAGGAGACCCGGGATGTCTTCAGTTTTCAGCCGCAAGAGTGGAAGAACATTGGGGAGCCTTTTTCTGTTTGCTTTTCTTTTGCTATGCAAAACTGATGTAGCTAAAATAGTAGATACATATTGAAATTGGCATTTGCTTCCTTACCAAAGATCGAGGTGTGATTAATTTGGAAAATGAGTATCACGGTTTATTTCTGGATAGCTAGAATTTGGTTAATCTAATGGGGACAGCTGTTGAAATCTGTTGGTCAAACAGTGTTTCTTAAGGAGTTCCACTAATTTATACCAGTGGAAGAGATGAGTATTTTAGACTACTATTTTTTAAATGAGAACACACACATATACCTTGCATCAGTCTGCTTGTTTGCAGTACTGCTTCTTGAACTCTCTTAATCTTGGTGCTGTGACCACTTCTCTGGGAAGCCTCTTCCAGTGCCCAACCACCCTCTGGGGGTCATTGAACTTTCCACATGGGGCATGACTGGCCCCTCTTCAATGTCTGTACAGTTAGAAAGTGTTTCAGTGGCATAAGCTCCCATGTGGCAGTAGTCTTTATCAAGAATAGTCTTTTCTTCTGTCATAGAACAATAAATGAGATACAGTTGGGGGAAAAAAAGGCAAAACAAATGCATGCATACCTTCAAGAGTCAGTCAGAAAATAATAGAAGCATTGTGCAGTAAATAAAAGTATAATTTGGAAAATTAACATGGAAAACAGTTTGTACTGTACAGTCTAAAGCCTTCCTGATATTCTGCACAATGTGGCAAAGGGAGTAGCTTGATTCACTAGCTGGGGAAAGGAAGAAAAGTAGGTTTCTCATCATAAAACTTCCTTCAGTAGTAAGCAGAGCACTTGTGACTGACTGACTGACTTGGTGTCAGCTGGGAGTTTCACCTGGAGCAGATACTTGAGAACTGTCCTGTGCCAGCCTCCCACTCTCCTCAGAAACAATGCAGTCATCCCACCAACCAGCTTCCAAGCATCTTGTTCCTGAAGTGATCCATGCAACAAAACTGACACTCAAAGCTGGTTTTACATGTGCTGTCTAAAAGTGCTCCAAGTGATGTAGATTTATTCACTTAGTCAAAACTAATTAATCCTTTTATTTATTTTAGATACTGAGTGTGTTTTGGAGCCTCTGTCTCTGCCAGAAAGTCCAGGTGGTGTTGATGCTGTAGAAAGTTCTCCCTGTGTGCCTTGTATTTTCTGCAAAGAATGCTATCTCTTAGCAGAACAAAACCAGCTCCTGAAGCACATGATTATTGAACACAAGCTCGTCATAGCAGATGTGAAACTGGTTGCAGATTTTAGAAGGTAAGGGTTATATCATTTGGACTTGATGATCTCAGAGGTCTCTTCCAACACAGTTGATTCTATGATTCCATGAAAGCTTTGGAAAGGTAGAGATCATCTGTTTTAAAAGACATTATGAGAGGATTTCTGTCACCTTTTTTTTATAGGCTCTTTGCTGCTGTAAGGTTGTTTTCCTCTTCCCTTCCCACACCCCAACCCCTAGGTATTGCTGGGACTAGAGGACTCGGTTTTAGCATGCATGGCAATTCCTGTGTTAGTCATTCGTTGTCATATCCAAGGGACTTCTCAGGTCCTGTCACTAGTCAGCAAGTTGTGTGCGAACTGGAAAGCTGTTTTTTCAGTAAAGCACATTCCAGACAATCAGGTCTCCTAATTTGGGGGTTTGTTTGTGTAGGACAAGACTATATCTACTACTGTTTAATGTCCTAAAGCTGTGTATTGTACACAGAAGCTGTTCAGTGCAGCATCTTTCACATTCTAGGGTGAAAGTCATTTGTGCTATTTCCCCATTGAAATCACATTCAATCCTTAACTATACAGGACTGTGATCTACACACAACTGTGACTCCTTCTACAGCTGTGTCATTGATCATCTCAGCAGGGTCACATTTGGCTTTGTCTCTCTTAACTTCCTCCAGTAGCTGGCATGGCCCCAGCTGGCTTGAAACTTCAGAGACTTGCTTGGCATTTTGCTTTCACCCACAGTAATGTATGGGCCAGGCAGAAGGCTAGGCAGTACCTGCCAGTCTGTAGTTCTGTTGCAGTGTTTAAATGTTAGCTCAACTAAAATGAGTTTTGTAGTAGGTCTTCTTATTGCGAGGGAAACTTACGGACACCAAGAACTGACCAATATGATCAAGGTAATGCCGTTTATTGTTGTGAAAACACCCCTTAAATAACCCAGATAGCACACACACTGTAAACCACCCTGTGACTGGTTAATACGAATAGCACACAACTCTATTGGTGTAAAATAAAGTCCTTGTGACTTCTCTCTGTGCCGTTGTTTTTCAGTTCTGCTGCAGTTTCTGTAAGTTTACATTCTTCTTCACTGTTGATCTCCACAGAGGCTTCTTACAAGCAGTTTCTCACTGCAGTCTTAGAGGCCCTGCAGCATAACTGCATCCAAAATCGCAGGGTCGCTCACATGTCCATTTTCTGCAAGAAATTTCCCAACATCTTCTGTTATTACTTACTCGGCCAAAGCCAGTAACTTTTGCCTATCAAGACACAAAAAAAAAAGGAAACAATATGATGTAATTTAGGAATAGAGATGTAAGCCATGTAAATCCATGATTAGATGAATGAGCTTAACATTGCTTAAAATTGAAAACTGATAGTTGTTTTTGTTTGCTTTTGTGCTGAAGGCAGGCAGAAGAAGAATGTACTGCTCTTTGGAGATAATACTAGTATCCTCGGGTGAATAAAGGGATCAGAGCCTCAGTCATGGACTGCTAGTTTAAGTGTGCTTGGGGGAATTATTTTGCATTAATAGAAATTTATTTTAAAATCACCTTTTCAAGAAAATGCCCATTTAAAGTCTTTTTGCTGCTAATGCTAATGCTATTGGAAGGTAGCCAAATCTTATAGAAAGTGGCCCCAGGATGTGAAATGATGGAGCTGTTACTCTGAAGTGTGCTTTCTCTAGTTTGCTGTGTCAGTAAAACAGTCTATTACTATGCCAAAAAAAGTGAGTATATTCTGAAGTGTTGAACTGAGGTGTGGAAAATACAGGGAATCAACTCAGAAAACACAGTATTATTTTTATACTTAGCAGTGAGTTACAGGCAATCATAGGAATATATGTCTTGATAGAACTGCAAGAAGTGGATAATCCAGAAAAGACTGGTGCTAACAGAAAGCTTTCTTCTTTTTCTTTTTTTTTTTTCTCTACTTTGAAGAATAAAGGTAAAGTGACATAAGGGCAAGGGGAAGAGATAAGGGAATAAGCTTCTGCTGCATGACTCGACACCACCACTCTTTCTATCTCCCTGAAAATATGACAAGGCATTGGTTATATTTGGTTATGGATTGTTTGGGTTAAGTCTTATGAAATCCCTTAACAGTGAGTTTCTTGACACAGGTGGTTATGGTTAGGTGACTTTGCACCAGTGTTCATTATTCTCAGTGCAGGGGACAGACATTTACTAAATGAACTCTTTAAATCTCTTCATTTGCACATTTAAGTCCTAAAAGTTTGAGGATGACTTATTCTGGAAGACTTGCTGTTCTGTGTAGCAGCAAGAGTGTTTCAATGTGCATTATAAACAGTGGAGTAGGCAGGGGGACAACAAAATGCTCACCTCTCGGTTACTGACATCTAATGATGCTGCTGAATGGGCTTCAGCCACACAGCTTCACTGTGCTTAGCTGTCTGCTGTACCAGAGGTTAGTCCTCTCAGTGGCAGGGTTAGCACAAATAAGATTTTGCTGATTCCTTGGCTGCTGCCAAGGTTGAAGTGCTCATATATTAAATTAGATGATAAATAGAGGTAATGTGAGCCACCATGGGATTACCTGTGGCAAGTAAACTTACAGACTGCACAAGTATTAAAAGCTGCAACTATTTAGAAATGCCCTTATAATAATGATATCAGATTTTTTAATGATTCTTTTCCTAATTTGATGGCATGTAAAATAAGAAGCTATCATTAAAGTTAGCCTTTACCTTGCCAACTTGCCCATGATTTATATGATAAACAAGTCATAAGTATAAATATAAACAAACACTTAAGTATTTTTAAACTATTTTTATAGTAAAATTCTGAATAATTAGCACAAGGATTATTGGCTCCCTTCATCTCATATAAGTGAAGTGATGATTTCCTCTTGGTTTGACAGTATCTTCCTCTTTCAGTGAAACTCTGATCTCAGTTGACGCCTGTTGGTGCAGCTGTAATACAAGCAATGATAGTACAGAATGTTTTCAAACAACTGTAGTTGATGGGTTAAACCTTCAAGATGTGTTTAGGGCTTTTCTTATTCTGTCTGCTATCCCACCATGAGGTGTTCAGGGACTTCATTTTTCTGTCTTTCTAGTTGTCTGCCAAGCTACAGTTTTCAATGTAACTCCACAGGAGACCTGCCAAAACCTCACTTTTGTCAAGTTGGTGTTTTTACTGAGTTTCAAACTCCTGACTGCATCTTGCAGAACACATAGCACAATGTTTTGGGAATTTAAGATTGCTCTGTAGTGTATCTTTTCAGTAAAGATGCATCTGAGTGGCAGTTCTGTCTGAAGATGCAAATAGGTCACAGTGTTTATGCACAGCTTGGTGCAAATCTGCTTACTGAGTTCTTCACTTTGACAGCGTGGTTTAATCCAGTGTAAGTGAAACTGAATTAATTTCATAAAATTGAAAACTAATATAAAGGAAGCAAAAACAGAGACGAGAATTAAAAAAAGAAGCACAAAACACTTAAGAATTTAGAGCATGGGAAAAACAAGAGCTGATGAACTGTTTGTTGAACTTACTTTGGTGCTTCCTTTTTCACTGATCATCTCCCCCTTATTTTTAAAGCTACATCTTGTACTGGAAGAGGAGGTTTGCAGAACAGTCTATCACAGACTTCTGTAGTGTGATAAGAACAAATTCAAAAGCTCCATTAGGTAAGTGCTGCTTGCTTACTCTCTGATGGCTAGATGACGTGATAATTTCTGGCATTTACTGCTGCTTTGATGAGCCAAGTGTGTTTGACACTCGGTCAGAAAACTGCAGAAGTAATGTTTAACTCTTAACCACATGTTTAAACATGCCTTTTCCAAGGATTACAACATGTGCTTCAGCACGGTGTTAAGTGAGGATGAGCTCAGTACATGCCTAAGTGTGCTGTGCATTGGGGCCCATTGCAAATCCACTTTCATTGTGGCTGGGGAAGTATCAGCACCCCCTGCATAAATAGTTGTGACAGTCCTTCCAGAAATTATGAGGAACATTCACAGTGTCTATTCTAGCTTCACCCTGTCCACCAGCCCCACTGATGCTGCTGACTCTTCCTGGAGATCAGTCACCCTTCCCTGCCACAGTGCCTGCTGCCCTGAGGGTATTAGGAGACAGTATCTTCACAGAAGGGACTGCAATTTTCTGAGCTCCAGCACAAGGCCAAGGACTATACTTCATCATTCTACTGCACTGTCACAGTGGGACATTCCATCTTAAGGACAATGTTGACTGTGTGCAGGAAGTGTTTCTCTCAGAATTAAATGGTGCATTACTTTGGCTTCCCATTTCTAACAGAAAAATATAGTTTACTAAAAGCAGAGAAGAACTTTAGGGATTTTCTGCATCTCTAATTCTCCATGGAGAGAAAGCGGTACATGCAGTTGGTGTCAGAGATGATTAATAGGTGAAAAGTGAGTACAAAATGGCAGAAAGTAATTTTTTTTAATTAGTCAAAATAATTTTAAGAAAAGCAGTCCTAGAAAACATGAAAATCACTCCAAAAATCATAATTCTGTTTCTCTTACATATGTATGGTTTTGCTTCTGAAATTTTAACACCATTCAGTTTGAAAATTGCAAATCAAGCACCTGAACTCCAGAACTATAAAATATCAGTGACCCTTTCAGAGAATAATGAGAGTGCTTTGTTATTTGTTAACAAATTTGTTAATTTTAGTGGCCAGCCCCTTCATATTTGATAACCCAGAAATCAGGGTGTTTGTCTTACTTCACAGTCTTTCTGTATGAAAAGACGGGAAAGGCTGAAATTCTAGCAAGCTTAAAACTGTAAAAGGCATAATAATGCATGCTTCAGTTCACCAACCACATAACCCTTTGTCCTGGTTCTGACCCAGATGAGCAGGCAGGGCATGGCCAAGACATTGTATTATTGGATACCACCGTACATCATTGCCAAGGACAGGGAAAAAGGGACTCTCTCTCTCCTTTCCAAGAGGAAGGGCGCCTTTAGAGTCAGGAGAAAGTGTGGTGTGGTGTGAAGAACCATTAGGTATTTTATCAAGGGCTTTCCTTGTAAATTCATTCTTTGTCTTAGACCTTTTGTTATTAATATTGTTGGTGTTCATTTTCTTATCTCGTTGTTTCCAGTAAATTGTTCTTATCTCAACCCATCATCTTTGCCTTTTGTGCCCCCAGCTGGAGGGGCAGGGGAAGCGAGTTGGTGGCGTTTTCTTTTAGCATGACTACTAAGACAGAGAATACCATTCCTAAACCACGACACCCTTTGATTAATAAATGAGTCACTTTCAAATGCAAAATATTTTTGTACAGTTTTGTGTATTCTTACATGCTGAGTAATTTTAATGTAATTCATTTGAATAAGATTTTTTGTCTTATTAAATTGGATATGACCATAAATAGTAAAAAGGTTAGTAAACATAAAGTATGTATAAAACATATAAGTAGAAATATAAATTAGGCAAGTCTCAATGTATATTACTAAACAGTTGTTGTGCATATCTGCAGATGGAAAAAGATCTCATGATAAAAAGTAATGTACTAAGTCAGAGCAAGGGGAGGATAAGCCAAATGATAATATCTACTGATAACTGACAATTACTTAGGGAAATAAGTGAAAATCCCACATGCAAGGTAAACTTAAAGGTGATTTCATGTTTCTTTCATGCTGATTTTAATCTGTAATCAATATAAATGATAATTGTTTTATGTCCAGAAAAACCGTCATAAAAATGAATAAAGCTGATAGTGGAGAAAAGCTATGCAAGACTTTTGTCTTTATATGACAATATAAATATATACATACAAATATTTAGGCACGTTTCATTAAATTACAAAAGTAAAATAACTGACTTTTCTAGATTAAAAATAATATTCTTACAGTCTTAACAGATTCCAAAGATTTAGCAAAATGTGTGCCAGAAATATTGAAAGCAGCTGCAAGTTCCCCTTCCTTACTTACATTTTCTAATCTCTTAACAGAAGAACAGGACAATTATTTTCTTTTATGTGATGTTTTACCAGAAGACAGATTACTGAGAGAACAGCTTCAGCAAAAGAGACTGGTAAGAAATTACTGTTCTGTCATTTTTAAGGTAAATGGTCCCATCAAGTCATATATGGTAACTAAGTAGACATTTTAAAGTTAAAGCATTTTTTGCTAGACTGCAAAATTCTGATTTTTTTTTTTAAGCTCCTTTCCCTAGCTGCTGCACAAACATACAGAAACCCCTTGTTTATAGATTTTTTTTTCCTTGGAATAAATTTGTAGTTTGTGTGTCAGTATGCCACAGAAGTGGAAAATAAGCCCAGAGCACTGAAAAATGCTGAGTGTGCTGAACATATTTCTTCTTGCAAGGATCTGCAATGCATGCTATCTGTCATATGATTATATATATCTTGGGAAATTAGCAAATTAAAACTCAGTGTGTGATACTGTGAAAAAGGAAAGCAGTATGTATTTACAGAATCTTCAAGCAAGTTGTTTTGTGCAATCTCACTCTCTTTCCCAGATTTTATTAATTCATTCTGTCATACTCAAAATTGCTGTGGTGCATGAGTGGAGGAGGTCTGGCCACTATTGTTTGTATGAGATGAAAAGGACAAGAAGTGCCAGCTGTTAAGTCCAGGTGAACCACCCAGGTTCTTCCTGCCCATTGATGGCAACCTAGTACTTTGGACAGACCTTGCTTAACTTTTAGGCATTGTCAGTTCTGAATGGGAGGTCCTTCAAATTAAGCTATTGCTGGCCAGCTTTCAGGTGTCTTACTCCAGGTTGTTCACCAATGGGGTTTTCTTTTTTTCTGTTTTCTTGTTTGAAATACACATCTGGAGTCTGGTTTTGCTGTTGGGCTAATTTAAAAATGAATGTTATGTGATACATAGCAGCCTTGTTGACAGTCTCCCTGTGTTAGGACGCTGGGTCTTCTGCTGGCAAGTCGGCTGTAATGTGAGGTGCTAGAGTGCAGGCCTTATGGTCTTTACGTAAATATATTCCTCAGTTTACTACTGGCAGCCGAGTCCTGGGAATTGGCAACACAGGCCTTTTATCCCTTTGCTATGCTGTTTCTTCTGGTATGTTTATATTACAAGTTCGTACATACTCAGCATGCAACTACAGACACCTTAAATGATAAGCATTTAGAATGAAGGAGAAGCTTACAAAACCCAAATTCTAGTCCCCAGGAAAGTTGGGATTGGCAGGCAAAATCCAGTCAGTTCAGCTACTCTGAGAGTGCTGTTTCAGTTTGCTGGCGAAAGTAACATTCTTCAGCTCACCGCACGTGACTAGTGAGTCCCCAGAACTGGTGGAATGTGTATGTGTTACACAGCTTTCCATAGAATCCCAGGTCCCACAGAGGAGAAATGTGGTAGTTCTGCCACTGAGGATTTCAAATGGACTTGGGGTTGCCTTAGCTGAAGTCTGCATTCCTGTGTAGGTCTATTGTATTGGCATGGACTCATTAAAAAACAGCTGATGCACTCATGCTGAGCATGCTTCTCTTCCAATTCATCCTAAGAAGTGCCATCTGGGAGGAGTAAAAAAAGGCTTATTGGTATCTTATCCTTGACAGCAGCTAAGTGTGTGTGGTATTTGCCATCTTCTGAGTGATTCTTTCCCACAATATTCACCTAGGCTCCTGCAATTGGTAGTTCAAGAATTTCCTAATTCAGAAACATGAACCTCTAACTCTGAACCCTCACAAACTTCCAGGATCCCTAGCTACCTGCAGCAGTGAGTTGCACAGTTTAACTACGCCCTGGGAGAGAACCATCAATTTGATCCTTTTGCACCTGTCATATCACACTTGGCTGGTTTTTGTATTAGAAGAGGTAGTGAACAATTTGTCCTTAGTCTTGTCCAAACCATTCCTGATTTGTTTCCTGATTTATCTACCCTAAGTTATGTCTTTCATTAGTTCTGTGCTGGAGTGCACACTCATGGCAAAGGACAACAGCATCCTGGGCTGTATTAGGAAGAGTGTTGCCATCCAGTCAAGGGAGATGATCCTTCCCCTCTATTCAGCACTACTGAGACCACATCTGGAGTGCTGGGTCAAGTGCAGGGCTCCCCAGTCTCAGAAAGATACGGACTTACTCAAGCAACTCCAGTGCAGGGTCACAAAGACACTTAAGGGACTGCCACATCCTTCATACAGGGAGAGGGTGAGGGAACTTGGACTGTTAAGTCTACAAGACAAAGCTCAGGGGGGAACTTAGTGGTTTATAAATACTTTATAGTAGTGAAGAAGAGGGAGTCAGATTCTTCTCAGTAGTGCCCACCAATAGGACAAGAGGCAATGGGTATGATTTAAAAATCAGGAAATTCCCTCTGAAAAGAAAAAACTCACTTTTTTACTATGAGGGTGATCAAACACTAGAATAAGTTGCCCAGAGAGGTTGTAGACTCTTCATCTGTGGAGGCAGAAAAAAAAAAAAAAAACAAACCACTAGACACATTCCTGAGTAATAAGGTAAAGGTGACCTTGCTTGGACATGGAGGTTGGACTTGTTGCTCTCATGAGGTCCTTTGCAACCTCAGTGATTCGGTGATTTGAGACTGAGGATGCTGTCTGTTTGGTGGTTCTTCGCTGTGCATCATTGTTGCACTTCTCTGTACCTTTTCCAGTTTCCTACAATCCCTTTGGATTTATTGAAGACGTCTTGAATGTTGTGTGTGGGCATGCAGTGTCGTAATGATGTTCATTTCCCAAGCAGATATCATGTTGTTTGTGGCCTTGAGGAAGGAAAGAGGGTTGTGATTGAGCATGCAGCTGATATTTTCATAGAACAGTCTATTATAATAATACCTCTTGGCTGCTACAAATTGGCCTGTACTTTTTCTTTTTTTAAAGGGGATTTGTTTCTGATTTTGCGGTGTCTTGTGCCATGCGGACCTAGTGCACCATTTTGTGCTATGAAGGCCTATTCCAACTAGGCCTTCTCTCCACTGCCATTGTCAAGGGAGTGTGGAGTCTGTTGGCTGGTGGGCAATGTCATCTCCTCTGCAAAAAGACATTTCCTCAAACTCAGGAAAGACTGGAGGATTTAGCCCAAAGCAAGTGCTAGTTTTGTTTACAGAGTAATTAAGTTAGAAAAGAAAGAGATATGCATTCTTATTATGGTATGATATAGTTTTCAGTTATCACTGTTTTCAACATCAGAACTGTATCCTCAGTTTTTACAGAAGGATTTTGTGAAATCAAGCTGCAGCTGTAGCTGGGGCTAATGGAGTCACTACTTTAGTTACAGCAATAAAGTCTATTTATTTTTTCATTTCCTTTTGCTGCAATCTGAGCATTGACTTGCAAGTTAAATAGTTATTTTGCTTTGCAAAGCCTTTCACCTCCAGACAAGTCCAGCAATTAAGAGTGAGCTGGCAAATGGGCCTGTGTGAGTTGCATAGAATAAAGACCAGAACTATACAAGTTTTGGTGATTTTTCTGCAGCCTTTGAATCCTAATTTTTGTCTCCAACAGCAAGCCCAAACAAGGACAAATGTTGTCTTTAAAATGTGCTGGCTGAAGTGTTTAATTTTGCAGTTTTGAAACTCCAGTTTAGGAATATTTCAGGCTGTATTGCAGCAGGGGAGCTAGCCAAGGTGGATGTCATGCAGAGACATTATGGTGACTGTGATGTATTGAGAGATGCCAAGGAATGAGCCTGAACTAGGTTAGAGAGCACAGCTTGCTGAAATAGCTGACAAGGCTATGTAATACAAAACAGATACAGTCCTTGGAAGAACACAGTCTTGACAAAGAATTTGTAGTTGTGAAGCAGTACCAGGCAAGGAAGTCCTGGCAGCAAAACTTGAGATGCTTGGAGGAGCAGTGTCAATGTAAGCCACTTCGGCTTTTCTTTAAGATTTTTCTAAAAAAGGTAAAACTGTTAAACCTGTTTTTCTGAAAATACTTCGTCCAACAGCACTGACCTTGTCTTGCTATCATGTTTCCCTGTCATCTGACTGGTAGTTCTAGGTGAAGAGGGTACTCTTCCTTCCCATAAATAAAGATCCTGAAGAGGAGTCTTCACCAAGATTGAAAACTGTACCAGCTTCCCAGGAAGAGCTGCTCATATGGTCCTCTGTCACAATCTTAAGCTGAGACGAGGTTCAGGAGGTTGAAGCTGTGCAGTGGAAGGGATGGAGATGTTAACCTGATTTAGTCTAATGCAACATCAGAAGTGCTTACAGAGCAGCCAGTAATGTCAGCATGTTAATACTTCCTTCTACAATTCTATAGGTCCTACTTTGCCTATGGTTGGTATTTAATTGCTTTTCTCAAGCACTCTGTAGTCTTGCCCATCCTTTATGGCTTTATAAATACTTGTCACACTAATGGTCAGAAATAGTTTTATCTAATTCCATAATGACTGTTGGGTAAATTCTGTCAGAACTGAATATATATAACATGCAACTTTTAATTCTTTCTTACCTTTTGCTGATTTTTTTCTTTGTTTCTTTTGTTTTAAATGCATTTCATAAATGGTTGTGACATAATTAACTTTTCTACAAAGACTGAAGCCCTGAGTATTGCAAACATTCTTCTTTGTGTTTGGGCTCTTCCTACAGTGGATCTCTGCTTTTCTTTGCTGATTATTTCTTATGTATTTGGAGGTGGGGAGAGGTTATTTTTTGCTATTCTGTTTTGGTGTGTTAGCTTGTCTCCATCTTCTTTTTGTTGTCTTAATTCAAACAATTTTCACTTTTCTCCTGCTTCAGCTTGGCAGCCTGTAGTACATGTCTACTGTAGTTTCAGCCCTTTTTTTCTTTTCATACATCTTTGCACAGTTAATTTTCATCATATCATGAAACTCCTCCTCCCTTTTTTTTTAAATTGACTCAGCTTCCTGAACAAGCTGTAAGAATGTCTTCTACATCAGTGTCACAGTACCCTTAAAATTCTGAGTCATCTAACCTGTCTTTGATTACAGCCTTCTCAGATGTAAGTTCTAGCCTGTATGGCTTCCATAGCTGAGTCAACTCAAGAAGAGGACCAGTAAGGAAGAGAAAAAGGACCTGAGAGCTAGTGGGATAGACAGCTAGGGGAGGAACCATCCCTTATAGCCATCCCAATCAGTAATTCCCATGTTCATTTTGAACCCAAGGTCTGTGCAGTAGGCCAGAATCAAGGATAAGGTACAAAAAAAAAAAAAAAAAGAAGAAAAAACTGAAAGACGCATTTTCCGTATTCCTAAGAGGCAACTTGCTATACGAAACAAGAGTTGGGAAAATGCACCTCAGATGTTTCACAATAAATTTGTAACACTTGTGTTACAATTCTGAGACTTTTGCTAGTTTATTATAATACCAGTTAAGTTATAGTTTGGTCTTTGTAGTTATTCAGTCTGTCTAGGATTTATGGTTCAGCAGATTGTCCAGCTTTGTTTCATTCTTACATCTTCTCACTGCTCCCAGCCGTTTTTTTTCCAGTAGGCCACAACTCTTATTTCTCGCTGGGTTTTTTGTTGCTGTCCTTTCAAACCTAGTTTAAAGTATCCCCACCTGTGGCAACGGACAAAAAACACAGGCTCAAACTTTGTCAGGCCAAAGCAAAAGGCAAAAGCAAAAGGCAAAAGCCCTTTTTTCACACCAAGCTTATCTTTTATACTATATCACTACTGTCCATATGTGTCTCTGCTACATATCATTGGCTAGGTCTTCTTGTCCATTAGTCTTAGTCCATCTTCTGATAGGTGGACATCACCTCTCCTCATGCTGGAAAATCTCAAAACACACTCTCGCTGTTCTTGGTTGTTTTCTTCACTTCCTTCTACTTTCCCAGGACTGGCCTAAGGACACAGATGGTGTTTTCTGCTGCTTTCCCAGGCCTACAGTCTCATCCTCTCAAGGCCAAAGATGTCCATAGCCCAATATTCTTCCATACCCACTTAACTGACAAGCTGATGTCTTAAGATGCTCTTTCTTATCTTTGTCGGGGGCTCATTTAGGTAGCCTTTGTTTTCCCAGCCATATGATGATATTCTTAAACACTCCCTGTATTGTCATTGTTTCCATAGCAATATATTCCTCTCCAGAACATGTTGCTCTATGCTTGTGCCTTGAACTCAGCCAAAAAGATTGGGGAAGATGCCACCCATGCCTTTTCCTACTTCATTCTTGTTGACAAAGTTGTGTGGTTACATCTTATCTTAATAACTAGTAAAAGAGCTGGAATGCTCTCTTGGGTGATCAGCATGTACTCAGTTTCATCACCAGGAACACTATCACTTGGATGACAGGCAGGTTACTACCTCATTACTTTCCTCTCTTCTTTGTCCCAAAAGTGGGTCTCTAGTGCCATCATCCTACATTCCTTAATGACTAGTCTTAGACATGCTGGTGGTGTGTCTGTCTAGCCATCGGGCTATGTATGACTTTTCATATTCACTGGAGGAACGGGAAAAGTGCACAAAGTAGTCAGCAAACACATGTACATTGGATGGTGCGACACCTGGCTTCATAAGTGTTGAGTGTTCTCCGGACTGGATGTCCTATTCTGCCAAATTCTTTGTATTTCCATGCACCCTACCATGTGCCTTTTCATGAAGGGCTTCTCCAGCAGGCATTTTGATGAAATTAAAGAAAAGTCATTCTTCTTGAGATAACATGTGAGAGGACATGATAATGATTACAGAATTGAAGTCGGGGGGTTTTTTTGTACTCAAGAGGCAAGAGAGTACTGTTTGAAGTGTGAGAGTTGAATAAAGTGATCAGTAAGAAGAGAAGCTGAATATAGATGTTAGGAGACAAGTTATTGATATACAAATAGGATTGTGGGTCTTTACAGGGACATGAAGTTTCTCATACTATGACTGTTCATAAACATCTTTTCCTATTTAACAGCTACAAATACTATCTAAACCTCATCAATCAATCTTTGAGAAAACTATGGACACAAAAACAAATAGTTTATCCTAATAAATATATATACAATTGTCAAATAATTTTGTTGGTAAAGTTTTAGAGACAGTAGCGCATCTCAGGTATCACCAATCCTAGTCTTTGTCTCAGTATACTGTGCTGGTTTGTTTTACTGCCAGTAAAGTGTATAAACAGCTTATTCTTGTGATCTGTCAGCATGATTTTTTGTTCTGTTTTGTTCTTAAACCAGAACCTGTTTCGCTTGCTTCCTTTGCCTACAACAATAGCTAGTTTCTGTGAGCATTCAGTAGGGAAATGTAACTCTTATTTAAACTGGAAGAAACACCTAGGAGAACTTGATAAAATATATATTCATATTGTTAAGACTCTATCTTATATTATTTAGATCCAAGTTCACACCAATATTGCCGTCTCTGGTAGAAGGAATGTCACCTGTGATTGTGCACTCATCACAGTGTGACGGAGTGCTCAGATGTTTTGAGTCCTTCACACTGTAACAGTTGTGAAGTTTCCCTGTCAAAGGAACATCTTTAGGCAAAATGCCTCCTCAGAGGGTATAGCACCATTTATGAAAAGTTTTCATTGGACCTTCTCTCGAGTGACCTTTTGTATAACATGCCATCTTTCTAGCTGTTTGACTAGAGAGGATGTGAGCAAAGGACCAGAGCTGGCAAGACAGATGCCAATGAGAACCCCAAACTGAAAAATGCTCCTGCCCTAGTCCAGCGGTACTGAAACACAATACCTAAAATTGAGACTACTTGTATGCTTGTGCCTTTGCAATAGAAATTTTGCACTTTGTCTTGTGAGGGCTTATGGCAGAAATCTTTAAAAAAGGAAACATATACTGATGTTAGCTCTGTTTTACAGACTAACCCACAGAATCGATCCTCTACTACACAAGCAGGTTCCTGGACTGAGCAATAAGATCAGGTCTCGCTGTAGACACAAATTCACTGCATGATTTTGTCCCAAACTGCATAGTGCAATCTGCCTCTTTCTTAGAACTAGAGAACTACTTTCTGTCTTAATTTCTTATCTCTCATAAGTGCTGCGATTATAAAAGAGACAGGGTTTGGAGAAATAAATGCATTTTTTGTCAGACTGATGTAGCTGGAAAAAACAGGCAAAATTTTGAGCACCAATTCCTTCTTTTGCTGCTTCGAAAGCAGCAAAACTTGTGCTGAGAACTAGCATGAATGGTTGTTCTATGTCGGTGATCCAAGCTGTGGATTTAAACAGCTACATAAATAATTTAAGAGGGCCTTGTTAGGAAAGGAACTCACGACACACAAAAAATCCAGTTATCTGACCGCAATAAAGATAATTTAGCACCTGGGATATAGTGGCTGTTGGAGAGACGGGTAATAGGAATTACAGTATCAGAAAAGTCTCATGTGCCATAAAACCAGCTATCCTAAGTGCACAGCTTTTGGCATTCAGTGGAGTTTTTAGTCTTACCTTTTAAAGGCATTTTGTATGTCTTGAATATCTCTTGAGCTACAGACCAGAGATTAAATAACTGTTTATGGAAAAGTGCTTACTAGCTGCAAGTGTGCCTTTTTCATCTTCTGCTGATTATCAGTGTGAATTCTTGCTGATGAGTAGTGCTTAAACACTTGTGGATAAAAAGCAGGTAATTTCTTCCAAAGTATTGCATCCCAGGAGAAGAATAGGCACTTTTTTTTTTCCCCAGGCATTTTTAAAATTATCCCCTCGTAGGAGAAAGTCAGTTCCTCCTCACAACCTCAAACTAAGCATCATGAATGTGAGGGACATTTTTCTAAAATCCAAGTCACAAATTGTGAAGGAAATTATCAAATTTCTTTTAAAATAGCAGTTTAGTGTGCTGGTATATTTAAAGATTATTATCCTGCTTAATTATTTTATTCATTATGGAAATTAATATATGTGCTTTTTCCTCAAGTGACTTTGTCTTCTCATTCTTTGTTACTTTGATATGACTTAGGATTCTAAAAAAGTTTTGGGAAATTTTCATGGCTGAAATGTTTTGAGTATTTTTGTCTTAGCATCAACAATGAATTAATGCTGACCTTCCCAAAAATTTGAAGGAGTTGGAAGCCGATGCAAGAATTTAAGTAAATTACTCATTTCCTGCTTCATAACTTCAGTTTTTGATTGACTTTAATTATGAGCTGAATGTCTCTGCTCAGAAAAAACTCAGAAGTTTTATGTAAGTATTTGTAATTGCTGTTCTCTCTTCAGAGTCCCAGCAATGAAGCAGAGGGTTGGAAATATCTGTAGGGACAAAGAGCAGTCTGTTGCTTTTGCTGTATTTGACTTGAACTAGTGCTTTTAATTCCTCACCTGTGCAATTACCAGATTTGCTTTCTGGCTTGGAAAGTTCTCTCTATCAATCAAAGATGCCAATATTTGATAAAAGGAGTGTCTACTCTGGAAAATACTTTTTAAACTCTGTAGCAACAATGCAGAGTTAGTCGAAGGTTCCAAGCTGACAAGCATGCTGGTGTAGAGGGAAATGGGAAGGGTGAGAGAGTGGAGTAGCAGTAGCTTTATCTGTGTCGAAAATGCAGTATGGTTCTCCTTCCTCCTCTGACACAACTGAGAGCAGGTGCTCACAAGGGCTTCAGTAGTCTGGAGTTAGGCAGCCAAATATTGCAGAACACTTTTTTCCCCTCCTAGTAGATTAAAATCAGGAAGCTACATTGGAATATCATTAATGAGGGAGTGGGGGTGTTTAAACCCTTGCTATCCTTATATTTGATTGTACACAATTTCTGTTTAGATTGTTTCCAATGTGTTCTAAAAAGTATATAAACTACATGAAGACGCTTTCAAATCCAAGGTTAGCCCAACAGGGCTAATTGAGTGGAGAGAATGGCAGCTACACATACCAGAGAAAGCCCGTGCTGTGGGATGTTTGCTGCCCATGTGGAGCAGACAGATAGTCTTACTTACTTGCATCTCTGCTGAAGGGCTCTGAAAGGTGTGTTATGCTCCATTTATCACTTTCCAGAGTCAGCCCTGAAAAATAAGAATATATATTTCTTTTATCTGATATTTTGCATAACAGAGCAGGATGTGAGCAGAGGTGGCCTAAAATATGAGTAGGTGCTTCTGGGCATGGCTCCAACATGAAATGTACACCTTGTAGTACACAAACAAACAGAGAAGCCCCAGCATCTGTATTTTCAGGGTCACAGACTCTTAGCTGGTACGTAACAGCTACAGCTCCCAAGTGGTATGTTTGAACATGGACCCTGGCAGGGTCTGTGGCACCATGTGCCCATGTGCCCTGGCAACCACAGGCCCCAGGCCAGGTGTACATCAGGTGCCACACACTCCTGTGCCCTTGACAGGCATCCTTATCACCCACTGCCCCTCACTGGGTGCAGCATGCTGCTCCTGTGGAAGAGAAACAGCACATTCATTTGCTCAGTGTCAGCCTCCTGTCACCTCTCAGAGGGCAGTGGGATGTGGTGTGGTACATCCTGCACCAGCCCATCTGCACTGCAGGACACATTTGGGCCTTTATTGATAATAGCTCAAGCCTTCCTCTTATTTCTTTTAGGGTTAAGGGGGCATATGTTTCCTTTCTTTTTTCTTTTCCTTCTTTTCTGCCATCTGTGGAGCTTATCCAACAAGTGTAGCTGAGTGTAATTTAGACGTAGACTATGGGCAAATTTGGGTCTTAATCACATAAAAGAGTTACTGCAGGTGAGAAACACAAAGTTCCACTGCAGGCTCTAAGGAGATAAAGAGATTGAGAAATCCCCTAAAAAATTCAGTCAGGATCATGAGTGTCAGAAAGCAGGCAGGAGCACCTCTGTGTTGCACAGAAACTAAACCCTTTCCCAGTTATCAGAATTTAAAACACCAGTACAGTGTACTATGTTTCTAGGCTGAAAATACGCTAAATTTTAACCCAAATTCTCCCATATCCCAGATGATAATGGCTTTTCCATCTGAAGCGCATAGTAATTCCACATATAATGACCTTGTTCCTGTTACAACACAGGAGAAAAATTCCCTGCTGCTTGATTTTGTTGTTAGGAAAAGCACATCAAACGTTGTGAAGTGTGTGGCCTAGCCTGTTGCCCTACTTTAAACAGAACCAAGGTGAGGGCAGTCACCTTCTCCTTTTCCCCAGGTATCTGCCAAACCTTCCTACAGAAACTGCCAGGGCTGTTGCCATGGGTCCCGTATTATGAAAAAGTCCTCTAGGTTGCCTGCAGTTAGCCACGTAGAATTTAGTTTATCATTCCACTGGGCATTAAGTGGCTATCCATAAACTTGCTCACTGATACCAGAGGTAAATATGATCATAAACTGGTATGTTTTATACAGAATTATTTAAACTGCTGCATCACTGTGGATTATATTTCCTTCCCTGCACCATGAATGCAATGTTAGGAGAATTTGACTGGAACTTGACTGGAGCACAAACTGCCTTTGAAAAAACTGGGAATTTTTGTGAGAACTTGTACTCAAAAAGTACTAACATCTAGTTTGTGTCAGCAGCACATTTGAATTTTATATGTTCATTTTTACCAGTAAGGGTAAAGACATATACTAAGCTTATGTGATGGAATGATTTTAGGATTATTGTTTTGTCTGAATAATTGTATCTGTTTATTTTCTTAGAGAGAAATTCTAGAACAGCAACAGCAAGAGAGATGTGACACAAGTTTTCATAGTATGTGTATGTTCTGTGATCAAGAATTCACAGGAAACAGGTTTGTTTATTGCCCTGTTTATTTTTTGTTTATTTTTGTCATATCTACTCAGCACCTTTGTTTTTCGTTTAGTGTCTTCAAACCAGTTACTGCCTAATGGTAGGACTCAGAAGACAAGAGGAATATTAAGGCATAATTGAAGTATTTCTTTAAACTACAGTGCCATTTTAAATAGATCCTGTCATACTTCTCAATCCTTTTTATCTAGTTCAATACAACTTGTACTATCAGTAAGCTGGAATTGGGAACAAACCATTTTAAAGAGAGACAGGGGTTTTGGCAGTTTTTTTAGTGCCAAGGGGATCTGTTTAAGCCAATATAAGGGTTAAAAAAGTACTTCTATTTAGTTGTGCATTTTTCTATTTAAACCTCACCAAAGCACTGTGAATTTGAATATCAAATGAAAAAGACGAGAGAAAAACTAGAGTGACAATGGAATGCTTTGCAGCATCAGTCAAGTGCAAGCAAGAATTGCATGGAGATGCTTGTTCCAAGGAAACTTCATGTGGTGGGTTGACCTTGGCTGGACACCAGGTACCCACCAAGGCATTCTATCACTTCTCAGCTGGACAAGGAAGAGAAAATAAGATGAAGAACAACTCATAGATTGAGAGAAGGGAGTTTACTAAAGCAGAAGCAAAAGTTTGCACACACACAAGCAAAGAGAAAAAAAATAGGTTTACTCCCTACTTCCCATCAGCAAGCACTTGCCAGGAAGCGGGGCTTCAGCAGTTGTAGAAGCTGCTCCAGAAGGCAAACATTGTAAATAATGAATGCCTCACTCCTTCCTCCTCCCTTCCTTTGCTTTTATGTCTGAGCTTACATCATATGGTATGTAATACCTCTTCGGTTAATATCAGTCAGCTTTCCCAGCTGTGTCCCCTCTCAGGATCTCATCCATCTCCAATCCCTTGATGGGTGTGGGGGGGAAATGTGGAGAGACAGTGCTGATGCTGTGCCATCACTGCCCAGCAGCAGCCAAAACAGTGGTGTGTTATCAACACCTTTCCAGCTGCCAATGCAAAGCACAGCACTGTTAGGGCAGCTATGGGGAAATGACCTCCATCTCAGCCAGACCCAATACACTTTGTTTATACACAGTAAATGAGTTTCAGCTGGAGAACCTGAATCTGTTTGAATGGATAGTTCTGGTACCCTGGAAGGACAGGAGAACCTGGGGTCATATCCCTGGATGTTGTGTGAATGTCCTGTTCTCTTTACTCTCTGATGTAGTGAAGTTCGTATCATTCATCACCCAAGAACTTGATCTTCTGATTTCTCTTGGGTCTGACATGTAGAATGCATGGATTGAAAAAAGTGCTGGACTGTGGTAAAAGCAAGTGTCAACACTCAGATGTTTCTTTAGTCCCCAAAAGCAGAAGCTGAGGCATATAGAGAGGTTGAGCACTTAAGGAGTTAATCAGTATATATCTCTATAAGAAAAATAGCTTATTTGAACATCCATTATGTTTGTTTACATGTACTTCTGAGTGCTGTTGTGTGTACATTTGAGTGCTGTATGAAGCAGTATTGATGTAAAAGCATATCACATCCAAGAATTTCTGCTCTTCTAACTGGCACAGAGAAAACAGACAAATGGCTCTTTAGATTGTTTCTCAAGAGGGTTGTTTGAAATGTGACTTGCTTATACAAGTTAATAAATGAGCTTTTCTAACAGTTAGAGTAAAAATATAGTATAATTTTCATTTAAAGTATATTATTTCATTGAGCTGTTGAAATGTTACTGAACATTCATAGAGCTGAAAAGGAGAAGTTCCTGTTTCAATAAAGTTGCATTTTTTTTTTCCAGCGGTGGTAACAAGACTATTGTTGTTTATTTAATGTTGGCTTTTGTGCATTTTTAGAGCAATTGGTGTATTTGAAATCAGTAGTTGAATAATTCTCATATTTATCCAAAATGTAACGTTCTGTCTGAATGTCTTTTGTAGATCTGTCCTTCTCAATCACATGGCAAGAGAACATGCTTTTAACATTGGGCTGCCAGATAACATTGTGAATTGCTATGAGTTTTTGGCCGTGTTACAGGGGAAGCTTGACAAGTAAGTAGTGTTTTGTTTGTTTGTTTTTTCAGTAAACTTGGGTCATATTTATTTTAACCTTGGAATTATGTTAGGTTAAAATTAATTCAACGTTCATGCTTAGTTAAGAAGAAACAAAGAGAGCATGTAAGTTCACTGTGAGTCCTCTTAGAAGTCCTATTGTTGACTTATTGAAAACTAATTCATAACAATTCATAGTATGTATTTGCTGGAAAAATTAAGTCGTGCAGTGCTTCAATTGTTATGCATTACTCAGTTTCCATTGATACCAATAAGAGCACATGCCTTTTTCTCATAACTATTAGTGTTAATGTTCTTTCTCATAATAACAATCTTTTTGCTAAACATCTCTTTAACCACTGAACACAGAGTTCTTGTGCCAGTCTTCATTTGACTCTAGGTATCGTTAATGTGGGATGTTTGGTGTTCCCTTTCTGTACTACTGAGTACATCCTAGAGCAGAAGGGGATAGATATATGTTAACCTTTTCCAGAAATCGAGCGGTCTTAAGAATGCCTTTTCTTTTATTGTTGCTCTTGCCTAATGCACTGAATTACCATGCTCACTGATAGTTTGCAGGTTTCCTATTTATCAGTAGGACCTGAAGCTTTCAGTTAGATGGAATTTTCTCAAAGCCCATCCTCTCTATAGTTAATACATGTGCTGAAATTGTGTCCAGAGTAGTGAAAGGCTACTTCTCCTTCCTCTAAGAATAGACTTAATAGCTATGTTAGTAGAATAGTATCTGAAAATACATTATTAAGAGGAGAAAGATCTTGTTTCGGGCAACTATAACTGCATTATGTGTGCTGAGGAAAAGTAGTACATACTCTTCCTGGGAATGCCTTTCTCGAGTAGAGCAAACACTTTGCTGTTAGTAGGTGGAGCAAAGCAGATATTAAAATTCTGAGATGTATTCTGCCATTGGAACTCTGATTCGCCAACAAGGCAATATTGATTTGAAGCCTGCAAGCAAGATGAGAACTTAAAACTTCTTAAATGTCTTGGAAGGCAAAAAGATACTGAGAATCCTGAATTGCTGCTCCACCAAAAACAGCTGAGGGGAATCTGGAACCAAAGCAGTGCTATTATGCTGATCGTAATAGACAATGTAAGGCAGTGCATATAATTCTGTTTTAATTGCTCGGGAAGATGTACTGTGGTAAAATTCACATTTGTTAATGAATGTTTTCACCATTCTGAAGTAATGTGTATATACACATATATATAAAAATATGTGTCTATGTAAATAGGTACGTACATGTGCTGGTTTAAAGGTAAATCAGCAGGAGAAATGAACCCAACTCAAAAGAGGCTAGAAGTCAGAGCTACAATTTCATAAAAAGATTACAATAAATACACTGATACAAAGGAAAATTGGTTTCAGCCCTCAAAACCCAGCTGTACAACCCAGTCCCCTGGGGAACAAATAGAATGGTGCTCACCAGCCCCTGTGCTGAGCACCACGTGGTCCCCCTGCGTTCAAAGCAAAAAGAAAAGGAAAACCTGTTTTCCTTCCAAAAGGTTGGTGGTCGCAGTCTGGTCAAGAGTAGTAATTGCAATCCTGTTGAGGTTCTGANGCACCCAGTTCATAGCCTGAGGTGTCAGGTGTGTCCTGGGCAGCTGCTGCAAACAATGCATCATTAGCAGTTCATGGTAAATGGCAGAGAGGGTATAGAATACAAGGTTCCAGTTACACCCACGCAGTGATAAACTGGTCCCAGCTACTATAACAGTACTTAGATGCATATGTGTATGTATGTATACCTATATACATGAATTATGTATGTGTGTGTTTGTGTGTATGAACTATAAAAAAACTTTTTGTTTGGCTAATTTAAATTGTTTCAAAATAGAAGCAGTTCAGAGTTTAGTGTTTTTTCACTCTGAATTACAAAGAAACAGTTACTGATGGATTGGATGACAGTGTAAGTGTGTGCATGCTGAGGTAAATAGTTCATGTGTTGACCAATCAGTGGCCTTCCTATGCTGATTTTGGGTAACTACCCTTTTCTCCCACTTTGCCTATGGGGCAAGCAGTAAACATTTTATTATTGATAATTTCATTTTATATCATTTTTATTTCTATGTTTCATTGATTCTATTGTGATTTAAGATTATCTTGTCTTTTTTTTTTTTTTTTTTCAAATAAGCTTTCTCTTTCAGTTAGTTTCCTCTCACATGCTTAGGATTAATCTTACTATACATAACTCCAGCTTATTCAAGGTTATTATGTTGTGCTATTTTCATTTTAATATGTTGACCTGTTTACCTTTTTATTTTAGTTTGCAGTGTTTATACTGTGAAAAAGTCTTCAGAGACAAAAACACACTTAAAGATCACATGAGAAAGAAGCAGCATCGCAGAATCAATGCCAAAAACAAGGAGTATGACAAATTTTATATCATTAATTACTTGGTAAGTAGTTCCATGAATAATTAGTAAATTGACTAAAAAGATACAGACAATATCTAGTTAAAAGTGACTAATTCCAAACCAGCAATTAGTGTAAAGGTCAAAAATCAAGTGAAGGACTCTTAAAAAATATGTTCATTTATGGTATGATATTCTGGATAATTGTCAAGCTAAGCACTGGTAAACACTTTTTGTTGCGAATTGCTTTTGAGAGATGCAAGAATGTAGCTTGAAGAGATGCTAATAATCATGTCATTAGTGCTCAGTCACTGCTTTAATAAGCAGAAGGGAAAATGAGATAGGGCAATGAAGTAGATGGAGCTCTAACTTGAATGCTATTTACTTTGAGCTCATTTTCTGCAAACCTTAAGCTGGAAGTGCTCTTCAGAGTATAAGTTTAATGCAAAAAGGAGGAAAATGAAAGATTTATAGATGAAGGAAAAAACATTAATTTTTAGCCTTCAGGTAGATGTACGTTGCTAAATATTTTTGTATCTCAGATCTTTGAGAGTGTGTACATGTGTGTGTAGGAGATTTTCACTTGCTGCCTTCAACTTGTGAATATAGGAGCTGCTTCAAAAGCTGCTGTGTTCTGTCCCAGAAATAACTGTAGTTCACTGGAAGTAGACTTTTTGCCTTCTGCATGTGCTAATATCCAGGTTATAAATAGGCATTACTCAGATTTTAATCTGTCCCATTTTAGATTAGGAAATTGAGCCAGATGATTGCCCAGAAGCACAGAGAACCATGAAGTACTTAAGAAATTTGAGAGACGTAGAGGGAGATCATAGCATCAGCACAGACACGGTGGCTGTATCATGTTAATAAGCAGAATATGCCAAAGTAAATATAACAGCAAGACTAATATTCATATACTTAACCTCTTTTCCCACTCTCTCCAGTTGCTCCAAAACTGGTACTCTTGTCCATGCTGTCTACTGAGAAGGGTGTCAGTAGCCTGTATGCTTCCTGAAACACATCCAAGCATGATCTGGGTCGTGCTGCTGATGTGGCCACCAAACATGCAAACTGTTTTAACAGTCGGGGCCTTGATCCTCTTTAGCTGCTATTCTGGCCAGGACTTTGCAGAATGTCTTCCTATGCCAGCCTGAACCAGTTCAGGTATTGATCACTTAGTAGCATCACTCAGGGACTTACTTTTTCAGGTCCTTGCAATTACAGACAGTAGTAAATATAATTCAAATAAGGTATGTCGAACCACTGAAATGTTTAAAATTGGGCAAGGGGGTCTGCATGTGCAAGATTTGTTCAAGTGTGGTACAAGTGCATCTTCTGGGACATGGTTTGAATGATCACAGTTCTTTTTCTGGCTCTATGTGCCATGTTTTCTTTCCACACGTTTACAGTTGTCCTTCACTATAGTCTGCTCAGTGTTTCTGGTTCTTAAAACTGTACCCACATCAGAACTGCTGACATTTCTTCTTTTAAAGAAAGGGTGGGATTTTTTTAATAAAGGATTGAAAACAGGTTAAAAACTCCATCTTAAACACTTATAAGGTAGTTCACTACCTGCACACAGGAAATTTTTAGGAATATTCCTACATAGTGGAATATTTTGCTTTCCAACCAACCTTTGATAACCCTTTTTTTTTAGCGCAAAATGAAGAAGATTAAAAAGAAGAACCTCAGTTTGTTCACAAGGAGTTCAGCAGATCAGCCTTTACATTGTAAGGCAAAAGCATTCTGTACTGCACATATGTGGTCTAGAGTAGATTATATTAAATGTGATAGGATTTTTTTCAACCTGAGTCTATATTCAGTAAATTCTAGATGTTACACAGGGTCTGCTTTCCGCAATGACTTCATTTTGCTTCCTCTCACCTAGCACCTCACAACTTACTAGAGGATTTTTTTTTAATGTGTACTATTAAGTTTTACTGTCTTACCAGTGAGTGTTAAAGATCTGTGCTTCACGTTGCTCGTAATACCCAGGGGAATTATGCAATTTCACCGACACAGTTCACATCTTATCTGTAATGACAGATACAGTGTTTCAAAATTTGCTACTGAATTCGCCTTAAGCTAAAGATGTAGGCATACAATTTAGCTACTTTTTGTATGTTTTTCACAAAAGTTTGAATATTGATCTTTATATATGCCAGTTTGATCATGTGTGTTTATCAGAAAAAGACTATAAGACTAAGTAGGTCTCTAGCGATATAAATCAGTATTGTCACAGTCTTAGCCACCTTACCTTTATCATGCGCACCATAAAGCTTTTCCATCAGCAAGTAGATCTTCAGCTATTTAAAGGGGTAGTTCTTTATTACAATCATCTTACAGACATTACTGTCTTTTTTTCTGATTTTCCGTTACATGTTATCTTCACCAAGCACTGCATAAAATAGTCTTATGAAGCTGAAACTCTCAGTTTCCTTTTATTTTGTGGCTTTTGTACTGAGAAGTTTTGAGGGCTTTTTGTTCTGATGGCCTGAGAAGGTCTGCTGAATTGCCTCATCTTTTGGCCAGTTCTTACTTGTCTTTTAAATTGGTGGCAGAGTTCCTATTGATTTCATTTAGAGCAGTAGTCTTTCCTACATTCTACCTTTCCATCCATTCTGCTTTTGACTTCACTTGTATTTGTAGTGCAGATGTGAGAATCTCTTTTCATACCAGAAGTTAACCTGTTCTGTCTGTGTGTTGGCAATTTTCTCCCCTAAATTTCTAATTTCTCCTAGCAATGAGTGCTATAAGTGCATATTCCCTTGTAAATATTTTGATGTTCTGTAACTTACTATGACTTCTGTCACGATCTACCTCCATATCATTTATTTGTCTACCTCAATGTCATTGACATGTTCTGTTGCTCACAGGTTTGGATTAGGATAAATTATACAGGATCCTAAGTAGGAGTGGAAGTTGTTTGGATTTTTTGTCATGTGCGTGATAGATTTCTGTAATAAACAAGTATCAAAATCTTATTATTAAATAGTTATACTGAGCTACAGAGGGAGTTTTCCAATTATGCAAATGACTTGAAGGGCAGTGGGGTCACTTCCCCAAGTGGATTTGGAGGTCTTTTGTCTCTGTTGTGTAAGTGTGGAAGATGATACTAATCCTATTCAGAAAGGCTTGAATGATAAATTGAAAGTATAAATTGAAGAGACCAACTGATAGTAAAAAGTGAAGAACTGAGTAAAAATGCATCCATGATATATGTGTAGGTTACCTTATTTTTCTTTACTCCAAAAAAACCTTCCAACCTGGTCTTGTTTCTTTGCCTGTTGTCTTGTGGCCCTATGACTCACCTTGCACAAAGAGCCAAGTGAAAATGGAGAGGGAAGAACTTTATAGTCTGTGGTGCCTGCTGGAGGCCATAAAAGAACAGAAGGCAAAAACTCTCTTATTCCCAGCCCGAGAAACTGAGGCAGACCCAGGCTGACAAGGCCTTCCTTTCTGTATTCACCTGATTGTTACCAGCAGCACTTTAAGTATAGAATATCCTTTGTAGAAAGCACGGATATCTACTTTCAAATTGACTAATGACATGTGTCTGTGGTATACAACATAGCTATAATGAATTCACTTATGACTAAGCTAGGCAGCTGAAAAATGGTACCTATGATTTACTAGAAAACTTGTTTCATAAAGCCTTTACTTTTCATCAAAGATAAAAATATATTTTCTCCTTATTGCCAAACCCTAGATCATCGTTATCTCTGGGGAGCTGGGAAGAATGTGCTATTACAGGGTTACTACTTATATTTAGCCTGTTTTAACTTACACAGTGTGTATGGTGTAAAATAGTAGAGGGAAACCCATCATCAGTTGGTGTTAGTTCAAGACTTAATAAAATCCCTCAAGTGGGGGAAAGCTTCATATTGAAATTCATCCAATGTGTATTACTAATATTGGAATAAGGCCATCTCTTCTACCTGTTAGACCATCTCAAGTTCTGCAGCAATATAAAACAACTCAGATGATCGCAGTAAGACAGGTGAGAAGAAGGATGAGAGGGAATTTGCAGGAGAAGGCAGCATCTCTTTGGAGTTTCTGAGCTCCACAGGCCTGCAACTCTAGTTGCATGTAGTTCAGCAACTGCTCTTTAGGGAAAACTGCCTGCAATACCAGCTGCTGTTTCTAGTTTCTCCCATCTCAGCACTTCTTCCCAAGCTGAGGTGTGTTGCTTCAGTAAGGCACACAGACTTTCTCCCTGTAGAACCTTTAAAACTGCACTCAAGTTGAAAAGGTAAATTGTCAGTGAGGCGTTTCATCTCTGTGCATTTAGACTTCATTTTGGAAGAGAAAATAATCAAACCACAGACATTTGCATGCTCTGCTCATTTTTCTGTAGGATCATCCTCTCTGTGAGGTACACAGTAAGTATTTAAAAGATAAAGTTGGTTTTTCTTGGATATATTGCAAAGCGTTCAGGTTTTTTAATTATGCATTTTCTACTATTTGAACTATTAACAGTGTTTTGGTTTTTTCTCTGGTTTTGTTAAGAATTTCTTGAGAATCTCAAGAGATGATTCCTGTACGCTCTTGCATCTTGGATGAAAGAGCAAAGAAAGTTGAATACTTACCAAAGGCAGTCTTGGTCCCAGATGCCCATCAAGCTGTAGAACTGAAAAAGTGTATAAAAAAATGAAAAATTTAAAAAAAGAACTGAAAGAGTTCTAAGAATGTTTCAAAGAGCTCTTTCCCACCCAATTGTTCAGCTTCAGTCTCTTGGCACTTTTATTGCAGTGTCCCTAGTTATACATTCACCATGCAATTTTCCAGTCATGCAAGACCAGGTTAGCTTTTTCCTTTTTCCTCTTTTTTTTCTTCTCTGAATATAAATAGAGGAGAGAAACAGATCCCTCTCTGCCTCCTTCACAGAAACACCATAAAGAAACAGCAGCAGTAACAAAGGCGTGCATGGTTCTTCCCTTTCACCTTTAATTGAAAGGTGAATCTTAATACTGGCTGTTGTTTTGAACCTAGACTTTTGTGCTCATATACTGCAAGCTAGTAAGGGGAAAAATTGTGAGCATTTGTCTTCAATTTGCAGTGGTTGTGAGCCACTATCTGCTCATTAAGGTGTTAACATTAGCAGACATAGGAAACTAGTGTGCAGCTGGGAGAACATGTGGTGAGAGGTGTTAATGGCTTCATGTTATCTCACAGTAATGGTGACATTAATGAGTCTCCCCTCTGACTCAGAGAGTTTACACACTACCATGTACCATCACTGAATTAATTACAGAATTTTCATTCTGTAATATATGATGATATTAGGTTTAGAGATGTCTAGAGATAATTGTTTATCATTTTCCTGATAGACACTAACAACTTTAAAAGTTCTCATTAAATTGTTAGATGATTGATCGCTTGTCCTTCTTTTTCCAAACAACCATAAAGGCAATAATACTACTCATTACCTAGGATGTTATTAAATATATTTATTATAAGGAATATTTGAATAAAATTAATTATTTATTAGATACCTTGCTTTTTATGGGGACAAGATTGTCAACTATCATCTTTGTGATTCCTTCACAGCCATCAAAAATATAAGTTCAAAAATACTATTCTGATTACTGGTTAGTTTGCTTGGGTGTATTTTTAAAGACAAGAATCCAAGGAAAGAAAAACACTAGCTGAAGATCACTGCTGGTATTTCAGTAGAGTGCTTCAGTTTTTTATTGCCTGTTATTTGTATCTCAGTCATGCTGGGAGTGCTTGCTGTTGTGCTGAACGCTGCACAAATGCGTTGTGATCTACTTTGTGCAGAAGGTCTTCACGATATAAATAAACAGCACAAAAAGTAAAAGGAAGAACAGAACACCATGAATAGATGTGTTTACGTTCACAAGGAGAGGATAGAAGACAAACTGGAGTCTAGCTCAGAGGGCTGTGCCCCAGCTCACACTGTCTTTCTGGAGTACTCCAAAGCTACGTTTGTTTTCACTGACATGGCCTTGAACAAGTACAAGCACTGACTGGTGTCATTGTGCCAACTGAAGTCTCAGGTGTGACAGCTGCATTGAGCAGCATATGCTGCATGAAGAGCAAGGCAGGCAGATTGGATTGAGCAAGTGTGAGGGCAAACCTGAGACTGTGATAACATACCTACCTCAGGAATATGCTGGCAGTGTTGCAACACTGGTGTTCTTGAGATCTCTGTGCCAAATCATCTTCTTCCAAGACATAGGGTGGGGAATGCCCTATTAAAAGACAAAAATAATTTTTATTTTAAAAATTATTACTAAAGCAGTGTTGTGTGACTGCCTTTAACTCACGGCAATACTGAAGTGATCCAAAATACAATATTAGGATTTCTGAGATGTTCATTCAGTTGATTGACAAAATGTGATTTGACTCCGGAAATTTCTTTTGTTTTCTTTTTTTCTCCCCAGGAATTTGGAAAGTCCTGGGAAGAAGTACAGTCAGAGGATGACCGGGAATTGCTAGATAACCTTGAAGAGTAAGAGTTACTTATGTGACCATTACAAAGACTTGCAAGATCATTATTTTTTGAAAGTAGTTACAGGGAGAATGCTGTGCACCGTTAGTACACAGTTAAAATTCATCTAAGCCAATCAAATGAATTCCAAATTGTTCTCATTAAAAGCACTTCTCAGCAATGAGGGCTGTAAACTTCATATTTCAACCACAAGCCTATTTTTCATTTGGCTTGGGCTCAAACAAGAGCCTTCGGGGTTTATAATGATGTAGACAAAATGGATTTTTTTTTTCACTTCTGTACTAAAAAACAGCTCAACAGCTTTTGCTCAAATTTTAAGTATCAGGAGTAAGCATCAAAAATGTCAGCATGAGAAAAAAATGGTATGAAAAAATCTGATAAAAAGGTAATAACTAGAGATTAAAGCAGGATTTCAAATTAAGCTTCTCAGCAGAGCTGATTCAGGGCAACATCCACCTTCTCTGAGTTCTTCTGTGGTCCAGGCCCTCAGATGACTCCAGAGGTGGTTTTCTTGGCTGTAGAAAATGGAATAAGCAGGAAATAACTTATGGATATCAGGGTCTCTGATCTTCCTTGTTCTCTCTGTGACTTGAGCTTAATTTTATTTGCTTATACCTGGTTACAGTAATATTTTTATTTCTCAGTATTACTAGGTGTTGGTAAAGTATTCTCTCTGTGCATGTCTAAATGCAGCATTAATGACTGTCTTTGGAATAATTAATATTTAATAAGTAAATAACAGCTCTGCCTGATGATTATGACTTTGGCTGGTATATTGAAAGATTGGAAAGATATAAAAGAATTTTAAAAGACCTTATAAAAATATACATTGAAAGCAATATTTGATGACTCATCAAACTGGATAGAAATTCAAGTTAATATCCTGTTTGTTAGTGCAAACAGTTTCAAGTAGGACTTAATGACTGTCTACACAGGAATTACCCAACATTAGCTGCTCAGTTATTTGTTAATTTTTTAGACTGTAGACCAGATCATAATCATATATCCAGCTATAAATCCACACTGTCTCTTCCACTCCATTCAAGTATTCAGTTTCCCTGGATTCATTTCTAGTGCTATAACTGCAGAATCTGAAGTGCCCTTTCACAAAATATATCTTCCATTCTCCACAATTAAATAAATTTTTTGATTTTTAATCATAAGGGACTGGTCTGACTGGGAAGAGCATCCTGTATGTGCAGTTTGCCTGTTCTGTGAACAACAAGCAGACACCACAGAAAAATTGTATCTTCACATGCAGGTAAGACTTGTTTTAAATAACACTTTTTTTCATCACTTTGGAATTAAAAATTGGGTTTGTAACATCTTTGTTAAGGTCAAATCAGCTCCTACATTAGAATGCCCTCTTCAGTACAGAACTAAAGTATTGCATATGTCTCCAGCATCTGTTCTCTAAAATATGCAGGCAGATAGCAAAGAAGTAACATCTTTAATATCACAGTGGCTTGATGACTTAATATATTTAGTGGTTAGCATCCGTGTTTCAGTTTTAATAAACTATTTAACAAGAGCATTACATTTTAACAATATGAAAGTTTCTGATTAAACATAACTTTGGGGATTTGTTTCATGTATTAATAATTGTGTCTCTATATGCATGTGTCTGTGTCAGTCTATAAAAAGCTGTTGTTTTTAACTCAAAATAGTAGAATCAGTGGAAATAGATATTTTTGCTTTTTGTTTTCTCTCCTCCAGAAATCACATGGATTTGACTTTCCTAAAATAAAGTCAGAGCATGGTGAGTAAGAGGTGCTGTAATTGTCAGCATTTGCCACTAGTGTGGAGAAAACCACATCATAAGAATAAAGGAAAACAACTTCATTGGTTTTATTTTTGTACGGGCATTTAACTTTTCCATTATGGAAACTGTTTCTGCCAGCTTACAAAAGCAAGCCAAGGACATGTGCTGTTTTCTTTAGAACCATTGGATTCTTTTGCAGAGTGGGTTCTACAAATACCTGCTCTATGAGTCCCAGGTCTGGCTGCTGGAGCCCTGGAATTATTAACATCATCATCATGCCTGTTAATACTTGCTTGCAACTTAGAAGGCTGTACTCTAAGCTTTGTTTAGCCTATGTTTGCTTTCTGCTGTACAACAGAATAATTTAGGTTGAGAAAAACCTTTTAAGATTATCGAGTCCAACTGTTAACTCAGCACTGCCAAGTACACCACTAAATCATGTCCCTCAGTGCCACATCATACATCTTTTAAATAGGTCCAGGAGTAAGCATCAAAAATGTCAGCATGAGAAAAAAATGGTATGAAAAAATCTGATAAAAAGGTAATAACTAGAGAGTGACTCAACTGCTTCTCTGAGCAGCCCGTTACAATGCTTGACAAACCTTTCAGTGAAGAAATTTCTCCTAATATCGAACTTAAACCTCCCTCTATTGCTTGTTAGCTAGAAGACCAAGCCCCACCTGGCTACAACCTCCTTTCAGGTAGTTGTAGAGACTGATAAGGTCACCCCTGAGTCTCCTCTTCTCCAGGCAAAGCAGGGGGACAATAATTGCCCTGGTCTTGCTGCCCACACTATTTCTGATACAAGCCAGGATGCTATTGGCCGTCTTGGCCACCACTGCTGGCTCATGCTCAGCTGGCTGTCAGCCAACACCTCCAGGTCATTTTCCATCAGGCAGCTTCCCCCAAGCCTGTGACAATGCATAGGGTTGTGCAGGACCCAAGTGCATTTCACCTTGTTGACCATCACACACTGGCATCCTGCCCCAGGCTTGTCTCTAGAAAGCCTGGTTTTGTCCCTTTCCCTCTACAAGTCTAGTTTAAAGCTGTCTCAATGAGTCCTGCTAATTCTTGTGCAAAGATTCTTTTCCCGCTTTGAGGCAGATGTGCACCACCTGTCGCCAGCAGGCCTGGGGTCATGTTGACCATGATGAAAACTCCCAAATTCTGCCAGTGACACTGGGCTCAGAGCCAGGTATTGATCTGCTGGCTCTTCCTGTTTCTTCCCTTGTTATTCCCTGCAATTGGCAGTACAGAGGAGAACAGTATTTGTGCTCCTGTTTGCCTTTGGACTTCTTGTTGCAACTTCCATCACTGTCCCCCTGAAAAATCAATAGTGAATAATTACCCATGAGGGTAGGAAGTTTTCTCATCACACCTTTAACCTGGGCCCCAAGGAGGCAGCAGACTTCCCCAAGAAGTGAGTCTGGTTGGCATACTGGCCCTTCTGTTCCCTCCAGAAGGGAGTCTCCTATGACAATGACATGTCTTTTTTAATATATAGAAGTGGTTTTAACCCCGGTGACACCTCCGTGCTGGATGAACCATCGTCCTCATCATTGTTGGGTTCCACTTGCAGGGGCTCACACGTGTTATGCTGGGGCACTTGGGGAGATGAGGCAGTCACAGAGGAGATGTGCCTGCTGCACAGGACAGGGACTTGTTGCCATTATCCCCTGTCCCTTAAGTCACTGTGCTCAGGCAGGTGGAGGGCCTGTCCCAGGGATGGCAGGATACAACTCCAGTAGTCAGTCTCTTTCTCAGTCCCTGATATTCCTCAACCAGCTTGCCTCCTCCTGGAGCTCTGTCACTAAGCTTCAAGACTTAGACATAGACTGAGATGAAGCAAAGAATTTACAGTTTTCTACATTGAAAGAAGAGAAAGTTTCCCAGCAGCTGAGAAAAGGCATTTGTTTAGTTCATTTTCCAAGTTACAGCATTCAGGAAGTGCTGGTCTTCAGTAAACTTTTATCAATCTTTACACTTAGTGCAAGAAAGCATTTTTAAATGAAGTCTTACGGTTCTCAAGTGCTTGTTTGCTACCATCTTCCCAGGTCTGAACTTTTATCAGCAAGTAAAGCTAGTGAATTTCATCAGAAGAGAAATCCATCATTGTCGTTGTTACAACTGCCAGGAGAAATTTCAGTCCAAAGGAGTATTGAGAAGTCATATGGAAGAGACCAAACATATTGCATTCCTGCCAGCCAGGTCTACATGGGATCAACCACAGTAAGGGCAAACTTATTTCTTCCAGCATTTATACTTGATAAGGTCTGTGAAACAGTAAGTTGAAAGTTCTGAGTTTTGCCAGTACAACAGTTGTAACTGGTTGTTGCAAAATTGTTCTAGAACCAAATCAAATGCCTCCTTTTGCATGTCTGAGGTAGTTATATGCATGATGTCTACCTAACTTAAGGCATCTAAACAAGTTAGTTGTTTACCCACAGTTATTTCCACAGAAAATAGAGAGTGTAACAAAACACTGGTTCAGACTCTTAAGTAGGCTGTATAGGTCCAGGGGATGATGCTCTATGGCACGGTAGAGCACAAGGAGTGTTCTAATTCCAGCACCTCAGTTCAGCATTTGTTATGTGACCAATCTGTATCTGCAGTCTCAGTTGTGACAACATATGGGTGAAAAGAGGAAGGGCTTGTCTGTTGTCAGCTCTTCTCTGTGACTCTTCTACATTGTACATACCAGTTGATTTTTTGGATGTGCTGCTTACTGTCATTTCAGATTACCAGACTTGCTCATTTTTCCTTTTTTAAAATTCTAATCTCATTTAAAAAATCTTATCTCAAACAAAATATGTGACTATCTAATAATTATGTCTTGTTGCTTTCAGGTATTACTTTCCTACCTACGAAAATGATACACTCCTGTGTACACTGTCAGACAGTGAAGATGTGATAAGTGAGGATCAAAGTGAAGAAGTCCCTGTTGTAAGCGAAGATATATCCAGTCTAAAAGCTCTCAAACAGAGCAGTGTTTTAAACCAGCTCCTATGTAAAGAGAACAAGAGTCAGGAGAAATTTTGAAGTACAGTTGCTGACCTTTAGTGCTTCTTCTGCAAGACAAAAAAGGAAAACATTCTTTCACTAGTATCGAAATAGTTTAACTCATAGATGTTATTATCACTGAATAATTAGAAAGTGAATGCCAAATAAAATTTAAGTGTTAACTTTGTTGATTTATCTTCCTTTAAATTTTAGCTTTATTTTAAAATTGAATGCTGGGGTTTCTGCTTGGCTCTTCAAATACTGTTAGTATTATTTACAAATTTTTTATATTTTAAAAATTTTTTAGGAATAAATCAGAACCAGAGTTCTATTTTAAGGCCATCTTTGAAAGGCATGAACAACTTAGACAATGTGTCTTGATATGTGAGCCAATGAGTGAATCTTCTATGTGTGATTGCTGTTAGGGAGCAAATGGAAAATTTAATTCTTGGTCTGTTAAGTAAAGTGAATTCTGCTATTTTCAACCTTAGACCTCCTGCAAAGTAAAAACAGATCTGTACATCTCTGTTATTTGTCATCAATATATAAGATATATGGTGCCTGCTCTGAAAATGAGCTCAGAAACATCAGTAAAGCTCTGCCTGTGTGTTGGTTTAAAAGTAAACCAGCAGGAGAAACGAACCCAACTCAAAAGGCTAGAAGCNATATATGCTTGGGTTCAGATGGGAACACCCAGTACCTCCCCCAGGGTGAGGGATTTCACAATGGGCAATTTACTCAGTGAGTCACAGGATATCTTGGTCTACTTGATGGCCCATTAGCAGACATGACCCCTCAGGTTGGGTGTGAAAGTGCTAATGACTCCTGGAGGGGAGTTATCACACCTGAATCATTGGTGTGAAGACAGGGAACCCTCTTATCTCTGTTTTCTCAGGCACCCAGTTCATAGCCTGAGGTGTCAGGTGTGTCCTGGGCAGCTGCTGCAAACAATGCATCATTAGTAGTTCATGATAAATGGCAGAGAGGGTACAGAATACAAAGTTACAGTTATACCCACACAGTGATAAACTGGTCCTAGCCACTATAACTAGGACAGCCTGGCCTATGGATGCATGACTACATGGAAGGTTGCCAATCTGAAGCCTAAAAAAACATAAGAACAATTGCAATAATGGTTGCATCAAAAATCCAGATAATTTAAAATAGACCTCTTGTGCGTGGTTGTGAACTGAGATGTAAAAAAATTATTTAGGGGATTGCAAACACATTAAATCCATTAATCCAAATTAAATGCTCAAAATTTCAAGTCCAGAAAAGTTATCAGATCTCCCTTTATAATGAACTTTGAAGTTCCCAAATTAACAGAAAGTCTTCAGCACTTCAGACTTGAAAGGACAAAGCTGCTCAGAGCCTAAGTCCTGCTAGGGTGATCCAAACCAAGTATTCCTGCCTCTTGCCTCTGAAATCTTCAGTAGTTGCAGAATTCAGGTTTAGCTTTTCATAATATGTACAACTGCTGTCAAAACTCGCTGTACAATCTTTTTTCTTCTGTAGGTCAGTGTTAGAGCACTTGCTGAAGATATGGGAATCTTGGCTCAGTGCCTTTTGCTGCCGGACAAGACTCAAAGCCATAGCTTTGCCTTCACACAGCCCTCTTTACTGGAAAGGCATTGCTGTCAATAAGTTGTGTGTCTCTATATGGTGACTGAAAATTATGAAGCAGTCCCTGGGAGCAGGGGCTGAAGTGAACATCTTTACCCACATTCTGCTAAGCTTCTACATCCAACCAAATTGACCCTACAATCTGTTTGCATCAGTTTCTTTTCGTTTGCACTGAACTAGTTTTCTCCTGCCATTACACATCACCCTCTACCACTTCTCTTTGCTTGCCCTTTCTTACTTTCTTTTGGGCCCAGGTATTCTGGAGATAAGAACAACAGGATAATGAAAATGGACTGAGTGAGACAGATCAGCCACCTAACTGTATGGTGAGACAGGGACAGAAACAGTATCTGACTCTGTCAAGAGGAAACGGGATAGAAGTAGTTCAGCAGGTGCTGAGAATACAGACAAAAAAAGGGGACAGGTGTAGTTATACGTTTGCATTGGTACAAAAATTTAGGATGAACGACCCCAATATTTTTGAACTAGAATGTCTGACCATCTTATATAAGATATAGGCTGTTCTTCTTGCATTTGTAATATTCTTAATTTCATACAGTAATTGCAACAGCTATTCCTGCTTTTTTTCCCCTTTAAAGTAATCTTTTTCCCAAGCATTTATTTTCTTCCTAAGTTAGAAATTGATTTCAGCCTTTGATTTTCAGTCAGATTCTTAGCTGAGGTGGGAGCAAGAGTTAATGGGGTTTACTTTAATGGTAAGTGTGTTGAGCAATGGAAAAATCAGCAAGAGAATTATGGCAGCAGCACACAAATGAGTTTTATGGCAAGCCCATCTCAGAAGGGCACAATTTGGGAAAGATAAAATTTTACTGATATACCATATAGTGAAATTACAAAACATCTCCTAATCGTAAAGAATGTCATGCTGAGTCACTCACATCCCTACAAAACGAAAACTATGTCAGCAATATGAAACAACGGCTGTTCCTGGTTCTAAGAACAATTTGGAATAGCAATTTATCCAGGTAGAATTAAGGGAATGTCTAAAGAGAAATTGTATAAATAACATGGATTGGTTGTCTATTTTGAGTTAAGAGAAAAAGGGACTTAGGAAAAATTTATCAGCAGTGTATAACTGTCCATTGAAAATATAAGGAACATGAGGAATAAGATTAGGGTTGAGCTTGTTATTCAGACATGAAGAGCAGGCAACAAAATAGGTTTAACTCTTTGTAGGTTCACAGAGGGAGTCAGGTACGGTTTCTAGAGTAAAAACAGCATTTTCATTTGCACAATGGTGCTTCTAATTGACATTTTGCTGGAGCATATTTTTTTGTTCATATAATGCCTGCAATTTTCCCTAGGCGTTCTTGTCCTCTTAGCTGTTTTAAAACTGAAGTTATCTTTTTGTCACAAGTAGGGGACATGGTAATGACTGCATACAGTGTATAGGCTCAGCTGATAGAAGAGCAAATATGGTCTTCTAACAAAAGAGCATTTTTGGAAGCATTACAACAAAAATAATATAATAATGCCATAAGAGTAGGCAGAGTTGGGGTTGGCAAATGTTCCTGAGAGTCAGATGAGGAGAATGGGTGCTGCTAATGGGTATGAAAAAATGGACACCAGTTTGAGTCCAATGTGCATTTCTTAAAATAATATTTCCTCCTAGCCAGGTATGTCAAACTTGGTTAGACAACAATTGTCAGGTGGAACAGGTAACTTGTAACCCTAGACTGAATTACTGCTTCCATGTGATATTCATTAAAATCAGCTGCTGTAGAAATACTATATGAAGCAATGGTATTTCGCTTCTCCATGGGCACTGAATGTGCTGCTCTTCCTAGTGTTCTTTTTCCCCCTTTCTATTGGAAGTTTTCTGCTACTAAACCATGCTTAATTTGACTTGTTTCACCAGAAATTTTTAGTTGCTTCTTGAATTTGATTTTGTAACTTTTGGAAAACTCTTGCTCATGAAGTTACAGCCAAGGTAATTATTTTGAAGATTACCACGTAACCCCTTATTTGAACTCACATTTGATATTTTACATCCCTAATAAATTCACTGTCTCCATAAGAAGAGCAGGGGGATTTAGGATATTTACAACTAAAAATACATCAGTTTTGTTTTAATAAATTTAGATAGAAATAAAAGTGTTTTCTTCCACAAATGTTCTTTGAAACACAGTTCTCTCCATCTGGTTTACCAGCCCGAAACTGAAAAGCTGACTGCATGTAGATTCCATGAGTCTAATGTCTAACCTTCCATTATAATCAGTAAATGTAGCCTATGGATCCTAGAGTCATTTAGCTCACCCTAAGGAACTGCCAGACCTCTAGTATTACTGCTAAGCACCTGAACAGTGGTAAGCTGCAACTGTGATTCTTTCATATAAAGAAATGCTTCGAAATTTCAAATTCTGAGGTGGTCATACAATGCATTTGTGTGTCACATCACATGACGATGTAGTGAACTCCCTCAGAATAGTTACAGGCACAACCTCCAGCCACAGCTTCATTGAGTGTTAGGAGACTTTATTTCTATGGTCTCTGGAAATATCAGAACAATATAGGAATAAATAATGCAGGAATTACTCTAATTGGTCATTAGAGAGTCTGTCTTTGTAAACTGCCTGCACAGCTTGGCAGAGCTGAACACTGCTTTAACCTTTAGGTGGTTTTAGCTTTAAATTTCCAATTGTATTGAAATCATTTTGTTATTTTGTGATGTATATCTGTCTTCACATGGAAATATTGCTATGAATCTTCACAGATATTCAACTTGTTTTAATAAACTGATATTTTTGTTTGAATATAGGTGAAATAAAGAGCAAATCACCAAGGATGGAACTTCACATTTGTGAAGAAGAATCCTGAATGTGTGGCAGTGCTGGCCTCCTGTATTTTTACAGACATGACTTACCATGCATCCTTTGACAAAGATTGTTACTTCCCTCTGCCTCAGTTTCCTAAACAGTGAGACTGATTATAGGATAACAACTGCCAGGGAAAAAAGACACATAGAAGATAGGATTCCAATGTGTGCATGCAGCTGGTCTGCATTAGTCAGGCTTTTATATTTAAAATATTTAGTTGAAAAGATGACTAGATCCATCACAGTCAAAAGAGTTATTCATGCAAGAAGAAACTTGATTTGGGGGTCACACTCCTATAAGGAAACAAAAGTTAAATGTTTTGAAAATGACATTTTTTTAAAAAGAAGGGTTGACCTCTTAATCAGATGTTCAGAATATGTCTGCTTTGCCCTCACCAGAGGTTTTCAAGTAGAGAATTAATATTTTATAAAAGACCCTCTGCTTTCAGTCACATTACAGATCTTCCAAGTGTTCAGTTTCATACTAAGAAAGATTATTTTTCTGTAAGAAAAAAAATCCCTGCATAGCATAGAGTAGCCATGGTTCTCACAATTAGAGAAGAAGTTCATGCTAGTCTGCTCTAGCTTTGAAACATATAAACCCATGAGTTTGCTGAGATTAAAAAAAGAAAATATATTGCAAAATACTGGGCATCCCTTAATCCATTTAGTTGTTCCATTGCTTTATAAACTGTCTGTTTAAAATCCTAGCTCTCTAAGGACAATTCAAGGGGAGGCTTAATATTTTCCTCATACGGTATACACATGTAAGGCTGATAAGATTTCTCATGATTCCCTTAAACTTGTGTTATTGCATGTACCTTGCCTTTGCTTCAGTGTAGGAGAGTTTCTCTTTAAGGCAGGACTTTTTTTGCTGTTGGAGCTGATACTTGGGGGGGAGATTTTCTTCTCAAAAATTACTGTGATGCTGCTTTTGTTCATAGACTCATCTTAACCAGAGGTCTGAGTTTTTTAATTTGCATTGAAGCAGTCAGACAAACAGGCTACATTTCAGGTAAGCAATCTTTGCAAGGTCTGATCACTTAGTAAGGTTGAAATTGTTTCTGTAGACACATAAAGAATGAAAAAAAGCCCCCACCCAACTTGAAGCCTGATCCTTAATTTCTTTTTCTTGCACAGAGAATATTGGGAATCCATTGGAAAATCTTTGATAAAAGAACCCCTGATGTCTTCTGTATGACCCATTATATTTGGACTGGAAAAAGTCTTTTAGACACTTCCATCAGGTGGCAGTTTACACCTGCAGCAGTCCCAGAGTGTTCCCAGTGACCCTTCACCCTCAAAGTGTGGTAGAGAGACAACTGAAAGCAGCACTTACAGCCTGCAGTGTAATGCTGGGATCCATGCTTCAATGGAACAACGTGGGTCATTTCTCCATTCATGCTGGATTGTCCCTAGGGATCTTTAAAGACCAAGGACATGGAGTTCCAGCTGCCTCCTAGTAGACTCTGATGAGACCATGAGAGTTGTATAAATGCCCTTCATGACTGGTTTGAAACCAGTTAGATAGGATTACAATCAATATCTTAAATGAATGTCAGCATCCTTTCAAGCAAAGATTTTCTGCTATTTAGTTTTGTTTTCATCTGAAAAAAAAAGAATTCTTTAACATGTGTGACAGTGTTTATCCACTATATTTCTTCTGGGCTTTGTGCTGATTAAAAATAGTACAGTCCTAGACTCTGCCCTCTCTCGTTCCCACTGCTTTATTCCTCATCTCTTCCTCTGCCACCATACCTCCCATTACCGAGGGCACCTCCCACTCCTCAGTCAGGTTTACCTTGCAGGCTCACAAGAGTCCTCTGCAGAGTAAGCTCAAACTCTGGTTTTCCTCCCATGGAATGACAAAGTCAGCAGCTGAAAGGCAACCTGAAAAGAAATAAAGGACTTTGGGACTAGGAAAAAGGAAACTGTAAAAATTATGCCCCAAGCACTACCTTAAAAATAAGACTAGAAGTAAAAAGAAAACTGGATAATAAGCTGTGGAGAAATCACAGGAGGGATGGAGAACTCTCCTGAACAACAGTGGCCAAAATTAGAGCTGAGAAAACCAAAGCATCAAACCGTCATCCAAGTGGAAGGGCCAGTTGCAGATGAAGCCATGTAACTGAATGAGATACCAGTACATCATCTAAAAGCTAGACTAAATATTATTCCAATATTATTCTAGCTAGGGATTTAGTAGAGCTTAGTACATGTGCAGAATGCCTCCGAAGCAGACTAAGGGCTTTGCAGATGCTGGGGAAGCTAGTTGGTCCTGGTAAATGTTGTTGGTGTTCTCTAGTCAGGAAGTACAAGGCAAGAACATGTTTTCTGCATGTACATGGAATAATCTATAAAAGGCAGCACTTAACACTACTTGTCTTGCAAAAGGGCTTTTATTAAATCAATAATGATAAAGTATGTACTAATATATTGGACATAGCAATATTTGAGCATAATATAAACAGATGACTGGTGTCATCTGTTGTGCAGGCTGTGAATTAATGTTCTGGTGGCTACAAATTCTGAAGGAAATCTGGATTTTTTCTTTTTAATTTCAAAGAACCAATTAGTATTTCATCCTTTTATTTACAGAATTTTTATGTCTGCCTCTGAGAAGGCTATAGCCATTCAAGAGATTTGATCTTTTTGTCCAAGTGTTTAGAGTGGTCACTGCTTGCCCCTCTGAATTTAGATTAGAGCCTCTTAGCTGAGGCACATGGTGATAAGGCAGTCATCTATTTAAAAAGGAGTTCAATAAATCTCATTTTCAGTGACTGAATTAAAATACCTTTAGTTTTAGTTCCTTTCATTCTATTAGTTTGTTTTATTAATTATTTTTCATTTACTTTATTTTTGTCTCACATTGTGTGGAAGATAGGAGGCTTAAAACCTGAAAACTGAAATTTAAGAAAAGGCAGAAGCAACGTAATGGTGGTATAGCTTGAGATGCAGGCTTCCTAAAAATGTCAAAAACATGCCAATAAATGCATTTTTTTCCAGAATAATCAGAATCCTTCAAAAATCTGAAGGTAATTTTTTATTTTGTTTCTGAAATTAAAATTTAGTTTTAAGGGATGGGAGACATTAAGAATACTTAGCACAACCGAAATTATTAGAAGGCATATTTACAAAATAGGTGTAACTTGTTTATACTTGAATACCAAGGATCACTATAGAACATGAGAGGTGAAAATAACCAGCCCTAATGAATCCTTCCTAGCTATTTTCCTTCCCCTCTTACCCTCCAATGACTCCTGATGTCTCAAACCTCCTCAAAGATTTTGAGAACCTTTGGTTCCCCCTGATTTCAATAGGAGTTTCCAGGAGTAACTTTGAGATTCAGTCACCTGATGTACTCACTCCTGTTGCTCACTTCTGCAACCAGGAATTAAGTCACGCTACAAGATGCTCTTCTAGTTGTCCTAGTTATAGTGGCTGGGACTAGTTTATCACTGTGTGGGTATAACTGGAACTTTGTATTCTGTACCCTCTCTGCCATTTATCATGAACTACTAATGATGCATTGTTTGCAGCAGCTGCCCAGGACACACCTGACACCTCAGGCTATGAACTGGGTGCCTGAGAAAACAGAGATAAGGAGGGTTCCCTGTCTTCACACCAATGATTCAGGTGTGATAACTCCCCTCCAGGAGTCATTAGCACTTTCACACCCAACCTGAGGGGTCATGTCTGCTAATGGGCCATCAAGTAGACCAAGATATCCTGTGACTCACTGAGTAAATTGCCCATTGTGAAACCCCTCACCCTGGGGTAGGTACTGGGTGTTCCCATCTGAACCCAAGCATATATAAGCTTGGGGGTTGGGGACTGAAGGCACTCACTCTTCAGATTCAGAGGAGGATCAGAACCTCAACAGGACTGCAGCTGCCATTCTTGGCCAGAGTGTGGCCTTCAACCTTTTGGAAGGAAAACAGGTTTTCCTTTTGCTTTGGACTCAGGAGGGCCACATGGTGCTCAGCACAGGGGCTGGTGAGCACCATTCTATTTGTGCCCCAGGGGGCTGGGTTGTACAACTGGGTTTTGTGTGCTAAAACCAATTTTCCTTTGTATCAGTGTATCTATTGTAATCTTTTTATGAAATTGTAGTTCTGACTTCTAGCCTCTTTTGAGTTGGGTTCATTTCTCCTACTGGTTTACTTTTAAACCAGCACACTAGTGAGCAGTCCATGTTTTTATGACAAAGAGCCACATAAGTGTTTGCAAAGGAACTGAGGAAAGACACCACCATCATTTTCTCCCCTCCTGTTTCCAGCAGGTGGGTGACACCACTTCTGTCCTGCTCTGCAGCCAGCTGGCAACTATGAAAGCCTGGTCCAGTTTTCCTTTTCTTGTGCTGGTGGAAGATTATGATCTCCCCATCATCTAAGGAGAGCCAGAAGAATGAAAAACTCTTCTGAGTTCTTCTTCCAAGAGCACACTGTTTATATTCACCCTTCTCCACTTTGAGGCGGAACACACGTTTTTTATCCCTGCCTCATCAGGTCAAGTAGGGGGTTGCAGGCAGATAGTTCACTGTCAGGCCCCAGATTTCTTTAATCCCTCCTTTCCCTTGAGTGCAATAGCTAATGTGCCATCTGAAAACACAACCAGAGCACTACTTACTGGATTTTCTTTGCTCAGTGACTGCTGATACGGAAGTTCATACGTGTCTACAGATTCATTTTCAGTGAAGTCTCTGAATTTCATGTTTGAATCCAAGTAGGGACTTGGGTCCTTTAAAATCGTGTTAAGCTGAATGGTCCTGGTACAAATTATTGGTTTTTAGTCCAGTGACTGTGTGTGGATTTTATGCTATTCCCTGAAGCAGGGTTTGCCCCTCTGGGCTGACTGCCCTCAGAATGGAGCTTTAGACCCGTGCCTGTTTTGGTGCCATGTTCTTGCACTGACCTTTCTCTTCTGTGACAAAACATTCACAAGACTTAAAAATGTTTAAGGTGGGGCTGCCTGTACAAAAGATGCTTGCAACAGTTTTTGGCAGAGGAAGGTGCCAGACCAAATCCCTGCTCCATGAGCATCTGTGTCAGCTATGCTCTTACATAGCAATTCCTCCCACAGCATGAAAGCAGGCAATGAACACCTTTCAATAATTCAAAAGCAGATGAAAACAACTTCCAGGGGAAACTGTGAACTCTATATCTCACCTAGATGGAATTTCTGTAACCTTCATTGGTGCAATTATACACCAGAGAGCATGAATGCAAACATCTCTTTGGCTGGCTCCCTGATTCCTATGCTTTGTTGCTGGGCTTTGTTTTGGTGTGCTTGGCCCTATGGACTAGGCATAGAATGCAGGCAGCAGCTCAGGGTTCTCTCTATTTCATGGCAAGGGCAGGTACCTTTGAGTTGCTACGCAGTGTCTGATCTACTCTTAAAGGTCCTGGCAGTCTCAACACATGCATAGAGTGGAAGAAAGGCACATCAGCACAGACAAGCAGTGGCACAGAGCAGTGACCAGAGCTGTCTTGCTTTGGCGCTGGCTCAGTTACAGCTCTACACTGCTACGGTGTGTTAATAAGCCTCAACCTGGGGCTCGGGACAGCTTTTTGGTGTCAATACTGTTTAACTTCCTCAAGTCCCTCAGGTAATTGCTACAGAAGGAAAAAGCTCACAACTGTCACAAGTTTGCCATTATTAGATAAACAAACTGCTGAGGTCCCTCCTGTCCTTCTCTGTGCAGCATTTCTGTTCCTATTTGAGACTGGTTTTGTCAACAGTGACAGATTGCAAACTACCTCACCTTTAGAAAGTTGACTGCTTTAGGCTCTGCATCCATTACTGTCACTTAACACATTGAAAGAAATGTAGAAACAACTGCTGGTACCATACAACATGCTACAAACTTCCTATGAAAAAATTAGATATAATGTTTTGACAGCAAACATTGCTTAGCATGCAGAGCAAGTTCTGCCTGAGCTGGGAAAAACCACTATGACTGAAGTAGAAAGACTGAAATGTGGCAACATCTGGGATTACAGGAAGAGCACAGATGAGGAATATTCAAACCTGTTTTTTCAGGAGGCACAGACACCTCAGAAACTTGGGGCACACACAGAGTCACACGTGCCAGATACCTATTTGCTTTTCTTTGGAAGTCACTTTGAAAGCAGCCACTGAAGCACCTGGCTGGAAACCAGAGATTTAGGACTTCCAGAAGAAAGGAAGTGACTAAGTGTGTCCCAGTTTCTGGTTAGTGGGAGTTAGCAGGTTTTATGAAAAGGTATATTCTGCTATGTAAAAGTTTTGTGTAGACTACAGTAGGTAGATGGCTGAGCTGTAAGGACAGGAAGGGCTGTGGGGCTGAAAGCCTCTGTACCCAGCTGTGCAGTGCTTCATCTCACCATTCTTACAACATTGCCTTTTTTTTTTTTAGAGAAGTAAATGTTCATAATGATACCAGGATGGGTCACTGAACTAAAATCATTCTGCAAGCAGTTCAGTTCAGTAAGCAGAGCTCCCATGATTTTTGAATCACTGATACATCAGATAATCTTTCCTTCATTATTTTCTGTGCATTATTGATTGTCTCTTTTGCTCATTTTCTCAAAGGAAGTTCAATTGTATTCAGGAGCTGAAAGTTTGTAACATCTGACAATTGGTCTGGCTGCCAGGAGATTTATTTCAGACCCTTAACCACCATGCACATTCACTGGTTTTCAGTGATCTGCCAATATTCAAAAGGTAAGATGTGGAATCGGAACTGCTCCCCACTCAGGTGGTTTCTGCAGGCAACAAGTGCAGAGAGAGCATGTAGGGGTTCACCACAAGTGTAGTCTTAATGGGGCAAGCCGTTTGGACCTTGTGCCATCAGCTAAGCTCCTTTTAGTGTCAAGCATTTTTATATTTTGTAATTAATTCCCCATAAATTCTAGTCTCTCTGACTCTTTCCAAAATGTTTTCTTAAAAGCAGTCAGTTCATTTGAGGGTTTGAGAATGCTTTTAGTGAATATTTGTATTTTTACTCAGACTAGCAAATCAAGCACATACAGTCTCTGCTGGTAGTTCTTTTTCCTTCCACAGCTTCATGGACCACTCATCTCATTTTTGTCAGGACACACATCAGACAGTCTCTCTCCAACTTGCTTGAGCATAATGTAATTTAACACAGGTCAGGCAATCTAAGAAGAGCATACAAGGCCGAGCAGCTGCATTTGCTGCTCTGGGAAATTGAAGGGAATTGAAATTTTCTTATGATATTTGTGCCTTTGCATTAGAAAGGCAGTTTATTCCAGGCTCAGAAGATTGCCACTCACAACTTCTGTGCTAGCACTTGGGGGTTTTTAGTGAAAGGACTGGGGGGAAAAGGAAGATAGAAATGCAGTTGCAGTAGTAAAAACTGCAAAAAGAAGGGCAAAACCAGCCTAACACAATGGTATAGCATTATCTTTGCTGGCCAGTTTAGAGGAAAACACTGAAATTAAGTGCCTGGTCCAAGGCAGTGTCTTCATGTATCAGTACGACTGTCCTTCATGCATTGCAACAATTTGCTCAGCAAGTTTTCTTGCAGAGCAAATTTTGAAAGTTTCAAAAATACAAAATCTATCACTCTAAGCTACTGATATCTTTCTAAAAAGCCTTTTTCTATGAATGGTGTTCACCCGTCTCTTTTAATACAAAGAAGCTTATCCTATCCTAATCAGGTTTTCGATATGTACAACTTTGCCAGTATTTTATATTAAGGGATAAATTAGCCAACAAACATAAAGAGAAAATAATCAGTTCTCTTCTCTAGAGAGCTTACTGACTGTATTTCAAGTGTTGGAAAAGAAGATTAATGATAGCCCTTTTTTCTACACTTGAAGGTGAAAAAGATGAATTTATTTATAGGACTGTTTATGAAGAAAGAAATATTGGGGAAAATGCTACATTAAATGGGGGGACAAAGGATTTTTTTTCTATTTGTTTGTTTCTGCATATTAACTTCCCAATAATTTACTTTTTTTTTTGTGACTTCATGTCAATGCCCTTCATCCCACACTCATAAGTACCCCTATATGCTGAAGAGTTCTGTCATGGATGTCATGTCCTTAAGTAAAAGACAAGATCTCTGGAGACTATAGCTCAAAATTGCCCTGTGTGTATGAGCAATGATTGCCCAGACTTGGACAAGATGGGATGACTGTTTAATGATTCATTAGGGTCTCATTAAAAAATACTTGAAAGTCTTGATGTTCCATTAACTAGTACAAACAACATTACTACATTCTTGCTACTGCTTCCCTCTCTGTCTTTCCTGTTGCATCTTAATCCTATTTAGGTCCTGGGCTCTGAGCATCAGGAATATATTCATTTATATTTGCAGAGTGCCAAAATATCATGAACACCTTTTCTGCTTTGACTGGTCTGGTGTAATATAAAAAATATATGACAACATTAGCTCCCAGCTCCTACTTTTGAGCATTGGGTAAGTGTGTTCTCTCATCCTCCATGGGCAGTTATCATCAATTTATAATTAGGTCAGATAATTCAGTGTAAGATTCTATACAGTTTTCCAGCTGGAATTTAAATGACACTTTGTTAATACTCCCAGAAGTCACACCCTACCCCTCCTCAAGTACTTTATTAATATCTTCTCATCATGTTTGCTAGGATAGCCCAATTCTACACTCTTCTGTTTACAGAAGTTGTTGATTCACCAAGATCAGGGACTTGAAGGACTGTGTAACTGTAACATGAAGGTATGACCCTTAAATGCTAACTCAAGTGCAAACCTATGCCTGAGTAGGGAAAGTTGCTCTCCAGAATTACCTGGAAGTCATTAAGGCACTTGTTGTTAAGCCTGTTCATCGAAGGAGGAGGCAAGCACTGTTGTCCTCATGAGTCCACTACTCAAGCTTGAGTGAACCTGAATAGGGAGACAACTGTGCTAGTTGTGAGGATGAAAGGCATTTCTAATCATTGCACTGCATTTTTTGAGATCTTTGAATTAAATACGCTAAAATACTCAAATATAGCACCAGTGAAGCAATATATACTGTAGGTGTATGGTAATCAGCTTTGGGCGGAAGGAAAGATACCGCACACTATCATGAGAGAGAATCCCAGGCTTCAGGATCAGGCAGCACCTACATGCCATTTTTGCTCACTATGTGCCTGCTTGCAGTAATCGTTTTTAGGATATTATACTGAAAACCAGTTTCTATTTCCAATACACATTCATTTGCATTCACATGGGACAAATGTGCTGCCATTGTTACTAACTGGATGCTGAATAACCTATTCCTTTTCCAAACAGAGGTATTGCTCAATAGGAGCAATGGAATTTGAATGCAAACCCATGGTTACCCAGTGGGAATGAGGAATTATTTTTTATCTTCTCTCCAGAATTTCTATTTCATTGAAACGCATGGGGTCTTATATGAAGCTTCCATTATCTGTGCAGGGAAAATCTTTGCTACTTTCCAATAATTGTGCTATTCTGCTAGGAGAGCTGTGAAATGATGCCTGTATTTTTAGGATTTTCAGACAAACAATTTCTCTGACTTGACCATGTTGACCGTGGTCTGCTTTGAGTTAAATTTGGAAACCTTTCCAACTCAAAACTCATGAGGGTACACATCTCTGGCATGAGGCAATTCTGTAAAGAAAGATCAAGTCACCTCCACATAAGAGCCATCAGGTATGCTATTGTCTTACAGACACTCATGCTGTGCCAGTTCTTGCATGGTGCCTGCATGTTACAAAGATTGTGCTTTAAAAACTGGGTTGTCCTTTAAAAAGATTGTCATGTCAGGGAGAGGACAAGGCAAGGTCTGTTTGTTTCTGCCAGCCTTGCTTTAAACCTTCATTCACACTAATAGGGTGTGCTAAGGCCATTCCAAAAATACCTCCTCTGATCTCTGCCTACAGACAGGGAGGGAGAGGTTAAACCTTAACTCATCAAGTCCTTTAAAAGAATAATTCATATATTAATCCCACTGAGCAGCCTGCTATGGTTGGAGGCACAAAATAATCCACAGACATGAGAAAAATCCCTGACATCTGTCCAGGGCAGCACTCAAAGGTTCATGTACAAGAGCAGGGCTCAGTTAAATCCTTAGTTACTGTGAATACCCTGAAAATGTGGCATTTCCAGCTATCAGACATGCAAGTTAGGGGCTCTGCACAGCCTTTTGCAGGCTGCTGTTTTGCAAATCAAGCTCTACAAAGCTAGAAGCAAGTCAGGAAAACAAGAGGAGCAGCCTGGATGACTGTGAAACCCTTCTGTTGGAAACGGGTTCCATGCCAGCTTTTCCTTTTCTAAGATGTTTTCCTTTCAGGTTTGTGTCCACTGTCTGCCTCTTTCGAAGATTTTTTTTTTTTTTTCCCTTTGAACATTGTGTCCTTGCTTTACAGGGATGCAGGGCCATGGGACCTCCAGCATCCAGAGGTCTGGCTTCTCACTTCATTTGTTTCGTGCTCCTGACACAGTGGGTTTGCCAGTTCCCAGTTTCTCTGAGTGTAAGAGGTATTATTAGGGCATCATCTACTTCTTGAAAAGAAGGAAATTCCTTGGAAACCTGTGTAGCAATTGAGACCCAATTTCCTCAAATAGATGGAGAGACTTTTTTATTTTTTTCTGAAAAATTAGGAATCCAGCTTGATAATGCCTAAGAAACCTCTGAAACACTTGCTGAGCTGGTTGAAATAGATAAGCCTAAACTAGATACACTACAGGCAGTTACTTGAATCTGGAATATTGATCAGGTAAGCTGTCAGAAAAAAAAAGTTGATGTATAGCTGTGTTACAGTCTAACCCTACCCATGCATGCTTCAGGTAACAGCCCAGAGCAGTCAAGTGCTTGCATTAGTGTTTGAGGGAGGCACCTTTTTTTTTCTTTAATATAATTATAATTAAGCTTTGTCCTGCAACACACATATCCCATTTGGAGGGCTGTGTCATATCTCATGTTGCACATCCACACCAGGAAAAGAAAAAGGAACCAAAACCTTTCCTTAGCCAAATCCCCTTCTGGACACCACCACACCATGCTGCTGGCCAGCCCAGACAGTTCTGCCTGGTGCTGCCACCTGTCACCAGCAGCTCCCTGAGCCAGGTCATCCTCCTTGCATCACCAAAGGCTGGGCACCATCCCAGTCCCTGTCAGGGGCTTTTCCATGCAGGGTACAAAAAGTCTTGCCCAGGGCTGTCCCTAAGCCAAGCCTAGCCTTGAGTTTTCCTTTGTTTTCCGCACAAGAAAGGAAGTTTGACACTTCCTAGTTAGCACAGTGGAAGATGCACCATCTGCATCCGGTTGTCTGGAGCCATGGCTCTGTGCTAAGCTGCTTGTGTTTTCAGATCTCTAATGTTAAAATGAACCTATACACCTTTAGTAGACTATGCACCTTTAGTATACATTCCAAGAAGTGTACTTCTTTGGAATTAACATGTATTTTGTAGCACATTTTCAGAAGTTGTAAACTGCATGGAAATTGGAAGATGCCATGAATGGCGGTGGGTGCAAAACCCACAGAGGCAGCAACCACAGGATGTCATGTCTGGGGGAGAGCTTTGTGAAGATGAGGAGGAGAACATGCCCATTCATGGCCAAGAAGAGACCACTGGCCCAGGAGCACCAACAGTTCAAAGATTAATCTCAGGACGGAAAACTGCACACACAAGGCAGAGTACGAGGCAACCTGTGCGAGGTGCTGTGACTGAGACTGCTGCAAACTTCCTGTACAGCAAAGATCTCTTTAGAAATTTGGCAGAAAAAATACATAGACAATCAAACAAAATAAACATGTCATAACTACAGAGACTCAGAGACAGTAGCTCTGCTTTAGGTATATTAAATCAACAGTCTGCTCAGGTTTCAGCAATCTCATTTCTGTTCCTTCAGAAGGCAGGACAGTGATAGCTGATTTCAGACATAGCTGTGTGTCTGCAGGGGTGGTTTCAAACTATATTCCCTTTGAGTGAACAATTACAAAACTGATCTAGTAATCTATTATAGTATCTTTAACAATCTGGTTCCTTCCTGTCTGTTCTGCCCTTCTGGGTGGTCCAGTTTCTTTGTAAAATACAGTATTTTAACCATGGTCATAGATAGGGTCACAAAAACAACAGATCATAGTTATCATGTATGCAGCATAATTTCCTTACCACTAGAACTACCATTGGATTAAAACAAGAGACCATAATTTCTCCATTTCTCTGCCGTCACAAATACCACCTTATACTGGACAGACCATCTGAAAAAGCTTAAAATCAAAGAAAAAATCCAATCCTCCATGTAAACCCCTGTCACTTGAATAACTACACTGCACACACCGTAATTCTGATGGAAACCCAGAGCAGAATTCAAAGCAGTTTTAAATATGTGCGACTCATTCCTTCTGCTCTGCCAAGTCATCATCAAAAGAGGAACACAGAGACATACAATTTGATTCATGCAGAAAATCCAGAATACTGCAGAATTCATCCCTCTGCAGTGACAAGCTCATCTTGGTTTCATGTATTTTATTTCCAATGCAAATAACTTTCAAGACAAGACATGTTTTATCCACGTTACTGAGTATGTAGCATGAGTGACATACCTTGACACAGACAAGAATTAGTGGATACAGCACAGTGTTTCATGAATTAGGGGTTCCTGCATTACAAACCTTCAGGCTGGAGAAGTCAGTGGTGTAGACACTGTACACAAATCAAGTTTACATCAAGAAAGCATTTCCCTTTAGAAATATTGAGCTGGAGTCAAAGGTTAAGCAATGTAAAAGGATGAATTTCTTACAAGTAACCACAGAGAAAAATATATTTGGAAAAAAAAAATAGTAGAATATTTCAGCTTGGTATCTTACAGTTTTTTTGCCTGCCCTCCCTAATCATTTGTATTGCTCCTGCAGTCGCTTTCCGCTGTTTATGGCCTGAAAGTCCCAATCATGTTTCTATAGGTTTAGAGCAGAATCCTACAAAAAAAGAGGAAGATCAGATTTGTATGACAGCCCACAGTGGCAGGGAAAACCTGCCAGGGCTTTCTGGAGGTACAGCACAAGAAAGCAACACAGATAATGAAGAAAATGTAACTGCACCTTAAAACTGACCTTTGCCATCATCTGTGTCTCATCTTGAAATTCAATGCACTGTCCAGGAGAAATGAGTGAGCTGCAAGGCATAGTCTTTCTGAGGGGTACGGTTGTCTGCTGGGCTAAAAGTCAAGGGGGCTCACGTGAGTACAGCAAATCTTAGTGCCAACTCCCTGCAGATGGCCATCCCTCTCAACCCTGGCAAAAAGAAAGCTGACGCCACTGTAGGCACAAATGCATTATGGTGAAGGACAAAGCAATATGAACTTCCATGGCTTTAACACAAGTTCCATAATATTCCACTCATTTCTGAATGTTGCAGCTTTTTGCAATAAAAAAGCCAACACCAGTCTGCTTTTTTTTTTGCAAGGGTACTTTACACTCACTGTTGGGGAGAAAAAGCATGAAAATATAATATGCATGCACCTGAACAAGACAGAAACTAAGCACAAATTAACAGAAAACAGAATGGATTTTAAGTAGCATTTTAATCCACTTCTCCTCTATGACTACATCTTCTGAACGGTTGACTTGACAGTACTGAAGATAAAAGGTACAACATTTTTTAGAAATGGCACAAAGGCTTTTAGAGCCTTTTAATCCTATTTTGTGTTCTGACAATCTTCCTCAATTAAATACTTCCTCAGCATCAAAGACATCATTGAGTGTTCCGTGGCATTTCTTCCCAGAACCACCATAGTCTTGCCCATATCTTTGGGCATAATTCTCTGCCAAATCCTTTGGGTTTGCTGAGTAGGGGCGGGAGGTATGAGCAACAGCCTCAGCTTCTGTTCGTTTTAGCTTTTTCAGTCATCAGAACTCCCCATGGCTAATTTTTCTTGCAGATTTTGGTCTCCCCACTCCTTCTTCCCTTTGGTATCTGTCTGGCCCATGCCCACTGCTTCCCGCACCTGCACCATTCACAATAAATTTGATAAAAAAACTTCCTAATACTACCTAGTACTACCTAATACTAGAGGTGTCTAGTAAGTTTTTTTCTAAAATGCTTTTGTTTCCCCTCTTGGTCCCACAGCAAGTTTTGCTGACTCTAGTCTATGTTAAAGGTAGGGCAAAAAATGGTAGGAAAGGTCAAGGACCCCAGGAGATATGGGAGGAGACAACAGTAACTCTTCTATAAGGCTTCTTTCTGCTTCAGGCAGCACACAGTGACTGGGCAAATGGGCAGCTGAAGATAAGTTAGAGAAGAAAAGAAAGGCAGATTAAAAAAACAAAGGCCATTTTTCCTTGGGGATGATCTTACATCTAAAGAACTGAACTCTCACTTCCTTGCGCTTTGTCTTCCGCTTGTTACCAATGTTGTCATACAGAAGCTAGGAAGGAAACTAAGAATGCTAGTAACAATCAACATTTTTCTTCTCTGTTAAGAGGGTTTTAACAGTATCTTCTTAGCATAACCAAAAAATGAAGGAAATATCTGAGGAAGGTTGGGTTCTTTGGGTTGTTTAAAAGTAGCGACAGATACTCAACTAGGACAGACTGCACACAAAGATGTGTTTCAGTCTCTACCAAACCCAGGCATAAAGCCACAGACTTAGGGAAGTTTGCTCAGGACTTGGTTCCTGCAGCTTGCTTTGGCTATGGTGGTACACGCATGGCCGCAGCCCACTGCTGGCTGCCCAAGCCTTTCTGTGTGTGTGAGCAGGGACAGAAGTGGGCTGTGCAAGGGGAGGGCTGAACTTCAGCATCTGCACACAACCCAAATGCACCAGCTGCGGATAAAACAGTAGAGGAAGACCTCCTCCACATGGGCTGTGCAGTCAGGAGTTCTGCTCTGAGAGGTGGCAGTCAGTGTGTACCAGCCTTGCTGCCCTCACTGCCACAGGGCTCTCTGCTTGCCCCAGAAATAACAAGTGTTCCTCTTAAAAATTAAATCCCCAAATTCCTGGTATTTGTGTATATCCTTGCAGGGGATTTATAGGCAGTTTTAGTCTTCAGAGTTTGGAAGATTTAAAAAAAAAGAAAAAGGAGTCATGTGAACAAGATTCTAGATAGCTCACATACAGGCCCACTGGGCTGTTTGCTCTCATTGTTAAGCGAAAGCAAAATATCTTCAGACTGAAAACTAAAGAATCTGGCCATGCCAAGAAGGTAATAGCATGACCACAAACACAGAGCAGTACCTTTCTTTACAGGACAGCTTTTCTTTGCTTTTTGGTGGACCCATAAGAAAGACCCTGCTCCCCAGCACCTTGTGATGCAAATGGCAGACATGGACTTGCAGCTCCTCTAATTTTCAGGCAGCCGTATTAGCCAAGCTGGAAGACTGAAACGGCAAGCCATGAGTGAAATTAGTGTACTGTGTTAGAGGAAAAGCATTCAGGCTGACATTAAGCATCATGCATAAGTAAGACACTATTCTCTTTCTCCTGCTTAGCAATTCTTTTTCTTTATACTTCATTTACCCTATATTAAGTATTTAGAAGAGATCACTTTAAATCCCCTTTGCAGTCAGCATGTGTACATCCCATCTGAAGACTTATGTCTATTTATTGAGGCTCTAAACCCAGGGAAACACTCTGCGGGTAATTGTTTGTGAGGGTTTCGACTGAGCAGGTAAAAAGCTTTACAAAAAAAGCCTTTTTTTGCATCTGCCCTCTTATTTATGCACAACTCAAATTCATTTAGGTAAGAATGCTAGCATGTGCTTGAGAAATAGGTGTTAAGCTGTGGAAAACCAAATGAATTTCATGTTTTGTAACTGGAAAAATTCTTTTTGCCCATATAACGAGTCAAAGTGTGTGCTGTGAGGAGCAGCGTGCAGTGTGGTACTGCACCCTGTTGGTCTGTGGTGTTATGAAAGCCTAATTGCATTCTCAGTGCAATGCAAGGCAATTTCCTTTATGTTAAACCTTTATTTCAGCCAAACTGGTTCCAAACGCAATGTGGGAACAGATGGGAAAGAAAGAAAGAGAGACTCATATCCTTGCAGAGAGAGCATTACGTACAAAGGTGAAAAGAAAATCTTACAAAAGAAGCCAAGCACAGAGGTTCAGAGGCAGATCCTCGATTAGGATGCTTCGCTCTAGAGAAGACTTGCCCATGCACCCTGTTTATCAAACCTGATTTCCTTTTATAACAACGCAACTTACCTAGTTGATCAAGGGAAGTCAGTGACATAATCTTTCTGGATTTCAATACAGTTTTTGATACTGTCTCTCACAGGCTCTTTCTGGACAAAATGTCCAGCACAGCTCGATAAACACATCATGTGGTGGGTGAGCAATCGGCTGACAGGTTGACACAGAGGGTAATAGTGAACGGGGGAATATCAGGCTGATGACCTGTCACTAGTGGGGTTCTGTAGGGCTCCATCTTGGGCCCTGTGCTCTTCAACATCTTCACACATGACTTGGACACAGGACTGGAAGGGATACTGAGCAAGTCTGCAGATGACACAAAACTAGGAGGAGCCTCAAAGGTAGAGAGGCCCTGCAGAGAAACCTCAACAAATTAGAGGACTGGGCACTCACCAACCATATGAAGTTCAGTAAGGGAAAATGCCAGATTCTGCACCTGGGATGGGGCAACCCTGGATGTACGTACAGACTGGATCCCCCCTCCACACCTGTGAATGCAAAGCAGCCTCAGACTGAGCAGCTTTAAGAGTTTAAAGCAGCCAGGAAGAGTGTTTGTGTCAGCAGCTGCGATCTGCCATTCTCCAAAGACTGACACAGCTCAACACATGCATATAGGCAGGAGCCATGCCTGAAAGGCTGCATATTTAGTTACCAATTTTGATGAGAAACCTCAGCATTTTCTCACTCTTATTTTATCTGGAGCTTTCATGTAGCCACTGGCAGGAGAAAGCTTTATCCCAGCAGCCATTTGTCACACAGTGAAAGAGAGAGCTGCTACTGCCCCAGACAAGAGGCAAAGAGGTGAGAGCCAAACACCCATCCCAGCCCTGGCTTCATGTACCCACGGACAGCAACTCACTTGGGAACATTGCTAGCGATATACAAAGGAAGTCAGAGTAGCAATAAGGCCACAGATGTCGGAGTAGCCTTCAGAATCAACCCACTTTAACCTGCAGAGGGGGGAAAACAAATCAGTGTGAGGAACAGCCACCCACGGTGAGGTTCACGCGTGCACCGCAGCCACACAGGGAAGCCGGAAGGTGCAGATCAGGCTGCAGCCCCAGAAATCAATCCTCTCAACAGCCCACCTGCCCAAACAACACTGGCTGAAAGCTGCTGGATACTGCAGGGGTGGCCGTGTGCTGCAAGGGGACACTGACAGGCAAACAGGCACAGGAGGAGAACGGGCAGCTGGGAGGCCACACCACACCAGTGCCTCTGGGCAGCCCCGGGGGCTGCTGAGCACCTCTACTAGCTTGATACAAACCTACACCTCTCCATCTCCCCAAGGAAACAGTCCCTTGGATCACCAGACTCGTAAAGTGAAAGAAATACGGAGTCTTCCAGTCAATACCCCAGGGGCCACGGCAGGAACCTCCTCCCTCTGCCTGAACCCAACAGGCACCAGCTGGCCTCGCAATCGGGTGGAGAAAGCAAACGCAAGCATCGCTGCCAGGCCCGGCCTGGAGCAGCCAACACGATGTTCATGTGCGCTCTGCTGTGCTTTCGCAGCCCTCAGCTGTGCGTCTCTGCGGCACGGCCCCTGCCCGCCGGGAGCTCTCTGCCCGCCGGGGCTCT
>VWZG01004934.1:129794-148183 GCA_013396735.1 Grallaria varia | reverse complement strand
CTCTCTGCCCGCCGGGGCTCTCTCTCTGCCCGCCGGGGCTCTCTCTCTGCCCGCCGCCTCCGCCCGGGGAGGGCAAGCGCGCCCGGAAAGTCCCCCGACAAGGACAAGATCCGCGCGGAACAAAGAGCACGCCCGCTCCCCCCACCCCTGTAATTAACAGCAGACATGACTTTACATGTTCCCACACTTAGGAGCTAGCTCGAGGCAGCGCACTGACACCCTGCTGGGCTCACACTCAGGACATGGACTTCGCTCAGGGGCTTCCAGCTGCGCCTGGGGCAGTTTTAGTATTCAAAGTGTCTTGACAGATTACAAGGGCCAACACAAACTAATACCATGCAGTTAGATGGCTGAGCTCTTGTTCCCTTTCTTGTGTGAGATCTATTTCTGTCCCCTTACCAAACATCACATTTATGGGGTTCAAACTAAGGGTAACAGCAGTAGCCAAAGTGCATAAAAAAAGAAACAAAGCTTCTGAGAAACTCCCCAGCTCCAGTTCACTTTGGCTTTAGCAGGTACGAAACTTCAGCGATGCTCTCTGTCGCCTGGGGGCTGGATTACAAGCAGAGCATAATGAGCTCGGTGGATTTGATGAGTGGTTTAACATGCAAGGAGCAGGCAAGACCTTCAACGCAGGAACAGAAGGTGATCCAGCATCACAGCTCTTTCCTACCGCTTTTGAAAAAGAGAAATTTTAATTTTCATTTGACAAGCTACCTGAGATAGGCAAATCTGATGTATGCCCTGTAGGACAGTAGTAATAAATATTGCCATATTTCAAACCACTGAGAACAGGGCTTACTCCTATATGTTTTCAGTATTTTCCATTAATTCATCTTGGTCAGATATTTAATATTGTCTTTTCTTCCTATGAGAGCTAATCTCCATCTTTCTGGCCTCCTCGTAACACATAATAATATCAATCACTTATCCTAATCTTCAAACTGAAAAGAAAGAAAATATAACTCTGTTGACTCATTATTTTATATCCCTCACCCCCACACCCTCGACACTGAATATCAAGGCAGTGTCAACCACTTCATCTTCTTCAGACCTCCTTAGAGATGTTATTGTTGTAAATACAGCCTTTCTTGTTTTATTATTTCAATATAACTCTTAATCCTGCAGCAGTGCAGCCAGGAGTGACCTCCTGTGATTAGCATGCAGATTTCCAAGGAAAACTGGACAGAACTTGGAATTTTTAAGAATTCAGAGTTTGTTTCCCTGCATTACACTCACTAGGTGCTGCCCTGGTGTTGCCGGCAGGCTTTGTGTGGCAGGCAAACCTCGCTGGGGACCATACTGCTGGTTTGCTCAGGAATTGTCACCGGGATGGCTGAGAGAGGCACACTGTCCCCCAGGAGTGCTGGTCCAAATCTCCATGACAACAGATTTGGGATGGAGACCTGGCATGCTGAGTGCCAGAAGGTCACAGCAGCAAAAAACATTGTACTGGGGGAGGAAAAAGAGCAGCTGGGGAAGAGATCAAGGGGCATCTTGCAGCACTTTCAATCATATTGCAGTTTGAGTTCATTGGCTCCATGTGCTGGGGCTTTTAAAACAATTTTGTGAGAAGCAATTGCCACAGAGAATGAAACTGGTAAAATCCTTTGTACTTCTATGTTATTGGTTGGTTGTTTTTTTTTTTTTTTTTTACTGTAATGGAGAAAACAGAAAGCAAAAATACATTTCTTGCCTTATGGACCTTGTGACATAAATTCAGGATGAGACAAGAAGCCTGGTAGACAGACAAAAGGGAATGGTACTGAGTCCATTTTCCAATGTAATTAATTTTTATCTCCATTTTCTAAGGAATTGGAGTTGTGCACTCACAGAGACTGCCTGTCCTCCTGTCTGCCTCCCCGCCCCGCAAAGTCTCCTGAAGCTGTCAAGCTATTTTTACCAAATCTGCCGAAGAAGTAGAAGTCTCAAAGATATTTAACTCCTTCAGGGATCACAAAATGCAGGTGACTGGTTGAGGAGAGAGAGCTAAGAGAGTGCCCTGAAGGAGGAGAAGAAAGGGTAGCTCAGCCCTCCTCCACTGCAGGAAGCATCTCTCCGCTGTGTGAACAGCATGTGCGCACCGGCAAGCTGGGCAGCACCCGACAGAGCATATGTTGCCTCTTGAGCTGCCAAAAATATAGAGGCATGAGAGGAAGATGAAGCACTGCAGTGAGGAATTAGTGAAAACATGACATACAGAAATGAGGAAAAGAGTAAGGGAGACAGTGGAAATCTGGCCAGAGTTAAATGACAGGGGGTGCTGAGATGGTAAAGAGGTGACCAGGATGATCATGTGTGGGAGGATTTGTGGAGACACTTGAAATGATCTGTAAGGATCCAGACTTTGTCCACAGTACAACCACTTGGAATTAACTCTTCTGTGTGTAATCTAACTGCGCACCTGGGAAAACTGCTCGTCTGGAAAACATGGCAACCCAAGTCCCTTATTTAGGTGGAGGAGAGGCCTAACAGAGTCAATAGCAAATCAACATCTGCTGCATTATGTTTTTATAACTTCAAGGAAAGGTGAGCCTGTTTTTCACCAAGCCTATCTCCCATTTCCTCTTTCAGTCAATGCTAAAACTGCTGAGGAGAGGCAGTGCAGCAGAAAAATTTTGTAAAGTGCTCTGAGTCTCACTTGCAGAGACACTACAACCAAATATGTGTGCTTCCAGCATTCCTCCTGCTCCATGTGCATACATACAGCACCCTAATATGTCTTGTTCAGGCTGCGATCTGCCTGCAAATGCTCCAGGGCATCTGCCTCTGCCAAAGATAAGGGGAGCTTTCCCACAGGTACGTCTGCCATATATACCAGTTATGAAAAGACAAATAAACCATAAATATTTTATATTCTCTGGGCACCTTCATTCTCACCCATTCTCTGAGAAAGCAATAAGTCTGATGTTTATTGCTGTGAGCAGCCTTGAATCATATGAGACACCCACCCTCCACCAGGGCTGTCACCATGCCGTCCTGCCATTCCCCAGGAATTCCTCACCTAGGTCACAGTTGTCTCTAATGAGTGCTAATTCTTTTTCTTGTACACACCATCTTCAAGTGACACATGAACTAGGAAAGCCATAAGAAGAGAAAGAGAAGTGCATCTTTGGTAATTATTTGGCTAATTTTGAATAGCAGTGATACTGTATACATAATAAGTCCAAATTCTAATTATGGTTATTCTTGAGCCATTTCATGAGAGCCAGTGGTATTTCACACAGCAAATGATAGTGGGATTGAAAAATAGAGATTGGCTGGTAAAAATTAGTTCATTGCATGACAGAAGTTCCTAGAGAACATTTTAATGAAGATTATTATTTTACTCCACAATGTGAAAAAAATAGCTCGGCTAAAAGGTTAGGTTTTACATTTCTGGGGTTTACATTCATTTATGTATGAAAAATATTTGTTGAGCATAAATGACTCTGCCCCAGAGAGTGCTGTGCACTGCCAAATCATTTATTAACTGAAAATAATTTAATCTGATCATATGGAAACCATGCTGAACTCCAGAAATCTGGATGCCATATGGGCAGGCTGCCAGCCAGGGTAAACCAAAGACATTCTGTCCTTGGGGTGGGAAAGGTACAAGGTTCGCACAAGCTCTAGAAAAAAATAGCATCAGGAAGTATCTTGGCCAAGAGGAACTCGGAAGAACAGTATTTTAGCTTTTCTAAGGGACTGTGCATGCCCATTGAAACAGTAACATCTGTGGAGGAAGGGCAGAGTGTGGGGATACAATGCAGTTTTATGGCAGCACTGCTTAGTCAGGGAAAGGGACTCCAAAGGGAGCTGATGCAGCCAGCTGGCTGGCTGATGAATGGAGTAACGATTGTGGAAGAGATCAAAAAGCTATCGAGTGCTTCATCATTCCCCATAATGGCAGCAATATGAATTTCTGAGGATTACTGAAGCTTGCAGTTAAAATATATATATGTGATTTCAGGAAATATTGAGGTTTTTTTTATTATTGAATCATTAAAAATTAATTTGAGCTCACAAGCAAGCCAATACCAGGACAAAACCGTAAAGATTCTGAAATTCAGCACGAGTGAATGGAACACAGACAGAATACTGTGCTTTTGTTCGCAAAATGAGGGCAGAAATTCAATGTTTTTCGTATTGGTGTGATGGATTCCTATTGAATTTAGCTGTCACCTCATGGAGTTGCTCTCTGTGCAGAGCACAGCAAAGCCTATTTTTTGCTCTGAAATGTGTTGAGGTGTGCAGCAAAAATAGCACATATTTATTTATTTATTAGGTCACTGCATGTCTAATTTTGCCTTTATTGAACTTTAAGAGCGTAACGATAGGACATCATCAGCTAACCAGTTACAAAAAATATCAATAAAGTAATTTCCAACCTTGCACCTCTCCTTGAACTTTCATGGGTAAAATTTCCATTGTTTCACATTTACCTGCTAAAACCCAAAATGTTCTTGTTTTTTCCCCACTCTGAAAGAACCATTCAAACAGCAGGGAAATGACTTCAACAAAGCTATAAAATTTATTGCAGAGCCACTATATCAAATGCCTTCCAAAACATAGAGAAATATAATTTGTTTTCTTATGTTTGCTAATATCATCATGGGTGTTACATCAGTACTACAACAATGAGCAAGGCAGTTCCAGGGAGCATTGAAATTTCAGCTGGCAATGGTCCTTCTGGTGTGTATTATCTTTTAAGATGCTTTCCTAGCATCTGCCAGCTGCCTTCAGGAAAATTTATATGCGATTTTAGTTTGTTTAATTTCTCTTCCCTGTTTATGTGCTTTTGTTATTGCTGTGTGGAGTTCATTAACTGCGCCAGAAGATGGCAGCAATGGAAACCACTTACTGCCATCCATTCATAAATGATCTTTCATACTGAGCGACGATCAGTTATATGATATCAGTCAACATTTAAAAATTGTTTTGAAAATCCAAGCAAAGGAGTCTTAACAGTTGTAGACATTGAAAGATATGGGGAAAAAAAAAAAGGAAAAGAAAGCTGTGAAATGTGGAAGGAACTGTGTGCTCCCTTCCCAGGATTTAAAGGTCATTTTTTCAACACCTAAGTTGTAAAGATCAGGAATAGAGATATCAATAAATAAAACTGTTGGAAATTATTACCTTGTCAGGCTGCCATGACCAAAAAAGTCTAAAGTAGCCGTAATTAATTTGATCTTCATGGCATGGAATAAAAAACATTTTAGTCTAGAGCAGAAGAAGACTGGGGAGAGTCTGCAAACAAATCATAAAGATCAGAGACAGTTTTGGGGGCTGCTGGGTTTTGACTTATGTCACTGATTTGGTGAGAAAAGACATAGGGAGCTATCTGTTTATTTAATGTTTTTATAAAACATGTGAAGGAACACAGAGAGCCAGGCAGAGTTTGTCCTTAGGAGGAGTGAGGTTTTACACAGGCAAATTACCATACATATTTCCCACAGGACACAAGCATTATTAGACCTGTAACAAGCTTTGTCAACAACTACTGAGATAGAAAAGAATCTTATTTACCCTTCTAAATATGGACCAGTCTTCAGGGTAATACAGCCGCTAAATTTACTGACATGAATGCTTATGCTACAGGCAGGGTTTATAATGAATGATAAATGCAAACCTGTTTCAGTTGCAAGCTTTTGCTCCAAGAATATTATTTATTTATTGCCCAAAATTAAGAGCATGTGGGGGAAATGAACTTACCCACTGGCAGGTAATGTTCATGTGCCACTGAGCAGAAGGAGCAGTGAAGCTGAGGGCTGTGGCAAAGTCCCAGTGCTGCACTGGTCCGTGTCTTTCAGCACAGCTAGGCTAGGACAACCCGGGGCACATGACCCCACAAAGGCTAGGAGACAACGGTTGCTGGTTATGTGCTCTCCTGAAAGGGTATTGGTGAGAAAAGACAGAGCCCTATGTTATGTTCATTGTTGAATGTGGGGCTGAAAGTTGTCTTGCTGCCTTTGTGAATGAACAAGAAGTCCCATCCTGAAGAAACACCTGCTTTCATAAATGTATCCTCACAGAAAAGTCTTTAACACTTAGAGCTTTGGCTAATTGTTTATATTAATGAGACAGATAACAAAGTAAATCATGTTTATGGGAATCAATCTGTCCTGCATCACACTCTTTCCATTAGTGAGAAATTAGTTGTGACTACTGGAAACAAATGATGTCCTGATGTTTTATGGGGCTTGCTTGAGTTAAAAAGGCTAATAGTGCCAGGAGGAATACATGGGTTTTGTAGCTACAAGCCACTTCAATCATGGTAGAGACTTCCAAGCAATTTTGTCTTCTGAAAATTAAAGATCCACAACCCTCAGGGTGTAATGAGCTTTATTGCAAGAAAATCTCACTTATACTGCTCACAGATGTCCCCTGTGCAAACCAGGTCAGTGATTATTTTGATGTAAAGCAACATGATCTAAAAGAAGTGCAGATCAAAAGAAGCCTGCTTTAGTTATATAAAAACCTGTAATTATGAGGTTAGTTAATTTTCAGAACAAAAGACTGCAGCCTCTGGGTTTGTTCATAGTTTAATATACTTTGTGACTGAGAGCACATGAGGAAAAAGGACTTTTGCACCTCTAATTGTTCCTGTGGATAGTCTGTATGAGAAGTGCCCTCTCCTAAACGCCTCAAATGCAATTATGTCCTATTACTACCTGTGTTAAAAATTTTATTACAAGCTACAGTGAGTATTCATCCCACATGAGTCTGTAAGACTCTAATAGGTAAATCTGTTTCACTTCCTTATTTCTAGTTCCTCAAGTACATCAAAAGGCAACAAGATCTATATTTTGAGAATGTTATCCTATGGGTCCTGAGATGTTTTTTAAATTAAAAATGGAAGAGAAGGTACATGCAGCACTACAGGTATGTTGTTGATCTATAGGGTATGCCTCATTTATCCAGCCCTATTTATATAACATGTAAATAAACTGGAGAGATTTAAAGATATTTTAATAATCTCAGGTACAATTATAAATAGAAAAATTCTGTGATGCAGGAAGAGGAAAACAGTGGCTAACTGTCCTCTGAGCAGATTTTCTTCATGCTGGCAAAAAGGGAGCACAGAGGTGTGGTATCACACAGAAGTGTGGAGGTCCTGGGCAGCAGCATCCATGAGAGGCCTGCTCTGGCATTTTTGCTCCATAGGCTTTTCCCTGCAGGAGGAAAGTGCAATTGAAGGCTTGTGAGCTCTACCCCCCTCCCTGCTGCAAGGTGGGTGCTGGCTGCCTTTCCAAGCCGCAGCACAGAGCTTTACTGTGAGCCTCCTTTAAAAACAAGATGCCCTCTGAAATGCCTGAATTTAGAAGCAGATTTATTATGCAGGCTGGAGTAGCAATTAGCTCTCACCAGTGTCACCAGATACTAGCTTTCTCGAGATTTAGTAGTGGAATCTAACAACAACAACAACAACAACAACAACAACAAAAAACCAAACAAACAAAAAAAAAACCCAGACCACCAAAAAACCACAAAACCCACAAAAAATAACACAAATGGAAAACCACCTGATAGAATTACCTAGCTCTGCCTTGTCAATTGATTAGCCTAGAGATTTCATAACCACAGCAGTAATACCTTACATAAGACAACACTGCATAGTATCATATTCTATCTTGCAATATCTTATCTTTTCCATTATGGCCATGCTTGTACTGTTTTCTGTCCTGAGCTTACAATCTCTGTCCTAGAAATAGCAGCGAGACTAGTGGAGTGGGGCTGCTAGATGTAAGGAGATCCTTCACCAGGCCTGATCCTGACCCCACCACACATGCTGGCTGATGTCCCAACCTGGACTTGGCCTGTCCCCATCCACATGGAGGTGCCTGATGGCTGGGACTAGGGCTGCAAAAAAGCAGTAAAGGACTGAACAAGTCTTTGATGCTGATTTTTTGGAGATGAGGATTTGGGTTTTAATTCCATTACTGGCAGGTGTGGCAAGGTGCTGGCATCAGTCTGACTGGTTTAGGATGCTGACTTCAAGGCAGAGGAATGCTGCCAGTGCTACACATTGTGATTATCACCTCAATGAGCCAGCTCACAAAGCACCAAGTGTCTGGATATTTCCACTGTGTCTCTGCTACAATAGCCACAAGACTCTCAGTAGAGGGCATTTTGAACCCCCTCAGGAATGGGAGTGCCATCTTTCTGTGGTGCTGCCTGCAGGGACAGACACCAGAGATGGTGGCACAGAGGCCACAGCGAAATCCCTGAATCTGCAGACACAACGTCTGTTTGAGAGATGCCACATCTATGCCACAATATGAAACTGATGCAAGGACATATATTTTCTATATGTCTATTCCTATTTCTTCTTCCCCCCGCCCCGCCCTCGTCTTTAACATAGTTTCTTCTTCCTATTTCTTTGTTAAGGTCCTTTTGCTGGGAATACTCAAATAAAAGGAAGACAGCCTGTTTTTACCCACAGACCTCACCTCAAATGAAATCTGGTATGTCTGACAGCAAGCATGTGTGTATTTTCCAACAATTTCTCTTAGCAGAGACTAAGTGTTACACAACACTTCTCATGATAAAATTCTGCCTTTATTAAACAACCTGAAAAAATTGCCATAGGCAAACCTTGAAAGGAGGAGGAGAACAGGTGCCCAACAAAACTAAGTTTGCACTTTTGCATCCTCAGGTCTGAGCTGTGTGGCAGATAGGCAGGCTAGGGCAATGGGGATGCCAAGCGTGGGCATAAACAAAGGTGACAAAGCTGGGGCATGTGGCGTAGGCTACTGACGTGGCAAAAGTATTGTGGCTTGTCACGTGTCACTCAGTGGCTGGTTGTGAAAGACACTGTTTAAACAAACTGTTGTGTACATTTCCATGCCAGTTCCTGTCCGTCCAGATTCTTAGTTTCAAAATGCAGCTCTTAAGCATATTTGAATGAGTCATTATTTTTGGAGAGCATTGACAGTAATTGGAAAATCTAAACATAACTGCCCCGTACATACCCTTCTCTCCATAGATTGCACAGGAGCTTTTTATATGGGTTGCATCCTATTTTGCTCCATTCATACCCTCTTTTCCCTGTTTGCACCTGAAAGCATTCTTTTTTTTTGCCAGAAAGGGCTGTTCAACTCCTGCTGGACACACACTTTCCTCCCTTGGTGCAAAAGCACTTCTGTATAGTTTCTTATTAAGCAAATGGTAACTACTTAGCACTGGCAATTTGGTTCTGTTAATTTTATATATCAGTACTTGAAATTGTAATGCAGCTTTTGCATCCAGGAGTGAATTCTCACCTTTGGGAGTTGAAGTCAGGGCCTACTAAATCCTTCATACACGTCTGCCTATTTATGTTTGCCTGTAATAGGGTAACTGTATTACATTGCATTCAATCATTTCCAGAACACTGCAAGAATCTCACGGACATCCTCGGACAGGAACTTCTTGATTTGGAGGCCAGTCAACCAGAAAGCAGTGGCTGAAGCCTCTGGTTAGCATGTCCAGCACTTCCAACAGCAGTTAGAACAGTCCACCTCTGAGAAAATAAGTTGATCAAATCATTGAGAATATCTCAGATCTTCTCTATTCAAGTCCAAAGTGTTCAAATAGGCTCAAATAGTCTGTGAAAGAGAAAGGGAGGAAAAGAGAAGGGAGAATCACGGTGTCCATGATGAGGAAAAAGGAAATGAGAGACACTGAACCACTTGAAGGAGGAAAAGTATACTCAGATATGGATGGCATAGAAGCCCTGGAGTGAGGGAAATGTGGAGACAGTGAATAGAGAGATGGGAAGGGACTGGCACGGTCTTCCTGTGGGGAAGAGGAAGGCAGGAATGCAGAAGTAACTGGGATATGCAAGGACTTTGACCTTGAGTTACCACAATGCATACAGCCTGGTACTTCCATGCTTTGCCTTAGGTAGAATAAAAGCCAGGTAGCTATTGGCTGTCTTGTTACGACAGAAAAAAAACAACTCTTTCTTCTTTGGAAATGACCCCTGCCACTTCTCTCCCCATCTTACTTAACCAGCTCTTATAAGCCAGCAGATGAAACAAACTTCCCCCTCCAACAATCATCCACTCTTCACATTTTCCATTTTCAGTGTAAAGAGAACTATGAAGTCTGTATATCATTCAGATTGTAGAGCATGAGCTTTGGCAGGTCCCAGCAGCTCCAGTGTGACTTGCACTGAGAAATCACCTTTCATATAAACAACAATTAAATAATAACCTTTCAAATAAGCAGCAGTTTCCACTGATAGAATGCAAAAAAAGGCTGCAATTACATGATAGATGATAACAGCTTTATTGTTTTATTTCCCTCCATTCCAAGAAAAAATTATTATTAAGAAACAACACCTTTCAATATTCACTATTTGGGCAGCCTGGTAAATGTGTAAACAAAAAGTGGCTGACTATTCCACACAAAAATGCAGACTTCTGACAGGAATTTCTTGTTCTTGAAAGGAAGCAGCGTAATGTTCCCACTAATTACCAGGACACCAGAAACAAGGTGTTGCTAAATGAACTTAAAATTGTCATGTAAAGTGGAAGGCAATGCCTTTATGAAGGAGGTTTTAAATATTGCCTAGGCAGAGCTGACCGTGATGTCTAGGCTGAGAGAAATAAAGTAAAAATTAATAATCCATGGTGAAAGATCATGAATTTTAGGACTAAAATGAATTTCAGGTCTCAGCTAAGGAGTTAATGAACTGTACACCATGTGGAGGAAGAAAAGACAATACAGAATTCAGGCCTGTTTAAAGAAAATATGATGGCAAACTATTTCAGACAGGAAGTAGTGTGACAGAGAGACAGGAAAGCTATTGATGAAACTTCATGTGGAATACTGGTCATCTATGTTGAAGAAAGATAAATTACCATGGGAACCAGCACATAGAAAGACTTCAGAACTGGTCAGGAGACAAAAACCAACAGCACTGAAGCCCAGATCCATGTTGCCTGACTTCAGGCATTTCACAAAGACACATAAATTAGGAGCACAGTCACCAGGGACTCCTGTAGTCAACGGAAAGAGATGGACATGTCCAGTCATTCAACCTACCTGAGTTCTCACTTGGCTTCTAAATTAGATGATTTATTTAAATACTTTAAGCTACAAAGGAAGCATATGGCTCTAGGGAATTTGCATGGTACCGCAAAAACAGAGGATCAGAAAGAAACCAGGTGCACCTGGAAGTGTAAACACCACAGAAGAGGTGAAGGTGAGGTTTATCAGCAGAACAACCTGATAATTGTTCCGATAAACAGAAGGCTGATCTTTGGAAACAGCTTTCCATATGCAGATGGGGGAATAAGAAACTTGATTAGAATTAAATTGCAGCTGAATGAGTTCATTTAAGACATCATGTCATGAATGCACCTGAAAGAGCAAACATTTGGACAGGCAAATACAGAAAGGTCCTTTCTGATCTTTGTGCTATGTTTTATTTTTTTTTTTTTTTTTTGTTACTGAATACAAACAGGATTAATCCTTTATATTGGCATCAAAAGGGACATCTTGTAAAATCCTGTGTGTTTTGAAAAAAATTCTTGGAAGATGCCACTGCTCTGTCATCATCCATTTGCATCAAGGGGAAGGACTGAAAAATCTATTTCCTGGGAGCAGAATTGCTCAAGAAGAAAATCAAGAACAGCTATGGCTGAGCATCTGATCTACCCTTGTGTTGTATAGCCCAGCAAATTGAGGAAAGTGCTTGTGCTGCCCAGGGCAAGGGAGGCCACCTCTTCTAACTGATGGGCAAATGCATGGCAAAGTTTAGAAGGATCAGAAATGCTGTCAACATGCTTCCAGCTGTCACTGGCACATGCAGTGGTAGGGCATACAGCTGATGGGAAGTTAGGCCAAGGTAGTGTCTTTCTACTTTATTGTTGTAGTAACGGAAAATCATTGCCCATGAGCCAGCCCCAAGTACAATCCTGAAGTGCTTGGGACACGCCGTTAAAAGTGTCCCAGCAAATACAAATACAGACTAACGATCGCAGCTGTGTATTGCCAAATGGAGGGGAAGAACACAGCCAAGTGCCTGTCAAACAGCTAGAAGAGGACATAGGAATGTGAGCATGGAGGGGTTTTGGCAGGAGCACTAGCATAAATGAGACTTGGAGTATTGTCTTCTGCTACTTAATCCTTCCTAATTTTCAGTGGAATGAGCCTCTATACACGTTGCCAAAAAATAATAGGGCAGAAATAGAGAAATATCTGATACCCCTACAAATGACACTGAGTATTGGCTAACCAGTTGGGTCAACAACATCATAATGCAATAGAAACATGTGCTCAGAGGAACAAGATGTATACTCCTGATTATTGTATTGCATGCTGGGGAAAGGCTGTCACAGTCCCCTAATTCTATGCAAACCTGATATTTTGAAATTAATTTAAAAAGTTGGAAGTCATTATGAATTTTAAACTTGAACCTGTGTCTAAATACACATACATACATATATATAATGCTCCATTTCAGAGTACCAGAAAATGGCTGATTTTCCTGGGTAATACTTAGCATCAACTTAGTGGTTGATATTAGGAAACACAAAATTTTGCAAAATAAGCAGAGAACTAAGTGAAGCAAGACACAAACTGACAAGATACATTAAATACATGATTTTACACCACAGTTTTACCATAGCAATTATGTTCATTATTCAAAGTTGTTTGTTTGTGAAAGCTTGCCCCACAAGATAGATAAATATATAGAGTCATGTACATTTTCTGTTAAAAAGAATGTGTTACTCCTTATTCTAACAAAATCTTGTTAGATATTGCAAAATGGTTGCAAGGGCTTTATGTTTCACAAAGTTTTCTCTTTCTTTTTCTATGGGGTCACAGTTGCTCTGTAATGCTGTTATTGTTAAGGATAATATTTGTGGTCAGTTGCTATTGGCAGTGACAGCCAAAGTTCAGGCAGCCAAATTTAGACATGAAATTAATAATGGCATATGTACTAGAGGGCTTAAGTATGTATTGTTTTCTCATGACTTACCAGGAAAAATTCTCACTGAGGTCCAAGAAAGCTTGGCATGAATAAATCATAAATATGGAGTGAAGGACCTGCCTCAGGAAAAGGAGGTAAGGATCAGTATAATCTGGATAAAATCAGACTAAATATCTGGAGCATGAATGCATCTGAAACCTCCTGCTGTGGAAAGTCAGGGTTGTGTGCCACTGAGGATGTGCTCAGCTGCATAAATACACAATGTTTCATAAAGTCCATATATATTGTACTGCACAAATTGTTAATTTTAAAAGGTTTGTAAATTTGAAAGAGCATGAGCCAACTTTATGTGCAATATATGCTTCTAGCACTGTATATATATATATATATAAAGACCATCAAGGCTGTGGGAGGACTTATCTGTGACCACTAAGCACTTACCTGATTTACAAAGTCATGTCTCTGTATCAGCAGGCAGGCTTGCAAAATCCATCTGTTCACCATAAATAATTGAACTTCTTTCCTGATTGCTCTCTTTTCCCTTCAAAATGTCCTCTATGTGTCCATTCACCCAGGGCTGCTGAAATTAGGGAAAAGAGTATGGGCTCATTTTGCATCACCTTACAGCTCTGGACTTTAGCCACCTATAGACATTGTGAGTTTCCCTCAGTGTCTGAAGTTACTCCTTCAGCTAAGACCAAACCTCCCTCAGGAACTAATAATAGTGACTCCAGCAGTGAGCCTCCCATCACATTTAATTTTATTCTGGGCTTGGGGTTCTTGGATGTACTTGGACCACAACTAGTCAGGCTTCCAAAATACAAACAAGAAGATGAGAGGTAAATGATGTAAGAAATCTGAAAGGACCTCCAACCTAGATGTTGTACATATTTTGCTGCAATGTAATACCCCTGAAATATTATAGCGGGAACTGTCTAGCCCTTCAGTATGCATTCCAGCATTCAAAGGGAAAAAAAGCTACAAATACATAAAATTTCTAAGGCATCAGCAGCTCTTGGCTTTCCTTCTCTATCTTTTTATTTGATGTTTGTATCTTACTGCTGCCATTAAAAAATCAAGTTACTTGCAATTGCTACCTCAGAAATAAGACGAGTTCTGTGAGAACTGATCAGATACATCTTGTGTGTATACCTGGAAGTCCTGAGCACCTTCCCAGTGAAGACATGACATCAGCTTTCTCTTACATGTCTCAGTCTTTCTCCCAGGACACAGGATCAGGTTCCCTATCCATAGGGCAGAAATGAATGAGTTGCTTTTGCCTACAGAGTCAAGTAAGTGCCCAAGCAAGCATATCACTGTAGCAACTGCAGCCAGAGTTGAGAGGGGCTGTGGCTGTAATTTATCATGGGCAATTTATTTTGGGCAGTATGGCTACATGCAGTGCTGACAGCATTCATGGCATTAAGTGTTCCAGGGTGAGGACTGTGGCACTGCTAACAGGTTCAGACTCCAAAGGCCTGTCAGTCCTGGTAGGTCACTGCAAACAGGCATTTTGTAGCATTCATCCAGGGAATGCTTTAGCATGGCCCATTTTCCACGTCTGGACTCTTTTCTTGGTTCTGATATATTTTATGCTTGTGAAAAAGTTGGCAGCCAGCATAGCCTGGGATTCTCTTCTGGGTCCAAAGACAGTTGTATCCTAAGGACTGGCAGAAAGGAAAACTAAAATTCAAAGGATTTTGTCTGCAAAGATAACAGAAGCATTGTGTCAAAAGAGGAGAAAAACACAACCACATGAATCAAGGATCCATGTGATTTCCCTCACTTCTGACTTCTTTACAGCATCTGGCCATGTCTCCAATTGTTAATAAATTATGATGGTTTACATGTCTTTAAAATAAACTCTGGCACACAAACACTAAGCCATATAAACTGAGTCAGACTCAGTCACATCCCTCAGCTGGGCTGGAGTTCTTAATTACACCTTTTCTTAGGGTCTTGGTCAACACTAAGCTGCCTGTGCTCAAGGCAGCTCTACCATAGTGCAGCTGAGTGACCTTAGATCAAATTGCTGCATAAGAAAGAGCTGTAAGAAGCAAGGGACACTTACTTTCACTCAGGAGCTGTGCTCACACTGAAGGGCTCTCCCTCGGTCCTTGCCTGAGCTGTTACAGATATGACTATGTATGACCACATATGCACTGATCCAGACCATGACCCGCGTGGGCTGATCTTAGATCCCTCCTTGTCACTGCAGGCTTGTCTGATGATGACCAAACTGGTGGTTGGCTGACCCTGGTTACTGTCACTAAACCTGATTCTGACCCTGACTCACTGACTTGGCTTTCTGGCTTGAACTCAGACTTCGTTGTCACTGCGTTCACTTGGATCTGTACTCTCAGCTGAAACTTGTAGCCACCGCCAAAACTGCTTTGCTATTCTTGTTTGGTTGCTCCTCCTGCTTGGTAGTGAAGCCACTGCCATACCTGCCTTGCTGTCAACCTTCGCTCCCAGCTCGCCTTGCTGCTTGATAAAATGCATTTCTCCAAAAGATGCTGCCTCTCACCCACCAGTGACACCCCTGACACCAGTAGCTGCCGCACAAGCCAGACAATAGGTGTACAGACTGCCGACACCATGTGACTCTTCTTTTAGCCAAAGAGTTTTGTTAGAAATCTGTCTTGAGCCAGCCTACTGGAGCCATGGGTTCCTGCCAGTAGGATAAATCAGGATAGTGGGCAAGAAGTCAGCAATCGAGACAAAGAGTCTGTTTTGTCACAGACGGACGGCAAAACTAAGCAGTGATACACAACTCCTGTTGTGTGACCTCAGAAAACTGTTGGTCAGAAAAACTTGGGAATCTCAGTAACCTGGAGACCAAGTAATTCAGAACTCCAAGTAAAATGCAAAGTGATCACATACCCATAGTCATGAGTTTGTTGTTTTTGTCACCTTTTGCAATTTATTTCAGTTGTCCAAGTCTGGCAACAGCTTTTTGTACTTCAGCAGCTACTTTTCCCACCTTGGCTGCAACATTCTGTCCTCTCCCTCACCAGGGCATTACCTCCAGCTGTGCTGGGCAGACCATCATCGAACACACACGGGCTATGACACTTTACTATCCCAACTCCACCATGAGGTACCACTGGTGTTGCGCCTGCCCGCTGCAGGACACCTGGGCTACCACATGGACACACACAGTTTGGCACCTTGTTCAGACCGTCACACCGGCAGGGATTTCAGCACTAAACTCAGTCCTGGCCAGCAGTCTCAGACAGCACTGTTGAGAGATGGAGCTAACAGGAGGAAGGCAGCGATATCAGTTCAGTCAAGAGCAGTCAGTCTGCACCCTGGGATCCATTTGTGTTTTAAGAGGGCAAACACACAGGAATTCACTCAAATGGTATTGGCATCTTGCAGCTCAAACACTCCCACTATACAAGTTTGCTTGGCTGCAGTTGGGTGTTGTAGCATGTCCAAATCCGCTCCTTTGTTCTAATATTTAGTCTTGTGTACCCAAGGGTACAGTTATGCCTTCTGCATCTAATTGCAACTCCTCTGCCAACTTACCTCAAAGGTTGTCCTTTGCTCTAGCATTTCATCCTGAAGGAGAAAAATAAGTGCCCTTGAGACATTCATGTCCTGTACACATACACTAGTTACTGACTTCTGTCTCTTCTCTGCTCTTCTTAAACAGGATGATAAAAGATCTGGCTAAACCTTTTCAGAAATTTGACCTTCCCATGCCCAAGGAAATGTCCACCAGGATGCCCAGGTCACCAGGAGGTTCACGCTGCACCGCCATGCAAAACAACAGGCTCAGGTAGAGCCAGCTACCATTTTCTAGAAATAGACATTTCCAGCAATTCCTGATGCAGCATGCACAAACAGGTCACTAAATTATTTGTTTTTCATGAAACACGTAGAGAGAATTGTTACAGAAGTTTGCCTTTCTGGAAGTCAGCGTAAATGTATTTTGTACACAAAGGAATTCCAATTGGTAGTTGCTATTGTGTCTTACATAACTTTTCAGCAGGTCCTGCAAAACCGCCTTCCCTCCCTCAAACACTGCTGTTCTGATGTGGCCCATCAATGAGCATTCTCAAACATTCACAGCTCAAAAACACTATAAACCAACCTGGTTTTGATGGATAGGAATGCTACCATATTTTTATCTATTTGATGTTTAGCAGAGAACATAAAAAAAATCTGTTTTGGATTAAAAATTGGACGCTATGTGACAAGACCCGTTTCTGTACGTGGAAGAAAATCTGCTGTGAAGAAGTAAGGTATCTATCCCGTATTATCTGTGTTTAAGTGAAAATCACACAGTGGTTCTGGACTCCTCAGTACAAGAAAGACAAGGAGCTACTGGAGAGGGTCCAGCAGAGGCCACAAAGCTGATTAAGGTGTCTGGAGCATCTCTAGATTGCGGGAACTGGGCCTGTTTAGTCTGGAGATGACTGAGAGGGGATCTCATTAATGCAGATATTTCAAAGGCAGGTGCAGAGGACTCTTTCGTTGCTGCCCAGCAACAGGAAAAGGGGCAATGGCCACAAACTCAAACACAAGAAGTTTCACCTCAACATGAGGAAGAACTTCTTTATGCTGAGGGTGGCAGAGCCCTGGACAGCTGCCCAGGGCGGTGGTGGAGTCTCCCTCTCTGGAGACACTCCAAACCCACCTGCATACGTTCCCGTGTAACCTGCTCTGGGTGACCTGCCTTGGCAGAGGGGTCGGACCGGATGATCTCCAGAGATCCTTTCCAAGCCGGACTGTTCTGTGATTCTGTGAACCCTTCCGGCGCTCTCCGCCAGCCCTACACGGTGACCGGAGCCGACGAGGGCCCAGAACAGGCCCCAACACGGCACAGCCGGGACGGCATTCGGCCCTGCGCGGCCCATGGTGCTGGGCGGGGCTGGGCGGGGCTGGGCGGGGCTGGGCGGTGCAGCGCTGTGCTGTGAGGGCCGCGACCCCCGGAGCGCCGCCGGCCCGTCCCTGTGTCCCGCCCTCCGCGCCCTCACACGGCCCCGCATGCTGCTCCCTCCGGCCCCCGCCCCTGCTCCCGGCGTGCACCGCGGCGTGGCGCGCGAGATGCCGCTGACGTCCCGACCCCGCCACTGGGCAGCGGCGCGCCCGCGTCACGGGCTCGCGCGGCTGAGTCATCCGTGCGCCGTCGCAAGGCCCGGCCATTGGCTGCGGCGGAGCGAGGCCCGCCCCCGTAGCGGCGGCGCTATAAAAGTGGCGCCGGCGCCCCCTCCGCGCCTTTAGCCCCGGGTGTCTGAGAGGAGAAAGATGCATCGACTCCGCTCGCGGGCCTTCACGGGGATTTCTGCCTTCGCCGCCAGTTCGCCCTCCGCCTGCTCTCGCCAATCACCCCCGCTGCCCCGGACCGGGAAATCGGCCTCGCAAAGGCGTTGGAGTAAAAAGCGTTCCTGCTCTTCCATCGGCTGATTGTCGCTGATTCCCGGGCGGGGGGGAGCAGAGAGACCGAGACCCGGAGAGGGGCCGCGGGAGCCGA
>VWZG01004934.1:98374-129756 GCA_013396735.1 Grallaria varia | reverse complement strand
ATGCCCAAGCCTAAGAAGCGGGGGAGCAACCACCAGCGCGGAGCCGGTGAGCGCGGGCGGGGGTGCGGGGTCCCGTTGGCGTTCCCCGTGGCCGCGGGGTCCGGCCTGCGCGGCGGCGGCCCAGCCCCTGCGGGCGGCGGGTGAGCGGCGGGACGGCCGGGCCGGGGACTGGAGCCGGCCCCNTGGGCAGCGGCCTGGGGCCGCCAGGGCGGGCTGTGCGGTATCTCCGAAAAAAGCCCCTTATTCTTAGCCTAAAATAGGGTATTGAAAAATAATCAGTCTTCGTACAGATCCAGAATGTGCGTGGCGGAGGTGTGCTGATGCGTGGGCAGAACGGAGGTTTTGTGGGGTGGTGAGAAATTTCGCTTCAGGCTGTCGTAGCCGTGAGCAGCATCAGTCTCCAGTATCAAGTGTTAAGGAAGTGAGCGATTAGCAGAGCGTTTCTGCAATAGCTTTTATTTTAGCTTGTGAAGGGCTTGCTGTAATTGTTGATACTTCTCCTTTTGAACTTCCCTCTGATATCAGTAGAAGTCAGAAGATGGCCGTGCCGAAGCCCTGAGCTTCCCAGTTTCTTCGTTCATGCATCGGCTGGTGTTTTTCTCTTGGGTTATGGTCAGTGATAAAAGTGGATACTACTAAAAGCAGCAAAACTTCTGGAATGTGACTTATTTGGGAAATGCTTGGACGTTGATCCAAGTGAAGGTTGATTCTGTCTAAATAAAAATGGCTTTTGCGGGTCTTGATCCGTCAGGAAGCTTGCCTGAAGCTGGCAAGCCGTGTAGTGCTGGTTTCTTAATAACTTAGAAATCAATTGTGCCACAAAAAAATGGCTGGAAGAACAGAGTTCAGAGATTTGTAACTGACTTTTGGGAGCTGCTGGAGAAATAACAGATAGGAAAAGTTATAGGGATGAATGCTGTGAAAATAAAAGTACTTTCTTCAAAAAATCTGAAGTTACTGCACTGAAGCCAACTTGGTCCTGAGAGGGAAAAACTTTTAACCCTGTTGATGCCTTTGATGTTCTGGCTTGTATTTGTAATTCAGCATAAAAAAAAGTTTACGTTGCTGAGTGGGAATTGGTCGAATGCTAGGTGGGCCCTTCCGCCCTGTTCACAACAGTCCAGAACAGAGCCAACTAAGTCTTCAGAATAGGTGAGAGTAAGGGAATCAGCAGAGGACAGAAGTGTTCTTTCTGTGGTTGGGTCAGGGAGAGTGAATCTGCTGGGAGAGTTCAGTGCTACTTTTGGTGCTCAGATCTTCCTTTTCCGTATGAAAAATGATCAAAGTATTCTATTCATTTTCCTTAAGGTGGTCAACCCAGAAATGTGCAGCCTTTTAGTGATGAAGATGCTTCAATTGAAACTATGAGCCACTGCAGTGGCTTCAGTGATCCTGCTAGCTTCACTGAGGATGGTAAATTCTTTCACTTACATCTATTCATCTGTTTAAAAATATAAAATCTGAGTTGACTTTGATTTTTCATAACATGTAGTTGGGACAGTAAGAACCGCAGAATAGGTTAAGATGGGAAGAGTCACATTTGCCTGTTTTGAACTAGATTTTTGCTTTGTCTCCTTTACCATCTCTGCAGCCTGGACTGCTCTAATGTCATTTTGTTGGGAGGAGGAGACCTGAAACGTGGTGGCTTGGTGTGGTAGGCTTAACACCAGTGAGCTTCTCTATTACTGAACAATTATGTAGCTGTTGTCTGTGTTCTACTGCTTTCTTATTAGTGGTAAAAACATTGTGTTGGATCTACTGTGTCTGCTAATGAAATAATTTCTTCTGGATTAGGGCCTGAAGTTGACGAAGAAGCCACTCAAGAAGACTTAGAATACAAATTGAAGGGATTTATTGATCTTACACTGGACAAGAGGTACAGTCTGCTTTGAAGAAACACATTCATATGTTGTTTACTGGCTTCCTCTGATTTCATAAGGGAAATACACATCAAATGTTTTTACATGATTTCTGAGATTAGGATTATTTTATGTTGGTGAGGACTTCTGGACCTGAAAAGACCTTTTTCCCTCCACCAAGTTTCTGGATGAGTCAGACTTTCCTAATAGCTTGAAGTAGGGTGACTTTATTTCTAACTGGGTGTACTACTGTGAGCTCTGTTTCCAAACTGTTTGGCTGTCCTTTAGTAAGGAGGCAATTCATAGCATTTTGTGCTTCTTTGTACTTCTGTGGGTTACTCCACTGTTGGGGTGCAGACAAATAAAGACTACCATAAGACAAAGGCAGAGGTTTAACTGATGTTTGCTGATTTCAGGAGGTCTTCCTTCTTTCTTCTTACAGTGCAAAGACAAGACAAGCAGCCCTTGACAGTCTGAAAAGTGCTTTTTCTTCTAAAATACTATATGAATTTATCATGGAAAGGAGAATGACTCTAACTGATAGCATTGAGCGCTGCATAAAGAAAGGTAATGAGCATGCTTGCTATTAGCCATAATCCTAATGAAATAGCACATTATTTGAAAGAAATTTAGTCTGAGGCTTCTCTAGTACTTTATAGAGTGCTTAATAATTTAGTTATCATTCCTTTTTTAAATTTAGGTGTCATATTTTAACTTTCCTAGAAAATTAACTGAAATTATCTTGTAATGATTTGTTTCTGAATTTCCACTTGCGGGCTTTCGGCCTATTATCTTTAAATGTTAAAGGAAGGAAGCAATGCACAAAGTGATTGCTCATCATAGTGTGTGATCTCCAGGTAAGAGTGATGAACAGTGTGCAGCTGCTGGACTGGCATGTCTTCTGTGTGTGCAGATGGGTTCAGGAATTGAAAGTGAGGAGATTTTTAAGACTCTTGGTCCAGTTCTGAAGAAGATTGTCTGTGATGGAACAGCCAGTATCCAAGCCAGACAGGCTGTAAGTATGAAATATTTATTTGCCAGGCGGGGACAGAGGCTGCTTTTGACCAGCTCACTATTGTGTAATCCAGAACTAAAGGTTACCGCACTAGCATGGACTCATAATGTTGCCATGTGCTCTGAATGATGCACAGCAGTTTTTGCTGGCTTAAAAAGTTCCACCTAAATGCTGAAGATCATTCTCTTCTTCAACCTGGAGACCTTCTTAAAAAGCTGTTCAACATAGTACTTAAGCAGCACAGGAATATTACTTAAGCAGGTTTATTCATCTATGGTAAAATCACATATAGCACACCTGTAACTACGTACACAATACATCTGTACTACCAAAAGTATTTTAAGCTTTTTGCTCAGTCATCTCATCTATCCATCACAAGCCTAATACTAGGAACAGCCATTACCACCTCAAGCAACCATTGGGTAATAGCATGAACCGGACTAGAAATTAACACCCTAGCTATCCTCCCACTCATTTCAAAATCACACCACCCACGAGCCATCGAAGCCACAACCAAGTACTTCCTAGCCCAAGCAGCTGCTTCAACCCTTCTACTGTTCTCCAGCGCAACAAACGCGTGATTTACAGGCCAATGAGATATTGCCCAACTCACCCTTCCAACGTCATGTCTCCTCCTCACAACAGCAATCTCCATCAAACTTGGTTTAGTCCCATTTCACTTCTGATTCCCAGATCTTAAAACTGTCCACAATAATAACAGCATGGACAAAAATCCCATCACTCACCGCAACCCTGATACTAGCACTCCTATCTCTAGCAGGACTACCCCCCTTAACAGGATTCCTGCCACATCAGCGCTGTGCTTGAAATATTGACTGAAGACAGGCTAAAGCTCTTGCCAAGAGTTATATTTACTTTTTAATCTTCAGAGATTTAACTAATGCTCTCCAACTTGCCTTTATTGTTACATGGCTGGCTACTCGTCTTGTACTCAAGCTGTGTTACAAAAGATGCTGTCAGCTGAAAGAGAAGTTAGTACTAACTAACAGCAGTTATTTCTACAAACAAACAAAAGCTATTAAAACTTGTCCTGTTTAAATGTAGTTTTGAGTTCTGTATGGTTAGTGCAAGCATCACTTTCAAACATTTTTTACCTTACTCTTTTTAAGAAGAATTGGAATAGAATATGTGAGATAGGGAAGAGATCGGTAGGACTTTGCAGAAGTTGGAAATATGATAGGTCCATTACTCTTTAGCGGCATAATTTCTGCTAATGAATCCTAGTGAGATTTAAATCATTGGCTAAAAGGAGTGCTATGTATATCTTATTCAAGGGATTTTTAAGCTCTCTTAAGTAATAAATGGGAAAAATGAAGGCTTGTTAGAGTAACGTATGCTGTAAAATCATCCTGAGTGTAGATGGCAGTTGGGAGCTAAGTATTACAAAGAAGCTGAATTAAACAGGGTTGCTAAGGTCTTAATCTTAAGTTTCTGTCACTCCAGATATTAAACTTCAAAGGTCTCCATGTTTGAAGGCTTTATCAACTGTAACACTTATGACAAATACTGATGTGTTTTTCTTTTGCGTCTAGTGTGCAACCTGCTTAGGGATTTGCTGTTTCATTGTCACTGATGACATAACGGTGAGGATAAATATACTTTTTTAATTTAATAAATTGACAAGATGAAAATGTGTGATTCTTAAGCCAGTTCCATTATATATTTTCCCTCATTCAGGAACTGTACTCTACTATGGAATGCCTAGAAAACATCTTCACAAAGGCCTATCAGCGTGATAGAGATAGTAATGGTGTATCAAGTACCCATAGTACTGTGCTTCACATCAGTGCTCTCTTAGCGTGGACACTGTTGTTGACCATTTGTCCAGTGAATGAAGTAAAGAAGAAAATTGAAATGTGAGTATTTTTCTTGGAAAACTTTATTTGCAATGAAACAGTGTCAACAAAATTTACATCTTAATGGAATATGACTTACTCCTTAGGCACTTGCATAAACTTCCAAGTCTGCTGTCTTGTGATGATCTCAACATGAGAATAGCTGCTGGAGAAACATTAGCCCTTCTGTTTGAACTGGCACGTGAAACAGATGCTGTAAGTACATGTCAGTAGCTAAACGTTTTTGCATTGGGATGATGATGAAACAAATTATTTAACCTGTGCTGCCTAGCACCCTGGATCTCAACAAGTGGCAGATAATTCCCTGGTTTGTTTTTTAGTGAATCTGCCCCGATCTAAATGGATATAGCAATTTAGCTATCATTTTTACACTAATTTCTGTATTGCAAAACAGGACCAATGAAACAAAACATTAAACAGTATTGAATAGAGATGTGGATTGCAAGATGTAAAATCTAAATTCAACACCAGCTTTTACAAAAGTTGAGAGATTCCAGGATAAGACAGCATTGTTTACTGTAGCGGGAACCCTCATCAGATGCTTATACAGACACGTTTGAGTAATTCACAACCTGCACAATTCTTCTTTCACAGTTTTGGAGAGCTGTCTAATGGCTCCTAACTCAATCAAGGCTGCTGTGCTTCGCCAGAACACTGTCTAAAGTGCAAAAGATAACTCCAGTTGAGTCAGGAGTCATGACACCCTGACATTGCATAATCTGACACAGTATGTTGAGACTTCTGTGTAATTGCAAACAGTGGGGATTTGAGTTTCTTGGCTATGGATGTCAACCTTGAAAGAAAAATAATTGGAGACTGCAGCTCGATGCTTTATTTGGTTAAGCATGAGTGCAAGTAACTAAAATCTTAAAATGCATTAACAAGTCTATTCGCTAGGAACAACTGTTCTATTGAGGAAATGCCTTTTTAATCAGTACAAATTAGTCTCATTGGATCCTTAAAAATCAGCACACATTGCTTACTGTATTTTGCCTTTGACCAGTTCCTTTCAAAAAGCATGCAGTAAATTCATTCTATTCAGCTGACATGACAAAACATTCAGATTTTTAGAAAAATAGGCAAAAACCTGTGTTTATTTGTTTGCATACGTTCTTACTAATCCAGGTGAACTACTGCTCGATTAATAAATGGGGGAAAGAAAAAATACATATCTAAAGCACTCATTAAATATTTAAAAAATTTAATGAATATTGCTACATTATTTATTAGTTTTACTCTGAGTGTTTTTTTAAGGATTAACAAAAGCACCCTGCTTTCTAATTTCCCATTCCATATAAGAAGGGAACTAATGGAGTGCCATTTCTGTCCCTCAAAGTAATAAAGGAATAGGCTGTAGAGATCTACATGCCCAACATTTGGAGGTCCATTTTCTTAGTTGCAGAGAAAGAGGCTAAAACCAGAAAGTATTATTTTTATTTTTTTTAACTAGGATTTCTTTTATGAAGATATGGACCTTCTAACAGAGAAACTAAGAGCTCTGGCTACTGATGGAAACAAGCACCGGGCCAAAGTGGATAAAAGGAAGCAGCGATCTGTCTTCAGAGATGTTCTACGGGCTGTTGAGGTGATTTTTGTTCAATGCAGACCTTCATAGTACATAGTGTGCAATTTAGGGAAAATAGTTGTAGTATAAAACAGAATTACTGTTTCAGTGAAGGCAACAGAAAAAAAATATTTTTAATGAGATTTCAAATTCTGATCACTTGTGTGAAATAGAACTGCCTTTTTTTTGTAAGGAATATAGAACAAAGCAATTTTTCTTACTTCTATATTGAGAAGGTTTTTTTTTTTCTTTTAAAGAAGGCTAAACATTGCACTGTAAATACTAAAGTCTTCTTTATTTTACACCATGAACAGAGTTTTTTAGCAAACTTTGTAGGACATCCAAATTAGTGTCCTGAATTCCGTGGAAAGGTTTATTGTAAAATCTGTTATTGAACTGTTGTGCATAGTAGACAAAAAGTAACTTAATAAGATACATTACAAGTGACACCTGTCAGGGTCCATGGAAGTGTTTGTGTGTGGCTGGGAATTGTTGTCCTAAGTGTTGTACCACAGTCTTCTGGGTTTGCATATCCAGATTAAGAGAATAATACACAAAGTGGGACTCTAAAAATACTGGATTAGTGACATAACTCAGTGAAGCCTTTAAGACAAATGTAAAACTTCTGTCATGTTAATGAGTTACTTGTTATCTCACACCTATGGAACCAGATTTTTTTTTTTTTTTTTTTTGCTTGCCAGAGAATTTTTGCATTGCTGCATGGCTAAGACCAGTGACATATTAGTTGATACGCAGAATAGTTAAACATACTGAAAGCTAAGGAGAAGGCTTGCCATGATGTGAAGGCGTGTTTTAGATTCTGTCTCTAGAAGGATCTGAGTCATCTGTAAGCACTTGTTGCATTCCATTGTCTCAAATGTAGCTCCTCATACTTGTAAGGTGAGGACTAAATGAGGCTTACAGGCTGACTTAAAGATGACTCTTGCACTCCAGACTGGTTTTTCTGGAGATGAGTCTTAATTCTTAAAGGAATTTTGAAGATGAAAGTTGAGTGTTTGTTTTTTTTTTTAAATACTTTCTAACTTGAAGAATATCAGCTTCAAATTTTACATGAGATTTAACTTTAGGTTTGCATCCATTTTTATGAACAAATGCAATCTTTATTATATGTGTATTATTTGGAAGGTTTTGATGTGCCCAGTTTGTGAATGAAAATAAAGTTCATTGCGATGCATACAATTCCTAGTACAAGAATGTTTAAAATTATCTATGTTGTTTCCTTTGATTTTGGATAGGAGCGTGACTTTCCTACAGAGATGGTTAAGTTTGGACCTGAGCGCATGTATATTGACTGCTGGGTTAAAAAACAAACCTATGACACCTTCAAGGAGATCCTGGGGTCGGGGATGCAATATCATTTGCAGGTGAGCTGCTCAGACTGTTGTTCCCTGTCTGGCTTCTTTGATGTAATTCAGTCTGAATTACTAAATCCTGTGTAGAGTTTAGTGAAATGATGGGTTTTGCATTTGCAGTGTTAAAAGACTGCACTTAAAAAACAAACTACAGTGAGCTAGAACTGTCTGGGTGAGCTGCTTCTGAGTTGTAGCTAGCTTAGCAATTGACTTCTCCCTGAAGTAAGATTTAAGCTGAGTGTCTTTTTAGCTTTAGGCTTTTTCCTGAATACTTACGCTCTCTTGCAGCAGAGTGGTGTGGTCATCTGGCTACCATAAAGCTGCATGCCTCTGCCCTTCCTATTTGAGCTTGTAGGAGGAAGGGAAAGTTTCAGTTAAAAATAACTCACTTTGCAGCCCAATGATGAGAGCATTCCAGAAGAGATGGGTTAAGTCCTTATCTCTGTTCTGGGAACTGCTTGTTTACTAGTCATCTGTTTACATATGTAGCAGAAACAGGAACGGTACCTTAGAAATACATTCTCTCAAATTGCTATGATAGTCATGGGGTTAAAGTCCTTAGTCCAGTGTCAACTGCATTTCCATGTGACTGAGGGAACCCAGACATGCAGCAACTTTCTCTGTTCTTTCAAATACTACTTTTGCAGGCAAATATTTTAAAACTGGTGTGTTGCAAAACCATACGGATCTGTGTTCAGCTGCCTGATCTTGTGTAGAACACAATAAGGTCTCATTTACTGGGACAGAAAGATCAGTGGAGGCAGGGGCACCTCTTTCTGTCTTCTTAAGGGGGGCAGGTTTTGTTCTTAGCATTATTCTGATTGAAAGGGGGAAGTGTCCTTGACTTAATTTCAAAAGATTTGACAATTTAGCAATTTGACACAAATATTAGTATTTCTTACTGCAATACTTGATATTTAACAGTAGTCAACTTTGGAGACTTGAGAATTAAAGGCGAAACTGATAATTTGATGTGTTTCTTGTTTAGTCAAATGACTTTCTTCGGAATGTGTTTGAGCTTGGTCCACCAGTAATGCTAGATGCTGCAACTCTTAAAACAATGAAGATATCCCGTTTTGAAAGGGTAGGTTATTGCACCTTAGTGAATTTTCTTTCCCTAATACATTTCCTGTGCACTTCAGCAGCTGTCATTGTTAAACTTGTCACTTCAGTTCTAACAGTGCCTCACTGTCCTGAATGAAACCCAACCTTGCTTATATGCATCTTTGAGCTCATCGTTTAGGCTTTCCACAGGGCGTATGTCTGCCACTGCTTTTCTCCCAAGGGGTCTGAAGGTTGACATGGTTGCTGATTTGGTATCAGATTCATGCTCCACACATGTGAAACTTGGTCTCTTTTGACAGCTAGAAGTTTTTGGGGAGGAAACGATGGAAACTGAGTCTTCATAAAGATAGTGTCCCAAACTCTGCAGTGCCAAATGGGCACTAGGAGGATGATTTTGTTCTGTTGCTTGTGAATGCACTTACCCCGCATATAATTTGGGGAACGGTGCTACCAGGTTTAAACTGGGAGTGTATTTAACATACATAGTCTGTATGATGTTCAAGACTGACAGGCTTCCAGAATTGCTCATAGCTTGGCCTTTCTTACACAGACCAAGTTTCTTTTAAATGTGTTTAAAATGAATCAGCTTTTGGTGAAAAGAGAGTATACTATAAATTTCATAAAGGCTTGATGATTATATTATTAATAATATAATTATTAAAATATATTTTGATCTGTTTTGGAACATGAAAAATCTCTGAAGGGCATAAGCCTTTTAACATCTGTAATTATTTTTTTCTTTTTTGTTTTGTAGCACTTGTACAACTCTGCAGCATTCAAGGCTCGGACAAAGGCTAGAAGTAAATGCCGTGATAAAAGAGCAGATGTGGGGGAGTTCTTCTAGATCTTTTCAATGGGGTTCAATTTTCATAATTAAAATAGATTTGTAACATTCAAATGAATTTTTAACTTCTGTAGTCAGAATTTGCACTTGTGCACAAGGTTGTTATATAAAGTCTGTAAATATGATGCATGTTGGTGCTTAGTTGCATATACAGTGTATATAGGCTGATGTAACATTGGGTGCAGGGATACACCATAACATTTGCATTAGTCACCACTTACTCCAAAGGTTGACTATATTGTATCTGAAATGTTAAATGAGGTGGATAACATAGTCAAACTGGATTCTTTATATAACAGTAAATTAAATTAATTTATTGATTGTTTTGGTAAGAATGTGCTAATATGAAAAAATGACTGTATTTGTGTAAAATGATTGCAGTAACTTTTAAACCTTACAGAGGAAGGTGAACAAAGAAATTTTTATGGTAGTATGACTTTATCCAGTGACTATGAAGTTCAGTAACCTGCAATGACCCATCAAGTAGTGAATGATAAATACTTGCCTCTATTTAAAACAAAAGCAAGATTCTTGTCTTCTGAAATTGGATATTTAATTTTTGGAATAAAGGTGTTTCTCACTGCTTACGTTCTGTGTCAAAGTGATTATTCCATGAATGAAAAGCTGTAACAGCAGCGAAACCTAAAGGCTGAAACATATGGGTTTATTTATTTGCCCATTCAGATGTGGTTGGGTTAGTCTCAGTGGTTTAGTCGATGCCAAATGAAAGTCTACCTTGCTCTATTTTACTTGTGTGTGATCTGCACAACAGCCTACTCTTTTTGACATTGCTTTTGTAATGGTCAAATGTTTTCTAGTTCTGGTGCTGCAAAACACTTCGTCCCTTATCTTACAGGAACCATTCCAGCTTCCCGTGTTTGTAATCTTGAAAGCTACTCCTCTACCCCCTCAGTTTTTGGCTCCAGGGACCTGAAATGTGCCAGTAACAGAGAACTGTCTTAGAAATAGTGGGGGAAATTATGTAATAAAGATAGTAAAACCTAGATAGTTGAAGATCTGTAAAAGTGCTTGTTGGAATAAACAGTCTTAAAATGGTAGGTCATGTTATCAATAGAGGAAGTAAACCTTTCATCAAAAAAAACCTATTACTCTCTGAAAACTGCTGCTTGCTCTGATAAGGAGAAGTTTGGTTTGGGGTGGGGCATTTGGTTGTTTTTTTGGGGGTTCTCCCCCACCCCACCCGGCTTGCTGGTTACAGCAGAACCTATTCCAGAAAATCCATATAGGCTAGTGAATTGTACCTTCTAAGTTACCCTTTTTTCCCCCCCCCTCAAATAATCCATTATGTAAGAAGTTGTTTGGCTTGCAAAACTGGTCACTGACCCTAAATAAAGTCCTTCAGCTGAAATCTAGTAGTATGAACAAGTGTCAGTGTCACACAAGTGGAAAAGAAACTTCTGATCCTTGAACTGGAAGAAGCTGTTGGCCTGTGCTTGCCCCCACCAAAAGACTTTGAACTAAACTGTTCCCTCAAGCCTCTCCTGGGGCTGCTGGGTAGTCACCTCAGGCATCCTTTGCCTGTGTAAAGAAGCCCTTTTGCTAGCTTCCTGTCTGGTATTTCTACAGCACCTCCTGGCAGCCAGCCAAGCATGTGGTTGTCCTTTCCCCTGTTACATGGGAGGTGCCACCTGCAGGGACCAGCATGGCTTCCAGGAGCTGGTGGAGGAGACATGGGCTGTTTTGCTGCCCTGTGGAGATGGGATGGCTTTGTAGATCTTATCAGGCTTAGAGCAGGAGAGGCCTGGGTACTTGCCTTACCATGATGTTGGTGTCAGGACTCTTGGGAATGGAAATGAGTTGGTTTTTTTTTTTTTTTTTTTTTCTGGCCTGCACATCCTCTTTTGGAGGAAAGACTCCTAGGAGACTCCTGCAGAAAAGGAGTGAGCTGCTACATCTGTCTTGCTGGCCCAGCTACTCAGACTGGGCAGTGGCAGAGCTTAACTTGGAGTGGGAGCTGAGACTCAGTTTTATTCTGTTAATTCCTGAAAGAAAAGTATGTTTATTTTCAGTTTAAAAGGGTTCCGAATTTTAGACATAGAATGGCTTCAGAAATGCTTTGTTGTTTTGAGCTGCAGTCCCTCTATGGAAGCATCAGCTGCCTGTCATTAGAGCATGCTGTAACATTACCTTCTGCAACATCAGCAAGGAAAAAAGTGATCAGAAGAACTGTTGGCAAAGGAGCAATTACAGTACTCATCAAGAGTTCATCAGAATTTAATCTTTAACTAAGCATGACATACAAATTAGTCCACCTCATCATACTGTCCCACTTGAATTTGTAATGTGTATGGGAGAAGGAGGAAAAGATCGTGGTTTTTCTAGTATATGCCTTTAAAATATTCATGACTGCAATACTGTAGATATGAGTCTTCTGCATAGCAAACTGGTTATTCATAGCTACAGTGTCGTAGATGTGACTCTTTTTGCATAGCAAATGAGTTTAAAAAAGGCATGAAACCTAAAAGGTTTGACACTAACCCAAAGGTCAGTGAAATACTGATCATCAGCAACAAACCTGATTCTCTATGAGAGGATGTTATCATGACTCCAATATAATGAAAAAATTGTGAAGTCAGTATACTTAGCCAAGTTGAAGGCTAAATATAGACTGAAAGGGGCAGTCTGTTTCGAAGCTGTCTTTACGGGTCCTGCAGGACTCAACAGGTTCCTGTGGGTCTAAAAGTAGAGAGAAGAATGGCAGAATAAGTTTTCTTCATGTGATTTTCACTGGCTGATTTCTTCCATACTGGCACATGAACGGAATGTAATTATGTTGTAAGTAACGTTTCGTTCTGTTTTTTAACCTTTTAGATTTTATTTCCTGGGGTTTTTTTTTCTGTAAAGAATTTTCACTGTGTTCTCATTCTAATTTTACCACAAGAGCTTTAAAAGAAATTTAAAAATTGCATTGGAGAAAAAGTCTTTAAGCAAGGCTTAAGATAAAGTGAATGCCAAAACCTCAATGTTCAGATTAGTTTGTTGAGAAAATAATACTTTTGGCATGTCAGTGGAATCAAACAAATGTAATATAAACTTTGTTGAATTAATAATGGTTATATTCACTGTGGTTACATGCTCAAATGCTTAAAAAGATTAATGGTCAATGCAGAAACATGTAATTTATACTACTAATGAATCTTATTACAGGTCAAGTAGTTAAGAAGAGTCTTTCCTGAAGTTGCAGGGAGGTACTCATCAAAATACCCAAGTGAAACAACTGCTATTCAGAAGCTAAAAATAACCAAAAGCCTTTGTGCACGAGGTGGTAACTTTTAGCACACTGTTCAAATGCAGGGCTCTGCAGTGACTGCAGTTGGTTACGGATGTGCATATGGGGAGTGAGCAGAGCATGGAGACGTGGCTCACAGACTGTGCTGCCTGGCATCACGGAATATTCTAGAGTGGACAGTGGACACAGCCATCTGCCCTGAAGGTACAGGGCACACCAAAACATCATATGCTAGGTAAGCCTGGGCCAGCTTTTCTACCTTTTCTTTGTATTTTGAAGTAACAGTTCTGAATAGAGTGAAAAATAAGCTGTAATCTTACATGCTATTAAACAAATATGAAAGTATCCGTGTAGTCCTGTCAATCTCCACTAGCAGGAGAACAAGCCTTATTGTCAGGAGCCATTTAAGCACTTAGTCTTCAGACTTGTTGAGGCAAACACTCAAGACTATATTCCTCAGACTTTACGTTTTTAATATAAGTGCTATATTAGGAATCTGGTCACACTGTTCTCTGTTGCTTGGAGAGGGAGAGAAGACTGAGAAGCACATCAAGAGGGCAGTTCAACCTTCAGAAATCAACCTTAGGTTCTTAACACCCTTCACCAGTAGGAGGTTTGCATCCCGTGAAGTGCAGATTTATGTTGGCAGGTAAAACTGAACTTGGGAGCTTTGATAAAAGGCTAAATGGATAAGATGTATTCCACTCCAAATCTAAACTAATCTCTCTGAGCTCCCCCCTTACGTTCACAAGCAAGAAAAAGATAAAAAGACAGATCTTAGAATAAGAGGAATATTACCTGGAGGAATGTATTTTTCTTCAATAATTACAGAGGGAGTTTTCAGTGACAAGTGTAGTCAAACTTGCCTACTTAGAGTATGTGCATCTCCTTATGGCTTTAGTTTCTAGAAGGCATTTTTTGAATCAGAGTAGCATAAAGAAACCTAAAAGTCTGAAAAGGAGTAATGTGCTATTCATAGAGGAGCCTCCTTAGGTATTGCTTCTTTTTTATATGAAATATTCCTTCAAAACTGTATTTATATAAACAATCATTCACTGAGTTTATGCACCCAGACTCTACAGAGCAGCTGTTTTTTCTGACTGGGCCTCATCCAGTGCTTTTTTAAAGCACAAGTATTAGTCTGAAGAAAAGACTGCCATCAGCCTTTAATTTGTCCAAAACTAGTATCTGTGTGGACTAGAACCACATTAGAAGACTATTATTTTGTTCCATTTTTCACAATAATAACTTCACAGTAATATTCTAGGGTGTATAAGCAGACATATATTCTTGCTGCTTATCTCCTATATCCATACTTGATTTTTCTGTCTTATCCCTGAATTAACTGATGCTGAAAGCAGAGGACTTGAGTGACATCCTTCCTGGCAGTGTTAGTGAAGGTTTGGCTTTCACTGTTGTCAGTATCTCCGCCTCCCTCTTGCCAAATACTCACCAAACCAAAGGGTTATACAACTGAATAAGTACCATTCCAATCAATGCTGGAGCCAGTCAGATTGATTTTTCTCTTTCCCCACACACGTGCATATGCATACGTAAGTGTACACATTGTGCACAAGCACAGTGTAGAAATGAAATGTTATACTCATCAAAGATCTTCAGGAATAAACAAGAACTACATACTGAGTTATCATCACCTTCAAGATCTAGTAAGTGTGGTGGTCCTTCAAATCCCTTTATTTTAAAGATTGTTTAGGCTGCTCAGTATTTCCTTAGAACAGGATGCCAACTCTGACCAGCTATTTTCCATATCCATGTGTTACTTTACCTTTTAAATTATTGTTTCCTTCAGGTACAATGGAGAAGCCTTCCTTGGAAATTAACCTGCCTGATACTCATGAAGAAGGAAAACTTTATGTAGTTGATTCCTTAAACAACCTAAACAAGCTAAATGTTTGTCCAGATGAATCCCAACATTCACTAGGTCAGTATGATCAGTTGTGCTCTGTGGTTTTCCATACTTACTATCCACGCTGTGTGTCACTGATGTCAACAGCCCAATAGGCCAATATGTATGTCAAGCTCTGTAAGGAAAAATGTAAGAAAAAGATTAAAAATGGCCTAATTTAGACAGATCAGATAATGATTTAGCTGTCCCTGCTGAGTTTTTCAGTTATTAGGTTCCTGAAAATCCTTGTATTTTGCTAGGGATTCACTGTCAAGCCTGAACTTCTCTTCCATTTCCATGGGGATTTATGAGGTGATCCCTTGCAGGATAATGTCTCTAGTAATGCTCAATTTACACCTACTGCATAAATAGCAATGCAAATCTTCTCAAGCTCTAAAATTCACATGGGGAAATGGAAGCACCAGAGAATTTCTCTTCATTCCTTTAAGACACATCTCCTAGGGACTCAGACCAGTTATCTGAAATATCCCATGAGACTTTTAAACATTTTACTTCGCAAACTTTCTTTAGCTATTTTCAGATATGGCTCCCACACTTCTGGTTTTGTAGGGCTGTTGTCTTTGATTTCTCACAGCAACAAGAATATTTTCACTCCGTGATAACTACAATATATTTCAGTTCTTTGTGACCTGAAAAAAATTTAAAACCTGGAGCTCTTCAGCAGCATTCCACATAACAATATTTGAATCTGCTTTTATTTCCCTTATTATAATGGCAAATTTGACTGAAGAACTCTATAGATCAACAACTATGTTGAAATGAGTTTCAAATGGCCATCACATAACCATGCTTCTAGTTATGGGACTTAAATGCCTTTTCCTTACTTCTGTTTCCAAATCCTCTAACTCTTCCTAATGAAACTAACTAAAGTGGTGTTGGTTTCTGCATTTAATGCAAATATGTAAGACAAAAAGCATTTATTTCTCATATGCAGATTGTCTGGACATTGACACTTCTACAACTACAAAATGAAACAATGGCATACATTAGTTTTAACGTCGAAGAAACTCCTTTGCTTTTTTTTTTGCAATTTTTATTGGGCAGTGTTGTTTACTTTTCAGGTAAATATACAAGGTTCTGTGGAATCATATATGGTTCTCTGGAATAATCACATGCATGCTCCTCCCTACATTTCAGCAGTAAATAAAGGTAGCTTAATATGTATTTTATTCATAAATGTATAAAGTGCTTTGGTTCCTTCTAGGATTATTCTTTTAACATGCTTTTTAAGCTTGGAGATTCTGTGGATATCTTACCCCATCACTTAAATACATAAAATTACTTTTTCACTGTCCTTAGCTGCCTTATTCAGCATCATAAAATTCTGGCTCTCTTGCCAGAAAATCAGAGATATATCAAAAGCTATTTAAAATATATATACCTTTTGATTGCATTGGTAGGAGTGATGCAGTTATTTCTTTATGTTTTAGATGATAAAATGTTGCCACAGTTTGTAATTTGGCAAGAATGTGTGTTCACCAGTTCCTCCCAACACTGCAGTCTGGCATGCTGAGCCCTGTGAAATAGTAAGAAGCATTCAATAGGCAGAGCTCAGACCATTTTTGAGACCTCTATTGATATCTCAGTATACTTGACAGGCAGAAGTAGCAGACCCTGCCTGTCCTTATTATTCTAATTAGAAAGCAATGTTGGTGCAGGCACTTAGTATATATAGTGCATTTGTTATGAATGCTAAGGGAATAACAATAGAACCTCAAAACCCAACTATGAAAATATTTCACAGGCAGGAGTGTGTTAAACACAACAAAGAAAAGTAGAGATACTCCCAGAGATCTGCTGTTAGTTCAGTGGATTGCTCAGCCCCAGGCTGGGCCATTATTAAACTGCTGTAATGGCATATGTAGCCTTCCCTCAGTTTTATCGCTATTGGTTCAGTTGCAAAGACCACAGAGATTTCCACCAGCTAAAACAGGAACACGATTTAGGCATATATTTTGCACAGATGCACATGCTTGCTTTCAGAAGACAGCAATTACAGGAGGATAAATTACAGTAATTTGCTTGTAATTTTAGTATGTACGAGACTGAGACCAAAATGAAATTTCATTAGCTTCTTCCTCCTCCCAAAACAGAAAATAGAATCAAATCTTAGTAAGTAGTTACAGTAGTATGTAAAATTGAGATTAAACAAATCTGGCTCAAGTATAAATTTTTCACATGAATTTCACATGAATTTTCTCATAGTGTTCACTTGTTATCTTTGGCATTTGGCAACTGTTTCTATGAGAGAAACTATTTACTTTCCCTATATGCAACACATTCTTTAAAAAGCAATAAACTGTGACGCTGAGCTGATTAGAGGGCAGCACTGCAACTGCTTTTCCTTTTTATCCCTCATTCTTCCTGTGCTTAAAGGACAACGTATGCAGTCCATATGAGAGTCTGTTCCACTCTTGACAATTAGAATAGGTACCTCATTATTTAGTGGAATGAAACCAACAAATCCTAAAGATGAAAAAGAAGAATATTGAAAACATTTGTTTTAAGATAAAACATTCAAGACCTACATTTATCCTATTCAACATCAGAGGCTTAACTGAGGTGCTTAATTTGGAAAATTAATCACCCCAGGGATAATTCTATTATGAAAAAGAAGCAAAAATAGAGGATGAATGTGTAGGGTGAATCTGTACCTTGGTTTTCAATACGAAGTTTTCCTCTCTTCTTTTTTGAAAAGCTTAAGTCCATTCAAGCCCTTAGAAAACCTTCTGATGAAAATTTCATCACAACCTTTGTGTATGTAAAACAGCTCTAAAACTCTGAACCATAAAACAGGTCAACGTCAGCCACACAATGTACTTTAACAACAGAAATATTTTTCTTGAGTATGTTCTAACAGCTATAACAGATGTATTAGTTTTTATACTTCCAAATTCAAGCTGAACTCAAAGTTGATTTCTTCCCTTCTCATGCAATATCACAGGAAATAAAATCTGTTGGCCAAAATTATGATGTATTCTGCATCATTTCATGAAGCCAGAAGCATTTTATCACGCTTATCCTAACCAAACTTAACAGACTTTATCACCAAATGATTTTTCGTCTCTTAACAGATGAGGAAGAGAACACTGGTGGTACTGGAGAAAACATGACAGGGAGCAACACAGGAAACCAGTGTTTGTTCTTCATCACTTTTATTCTTACTTTGATCATCAGTTTGGCACTTGTTTCGTTCGTAATATTCTTAATAAGTAAGTAAACCAAAGAGTGGTTCTTGAAAATGTAGGATCAATTGGAAAAAGAACTTTGCTGGAATGCTACCTTATAACATGCTACTGCTGTATTTGCATGGTCATAGGCTTTGGCTGGTTAGGGGCAGTGGGTCCTGGTCCTGGGGGCAGAAGCACAGGCAAACAACTCACTCTCTGAGCTAAAAGGTACAATTTTATTCTTAGTGCAAAAGTTTTGTCAGCTTCAACAGCTGTGGGGAATTTAGCTCAGTGATGTTATACTGTGTTACTACAAATGCTGACTGGAAATTAGATTAAAATTTAAATATGATTGTATGACAGCGAGGTACTTTGACAATGTGCCTTTCACTCCTGTCCGCATAAAACTCAGTATTGGTGTCATTCCACTGAAACTGGAAATACACTCAGGCTAACACATAAATCAGGCTACCTGAAGGAGGACCTGAGGGTTTTCATCTAAGTACTAACTGGAAGTTTGTTTGGAACTAAGAAAATCTCAAACATAAGAAAAAATTAGATAACATGTATCAAGATTTGCATGTAGCCTGTAGATGTAATTACTGTTCCACTTCGTTAAGACTGATTGGGCAGGCTTAGCTAAACTGGCTGCAAGTGACCCAGGTTTATGGAGCCTTCATCATCTTGGGGTTTTCTGAGGTAATAGTATTGAACAGAATAACAGGTGCATTATTTTAATTTACAGGTCCATTCTGAATGAATTGGAATTCATGCAAAATCAAGATTTCTTATATCCTATAGTAGGGAATTTGCTGGAACATGGCAAAAATCCTCATTTTCCTTTTTTAACAGGAAATTCTCACCCTAACTAAATTTTCTTACAGGCACACAAAGAAAGGAATATCAGACAAATAAGGAACACAAAGTAGATTTTTAGTTGACATGATTGTAAAATCCTAATTGAAATGCCTCATACTTGAATTGTAAATTTATTTAACAGGGAGCTGCCTAAACTAGAGCCCTGGTGTATAAAAATGAGTAATATGCTACTCTAGTGAAAAAATGATAAAGTAATAGTGAAAAGCCTTCTTACAGGAATTAAAGCAGTTTGCTTGGGCTCAGGTTGGTGGAGGCCTGTGGATTTTGAAACTGATTTCCAGTGGTGTTTCAGTTTATGTTACCATGTTATATATATATAAATGTTATATAATCTGAGATTATGTTTGCAATCCACATGCATAGATTAATTTAGCATTGGCACTATTAGACTTACGCTTCAAAACCCATGGGTAAATTCTGTTACCTTCAGAAGGCCAAAATAAAAATAGCTCCAAAAGTGTACATGATGGATACTGCATATTTGTGTGCTAGAGGAGGCTGGCCTCAAATGCCAATAGGAACTTGGAGCCCCTAAATAAGACATTTGTCTGTGGAAACTGATGGAATGGATACACTCCTGAAGACTGCAAAAATTACCTGAGCCATATTTAATTATATTACACTGCACTAACCTGAAAAAACCCCAAAACAGAAAATAAGCAATTAAAGAATGTATCGAGAAGGTAAACCCATGAAATGTATAACTTCTTATCATTGGATTCTGCAATTGTTTTCCTGTTTAATATATTTTGTTCATCATGATTCCCTACAAACTCTCAGAGGAATGCAAGTGAGGGTAGTGATGCTCTTGACTTAAATGTTGCAAATTTAATGTAGTACATTTTCCTTTTCAAGTTCAAACTAGAAACAAGATGGACCAAATATCAAGCAGACTACTATCTGAAAAGAAGAACATAGAAGAGCTGAAGAGAATTAACAATATTTTATTAAAGCATCTAAGTCGATCAGGAATTAAGGATAAGTCTTCTGATCTTCATGATTTCCTCTTAGCTCATGCTGAGCTCAAAGTCGCTGGACAATAGATCTTCTTTGGATTGAATTCAGCTTATTCATGGCTCAGATATTTTCACATATGGCACACAGGTTGCTTAAACATTCTGATATGGTCACAGGAGCACTGGAAAAGCCAGGCGAATGAAAAATATTCAGCAATAATATTTTATCCTGTTTTATGTGGACACAGATTTTTAAAACTGAGCCCACAGGATTCACAGTAAACAACAGATTGTCAACAATTTGGGGCAAGAGTTCCAGATTCCCTGTGTGTTGCAAATTGCAGGGCTAAGGGCCTAGTTTTACTTTAAATTTAAGTAAATGATCGTAGAAAATTTTTATTTCTATTCACATGATTCCAGCATGACCTTGTTCACTGAATCATTCTCCTGTTTCTTCGGTACAAGTTTTGTGTTTGTTTCTAATAGTATTTGTATTTAAGGATAACTTCAGGTTCCATATATTATAAATAAATGCATTTCTGCCATAGAGTTCTGTGGTTTTCCTTTCTGTGCATCTAAATATACTGACTTACTACTATTTTTGGGGAAAAAATTCAAGTTTGAATAATAACAAACCCTTTCATAACATGCCATGTTCAGCCCAAATTTGTATTGACTGACTGGGTGTCCTATTGTCTTACATGAAAAGTGAGTTTAGAGGACTCAGTCTGGTAATTTCATAGCATCACCATAGCAAACCCATCTCATAGCAATGCTAATATGCTGTACTCCGAATCTGAGGGCAGTTTCTGGGTGAAGGCCAAGTGTTTTTATAAAGCGATATGGGAAAAATACTACATATTCCTGTACTCTTCCCTACACTTGCTGTGGGCCACTGTCAGAGAAGGGCCAGGTGAACTATGGTCAGATACTTCATGGTTTTAAAATGGAGCAATACCACAGTTATGGAGACCAACACCAGAAAGTGTGATCATATAAGAGATTGGTGGGCAGCTTTGTCATTTTAGTATTCAGAACCTTCCACTGGAACATCCATTAAGAAGGCACCTCCATTATGAATAAATTAATTGGTTACTCCCATCATGGTAGTGCTATGGCAGCTGACACTGTGGAATATGTCCAACACCTCTTTACTTGTGTTCTCCTTTTCATCCAATTCTTTCTCATGTCTTCTGGGCAATTTTACAAAAAAACTTCACCAAAGTCAACAGCTTGCACTGCCATCTCCTTTTCCAGAATGAATGATAGTCCTTTCTGTGATGACTACTTCATTGTCTACGACACAGTAAAGAACTAACTCCTGGAGACCTTCTTGGTATCACTTGGATTCGCCCAGCAATTCTTTTCCTGTTATTAGACTACTTTGCTTTACACCTGTGTTTTACATCATCTTTCTATTTACTGATCTTTATTTTCGTGATGCATTACTGTCAAGTTATTTGCAGGAAAACCATGAAGTTTGATTTTAAGAGTTTATTCCTCTTGGTGGTAATTCCCAGCTGCAGATGTAATTATCTCCTCTGGGCATCTCAAGTAGTTTTTATGAAGATGACTCTAATATAGCTAGCAGAGAATGATAAAAATAAATGTAGAAAAGTTGTAAGGAAATCCTAAGAGCCTAACCCAAATATCTCTCTGTAAATGTTGTTAAATTGTAGAACTATCTTAAGACTAAAAACATGACGTTTGGAGTGTTGCTTCTCTGTTCTTCTCTGAGCTGTCACCCACTTTTTAGTGACAATGTTAAGTTCTCCTCTCCCACTCATATTGTAGCTACTGTAACTGCTCTCAAGCTCCTGCCTTGCACTGACACACATCCATACTTGTGAGCCAGGGAGAAACAACTCTAACATTTGGCACTCAGTGCACCTCAAACACATGGACTGCACCCTCGTTTCAACTGCATCTATCAGAGCAGTCTGTGGTCCACTAGAAACTGATAAGAAGAGCCAAGAGATATTCTGCTCTGGCAAGAGACTGTAAATAAAATGTTTACTAGAGCAACAGTCCCCAAAGAAACAAAAGTTTCCTCATCTCTCTGATCTTGTCCTCAATTACTCTTAACCTGGTTGTTCAATTAGTACTCATAATAAATCCACTTTTCCTGTCTCTGTTACTGATTAGAAGTGTTGGGGTTTGGTTCACTCCATGGTTTGAGCCTCCAAGATGCTGAGTGCCCTCAGCTGTGATCACCTGAGGCACAACCATGTACAGGCATGCTCAGTTTCAGACAAGACTGAGGCCCCAGATCATCCTATTTGTATTTAATTGCTTCTTTGCTGGCAGTGATCAGCAATTAAGATCAGTAACTGAAAAAGTGCAAAGGTCCAAGGCTGATCCGGACCTTTGTAGTTGGAGACACTTGCAGACAAAGAAGACATGGGGCAGCATTGTTTACGCTGCTTATGGCTTCTCAGCTCAGGTAAACAATATCCATTTACAGTCAGAACAGCTTCTATGTGAGGGTTGAGATGGCTGCCTTGACAGAAGAGTGCCACAGTCCCTCCATCAACACTTTCTGGAGTACCCCCCACATGGAAACAAGTAGCAGCTCCTTTAGGGGGACATTTCTTTCTAATCTACTGACAGTCAAGTAGTCCCAAACAAACCAATACCTGAATACTTGAAATCTTTCCAAATTTGATCCTGATGTGAATTTTAGCTCATTTTAGAGCCCCATAATTCTCATCTTGAATAAACAGCTAAGTAACCAGTAAACTCCAAGCTCCAACTGCAAGCGACATAACCACTGTGCTGTATACGGATGTTACAATGTCTCCTGCAGACCCAGATAAGATCTCTGTTCTTGTATGGCTGCACATCTCAAGAGCCTTTGCAATGCCTGGTATTACAACAATGAACAGGAGGAAGATGATCTGACAGTAGCAGCTTCATCTTACAGTAGTCACAGCTGTTCTCAACAGTGCTGCTTCTTTTTCTTTTATTTGCAGGTTGCAGAGATATGTAAGCAAAGTAATTTGCCTTTCAGTATTTCTCTGAGTGCACTGTAAATGAAAAGGGTGCGCAGAGGGTTCAGATAGATTTAAAAATATGCCACTGACACTCACCTACTACAAGTACTATCACTGCTGAAAGGACAACATGGCTTTAGGAAATTTTCTGCTGAATAAACCTGGACAATGCTAGAGAAATACTGGTAAGCAAAGAGAAACCTGTGGAAGACTTAAAGAAGAAATACCTCCAGCTTCCATCAAAGGCACCATCATGCCAGTCCCTGAAGTGTCAGCTGAATCTTTAGGTAGCTGGGTAACATCAGTAGACAAAATACTTTCTTCCCCTGGTTAGCTTGCTGAGAAATTCACTCCTTTGTTCCAGATAGCCACAACAGTCCATGATCTTATTAACCTCAAACCACCAGACAGTATTTGACTATGTGAAACTACATGTAGGGAGATTACACGGTACTAAATAGTAGAGGGTTGGCCAGTGCAGTCTTTTGCTTGCCTTCCTTGGGGTCATGTTATCTTCAGAGTACCACCTTGTGCAACTCTGGAATGAAACCGAACTCAAGCTCCATATCTGCAAGGAGCATGTAAGAGCTGAGGACAAAACATTCCTTTTAGAGACCTCTCTATGGCAGAGGTTAGATAAATCCAAACAGTGGCACAGACACATCCAAATGAGGCAGAGACAATAAAGAAGGATTTTGAGAGACAATCAAATACATCCCTCTGCCTAACAGCAGCATTAGATTTACTCAAACCATTCCTGACAGAGTCTGTCCATTCACATTGTAAACTATTCAAATGATGGGCCATCCATGGGCCTCCTCTTCTAGGGCTTAACTAACCACACGGTTAAATATATTTTTCCTGAAGTCTAACTAAAATTTTCCCAACTGAAATTTAAGCTCATTATCACCTGACCAATTCCTTGTGGATATGAAAAATAGTTTGCAGCTTTCCAATTTTTCATTTTTTTCATATTACACTAACTGCAAGGCAATTTTACTCTTGAGAAAGCTTTTTTGCCCTCTGAGATACTTGGAATTGTAATCTAACATTTATTCTTTAACTCTAGCATGAATTCTGTTCACGTGCTTTGTTCATTGGTAACAATACAACGCTGAACACAGGAAAAAAATAATGATGATGTGTGTCCTTTGAATCTGGAAAAAGAGAAGAGAAAATACAGGCAAAAGGATTGTCACAAGTTTTGTTAAACCATGCGCTCTCGAAGGCGATGTGTTGTGTGTTGCACACAATCCAAACTGTTCAGGAACACTAAACATAGTCAAAATATTTGCAAAATGAGCAGAGTGGAATAATGTTGAACAAAGAGAAGGACTATTGTCAGAAATAGAACTAGTTAAAGAACAAAATCCTGCTTCATAGGGTTTTGAAGTCTTTGAAGATTAAATATTTATTTTTATTCTTCCAAAGCATAATCTTGTAAAGTTACACATGAGATTGCCTACAAATATGAATTTTCAGATCCGAAATGCTAAGTTTTTTATTAATTTCACCCTGTCTGACTGAAGTTTCTCTTCTGAGATACAGAACCTAACCCACTGGAAATGGCAGCAAAGCAATGTGCTCCACAAAAGCTTTACTGTATGAAAATGTCTATTTTGCAACTAGTTCTAATTAAACTCTGATTAACGAACATCTAGATTTAAAAAAAAAAAAAAGCCAAATACCCACTAAGAATTGGATTTTTGTTTTCATTAGTAACTGAAAATAATTTGTCCAAGAAGATGCTTAACTTCATTTTCTTATAGGCTGCTAGTATAATTATCTTGGAGATCTTGAAAGTTGGATCAAAACTTAGATCTCAGCCCAGTGCTAGTGGGATTAAGGGGACCCTTCTTTTCAATTAAGAAAAAAAAGCACATTTAGTCCATTACATGTTACTGTTCTTATTTTCCTGACAGATTTGCAAGAATACTAAGATTTAAAGAGAGGGAGGGAGGGTGTGTATGTACTGTCACTTCCTCTGAGATTCATAAGAAATAGTAACACTAAGGCCAAAGAAATTAGTCCTATTTAAGAACCCAATCAATCTTAGAGTTCAAGAAAAGGCTTTTATAGACTCTTTTTCCAATCCTTTTTCTGGTTTCTGGGACACACTTCAGCAATCTAAATGCTATCCACGATTCACTGATGAGCCAGCAAAAACGCTGAATTGTAATGAGAACTTTCCAGTAGAAACAGTCACAGCACAGTGCTACTGCTAATTTATCACTTTGAGGCAAACCACATTACACACAAGGGTGAAAGGACAATTTAAAAATCGATTGCCTGACAATTTAAATATCTGTTAATAATTATGGGTTTGCTTTTCGAGTTCTGCACTGCTCATTTAATCTTAATATCTTCTTCACCACATAACTGACTTTGGAAAACAATGTTTGTCTACAAGGTGACACAAAAAGTTGAAAGTTGAAACTCACAGATACCCTTTGTTCTTCATAAAAAGTTCATGAATAATTCATTAATTTACCATTCTCAGGGTGGGGTGGTTTTATTTTATTTTTTTTTAAAGCTTTAGGGTTTTTTTTTAAAGCAACACTGACGTATGGGTTACACAGAAATTCTGGTATCCACCTTTTCTTTTCTCCAAATATACCTTTTTGTGTTTTTTTGGTGTTTTGACTTTTTTAAAGATATTTTGAATGCTAGTGAATAATGACTCAAACATTGGACCACCCAGATGCTGTAAAAGACTGAACTATTGGTGCTCATGGCTCAATCAGCCGTGTGCAGAGTGACCACCCAGGCCAGGTGCTGAAGCCGTGCACATCCAACACCTCTGGCTACAAACTGGGTGTTACACAAGATGCAAACCCTGCAAGAGGGGGCAGTGTTTCTTTTTTCTTACACAGGTGACTCAGCTGTGGTAACTCCCTGGAGCATTCACACCTAGCCTGAAGGTATCCATCTCTTGTTGAGCCATAGCGGTCATAATGGACTCATAATGGACATAAGAGACACCTGCAACATCTTTGGAGGTGGAGCGGGGGTGGAGGGGCAGGTGGGCCTTCACACCGGAACCTGAGCATTTATAACTCTGAGTTTTGGGGCTTCCCAAACCACTCGGGGCTTCCAGCACCTCCTTGGTGGATCCAGACCATGACCACCACTTCAACCACTGAACATTGAAATTGTGACAACCAAGTCTTGTCACTGCATCCAACCAATGTCTTGTGGGTCCTTCCAGTCACCTGGGGGGATCCACAGCCCTGCTCCGACTGCCTGTGCCAGCACTGCAGCCTCACTCCAGGGCCATGCAAGTATCTACTGGTATTGAATCCCACCTATCCACTGTTTCCTGCCAGTGCTGACTCTCCAACTGTTCCTGCCAGTTTTCCAGGCAGGGGGAAGCAAAGGATGTGGAAGGGTGTCCATCTTGTCTCTGTCCTGTGGCCAGTGGGTTTTTTCCAGCCGGGGGAGGTGGCTGCCATCTCCATTTGGTTTGGTGGGCAGGGTCTGGGAAGTTTCCCCTCATTGGTTGGTTTAACCCCATCTTATCAGTATTGTTATCAGCATTTCTTCTTGGGAAAGAGTTATTTGTTCATCCAGATGTATTTGGTCTCTCTCTCTGTATTGGAGAAACCAGAGATATTGAACCTGAGGGAGAAAACTTCCGAGGTCTCTGCCCCTCCAAATTGTCTCAAACCGAGACGTAGGACAAGAAGTAACGGGCTCAGAGTAAAGAGGCGAAATTTAGGTTAGATATACGGAAGAAATTCTTTACTGCGGGGGTGAGAAGGCATTGGAACAGGTTGCCCAGGGAAGCTGGGGATGCCTCATTCCTGGCAGTATTCAAGGCCAGACTGGATGAGGCATTGAGCCACCTGGTGTAGTGGAAGGTGTCCCTGGCAGGGAGTTGGAACCAGATGATCTGTAAGGTCCCTTCCAATTCAAACCATGCTATGATCCCATGATTCTATATGTAGGTGATAACAAGACTATTTTTATTGATTTTTTTTTTTTAAACAAAAGGTTATGGTAAGGATTTTATTTCTTTTGTGCATCATCAGTGACTGTCTGCCTGCCTCCTGGAGCAAGCTTAAAAACTTGGTAATAGAGGAAAAGTTTGCTACCTGTGAACCAATAATAACAAACCCACAAACTAATTATATTAATTTTAATATAATTTTAGGTGTAGGGTTTTTGTTTAAACAAACAAACAAAACCTCACAAACAAACAACCCCCCACCCCAAACAATGTTGGAGACACAATTATGGAGTGTAAGGAAAGTTTTCTTAGAAATACTTCTTGCAGATGCTCACCAGTAAGATTTTGTTCAGATTGACGTGCCTGAGCTGCTACTTTGATCCAGAGCAGCTTTTGGATTGCACTCCTTACTTGACATGGATATCATGACTCAGTGCTCCAGGTCCCTGAGGTCCTAGTGTTTAGGAGCTGGCTTGAACTACATTCAGCTGCCTACGCAAAGCTGCAGCAGGAGGATCCCCAGCTACGGACAGTGAGTCAGCTCGCTGAAGTGCACAGGGAGAGCATGAAATCCAGGGAACTGATTCAGCACCTACAAATAAACAGTGACGGCTTCGCTTAAGGTCTCCTCCTCAGGGAAGGATGGAACTGACAAGACACAGAGATAAACTGATAAAAGAGGAAACAGCTCCCTGACTTTGAAAGCTCCTCCCTAACGCCGTTCATGGGTTTTGTGTCTTCCCCTAAAAGCCGCCTCCAGCCCGGAGAGCTGCTCCGGCGCTTTTATCGAGGCACCGGGCGGAGGGGAGCGGCACCCAGGGGCCAGTCCGCGCATTCCCTGGCAGGCGGGTTGGAAACACGGCACTCGCCCATCGCTGTGTCAGCAGCGCCCCGGGAGGCCCGAGAAGGGGCGCCGTGGCGGCCGAGAGCGATCCCTGGCGGCGGCGGCGGCGGCGGCGGCGGCGGCGGCGCGGGGAGGGAGCGGGGACGGGCGGCTGGAAGGGAGCGGGGAGGAAGCGGGGAGAGATCGCTGCGGCGCCCGGCAGGATGCGCGGGGGCGCCGAGCGAGAGACCCGCCGGTGCGCGCTCCAGCCCGAAGGATGCTCGTGTTCAGCCTGCTGTCAGAAGAGCCTGACTATCTCCAATGGCTCTCGCTTTTTGGTTTTCCTTCCCAGCCGCCCCACCCCCCCGCCGCCCCCAGCAGTAATGCTTTTTTAAGGAGTTCTTAGATGCCTGTTGTTATTTTCATGGAAATTGTCGAGTCATGTACTTGCCAGGCTTACAGATTGAGAAAGGCTTGGCAAAAGAGGAGCAGATTACCTTGAGAAGAGAGAAATGTGATCTGGTACATGTGTAAATATGTTACATTAACATATACTGGTGTAAGTCTTCCTTTTGGTATTTGCATACCAGTCAGTGCTGACTCCATTACCCGAGGCCTGTGAAACTCTTCTGTCATGTCCTACAACAGTACACCCACGGGCTCCTGATGAAATCAAATATAAAAAGGGATTAAACAACATAATGTCTTCTGAAATGTGCCAGAGTCTTTCAGCATTCCCCTTCACAGGAAAGGAGGAAGGAAGGAAGGAAGGAGTGAGCGAGCAGGCACTGGAGGATGAAGATAAGCAGTCTGACAGTCCCAGAAAACATGGACCTCTCAAATATCTGCTTTGCTAATGTTGTGGCAGAGGTGGGGTAGGAACTGTCATAGGAGGAACCTCAGCCCATCTTGGAGGTGGAAAATGGGCGTTTTGGGGGCCTGTTGTGTGCATTCCTGGGAGAAGGTCTGTGGTGGCCCCTATGGAGATACGAAATGCAAACCTGCCTGGAAGTGGATGAGGCAGGAGCCCTTGGGCTCAGCATGTGGCATTAGCCGGGCCTGGAAGCTGAAGTACTGTTTTCTGAGAGGTGGTTAACTTGGATCTGCACTACTCTGCTCAGCATCATTTTTCATTTCCTTGGAAAGATCTGTTATAAAATGACATTTTTCCAGTGACCAGAATAGCCATTGACATACTGCTAAGCCTGTTATACAATCATTGACATGGAGGCACATGCTTTGGCAAGGGTTAGGCATATGCATTGATTTGGGGGAGATGTAGGCCCTCTGGATAATTATCAGAGTGCAAGGGACAACTCTGTATCCATGATCTAGTCTTTCATTTTGGGATGGAGAAATTCTTGTGCCAGTTAAAGGACCTTTCCCCATAACACTGCAGAGCTAGTAAAGATGAACTCAATTATTTCAGTAATGCTCCATTATGCTTTATGGACCAATTTTTCCCTTTCTATAAGAATCTGGGATTTGTAGTTTGAATTTCTATCATCTATTGAAATAGCCACACTACCTGTTCCAGTATGATGTTATTATGCAATTACCTGCCAAAAAACTGTCTCTTTCTGCTCTGAAAGGAGCAGGTAAATAGTACAGAGCAAGCTGGGTCTATTAAAATTGGGTCAGTCCCCTCATTGCTGAGAGACTGCAGGCTCCTTTATATTCAGATTTCCTTCTGGGTGACCTCTGGCCTGGGCTTGATCCTCACCAGATATCTGCTATCTGACTGATTTCTCTGTTCTAAGCGATTGTAACCTGTAGCAGCTTAAAACATTTCAAGACTTGCTTGTCTCCTTAAAGCTGTCATTTTAGTATATAAGGAATTTTGACTGATATTTATGGTCAGTTTAGCTATCCATCCCAGCAGGAAGTGAAATATTTTATTTGTAACAGATATCATCATTATTCTGTGAATCTCAGTGCAGAGTCCTGTTTCCATTTAATGGACAGCAGGGACAACCACAAAAGTATTACACAGTCTAATTGGAAGGGAAACTCACCCTTTCCAAACTGTTGATATAATCTCCTGTCCTTTACTTAGGAATAACAAGTATAAATACCATTCCTTGACATGCAATGAACTATTTGGAAAACTTTCCATCCAGGTGCTTCTTGCAAGTTCCAGGTGTTCTTGACAAGTAAAAAGTCTTTATAGGAATTTCCAACAATTTATGTTTGTTAGATATCTAAAAAAACAATGGGGTTTCTCATTTCTAATTAAGTTGCCTCTTTGGGGGATTTTTTTATGAGTATCACAGACTGTATTTCTCACCTTCTGTTAATTTCTTGCCAGCTACTCATGAACTGTATTTTCTTGTTCCTCTTGTAAAAATTTCAACTTCATATGAAAGTCACAGAATCACAGAGTGGGTAATGCTGGAAGGGACCACAGTGGGTCATCCGGTTGCACCTCCCTGCCCAAGCAGGGTCGTCCCAGAACACATGGCACAGGATTGCATCCAGACAGCTCTTGAATATCTCCAGTGAAGGAGACTCCACAATGGCTCTGGCTAATCTGTTCCAGTGCTTGGTCACCTCCACAGTAAAGAAATTCCCCCTCCTGTTCAGATGCAACTTCCTGTGTATCTGTTTCTGCCTGTTGCCTCTTGTCTTATTGCTTGGCACTACTGACAAAGACCCTGGCTCTATCCTTTGATGCCGCTTTCAGATATTTACAGGCATTGATGAAGTCCCCTCTCAGTCAACTCTGCTCAAGGATGAACATGCTTAGCTACCTCCGCCCTTCCTCATAAGTGAGATGCTCCAGTCCCTTTTGTTGCCCTCCACTGGACCTGCTCCAGGAGCTCCATGTCCCTCTTGCACTGAGGAGCCCAGAACTGGACACAGCAATCCAGATGTGGCCTCACTAGGGCTGGATAGAGGGGCAGGATCACCTCCCTCAACCTGCTGGCAGTGCTTTTCCTAATGCACCCCAGGATACCTTTGGCCTTCTTGGCCGCAAGGCCACACTGCTGGGTCATGGACAGTTTGTCCATCGGGACACCTAGGTCCTTTTCCGCAAGGCTGCTGTTCAACAGGTTGGCCCCCAGGCTGTGCTGGTGCTTGGGATCATTCTTCTCCAGGTGCAGTCCTAACCACTGACACTTTTACTTGAAACCTTTTCTTCTCAAATATATTTTTCCCGTGTAAATGGTACAACTACATTTAAACACCCTGCAATTTGAGAGCTGTAGCCTTCACCTAGGAAATAGGAAGTAATAGCTGAAATCTCCTTATGCCTACCATAGGATAGCTGAGCAGCCTCTCATTGAGTTGGTAGACAAAGCGGGAGAGGGGAAAATAGCACTACCATTGCCTTTGTTGTCCTGTGTAGACCATGATTCATCAGAACTCTGAAAAACTAAGCAGATTGCGTACTGTAGGAGAGAGAGATGTGCAAACAGCTCATTCCTGAATCCTGGCAGACCTTAGCTGCGAACTAGATGTTAAATGACCAGTATTGCCAGGAGAGAGTATTGAGATGCTCAGGAAAATTTTCTACTGCAAAGATGTGTTTGCATGCTTCCAAAGTTATACGGGAAATTAGCTGGAATTTTGAAGATCTCACTATTGAGCACAGATGAATAAAGTAACAGTGGGCTGTGGAAATAAGGTACTGGAAAAAGGCTGTATGGTATTAACATTTTCCTCATTCAAAGAGTCATTATGATGGTAAGCTAAATACTGTGAGGCATCTAGTGATAAGAACCAGATAATGCCATTTTTTGTTTTGTTTTGTTTTGAGTTTGTGGTGGAGGTTTTTTTGTTTGTTTTTTTGCTTGTCTGTTTGGATTAGTGGTTTTTTGTGTGTCACCGCCCCCCC
>VWZG01004934.1:57504-98348 GCA_013396735.1 Grallaria varia | reverse complement strand
CTGGATTCAACTGGCACAGGATTTTTCTGAGTCATTATTCTTCCTGGATGATTTGAAAGGAGGAGTGTTTTTTAACCCTATTGCCCTTACTGCTAATCAAATCTGGATCTGAAAACTAATATCTTCTAAGGCCAAAGGAAGCATCTTGCTCACTTTGGAACAAGTGGGAAGGGAGACAATGCTCCATAGGTGTGCAAGGGGTAGAGACTTTCCTGACAGCAATAGGAAGAGGTGATAATGGCACTGATTGCATTTTCATTTTTTTAACCTTCTCCTTTCTGGAAGTTTTTCCTGACTTGATTTGGCATTTCAGTCTCGGCACCCAAAACACAGAGCGTCCTGACAGAGAACATTGCTTGAACAAATACGGTGGGTTTTGTCGCAGTTTGCACTTGAGTATTCACCTGAGTGGGGATCAGGGTTCCCCATGAAGCAGAGGAAGGGAAGTAGTGACATTCACTGGTAGATCTTGCTCAATTTTTACAGTTTTTTGGTTTTCCTTTCACATTGCAAATCACTGAATTGAAAACACAGACATACAATTCATATAGATGGAGGCATACTTTTTCTGGAATATGTAATGTCCGACACCTTTAAGGAGAGTCGTATACATCTAGGCACATTAACTAGGTCTTAAAAAAAAAAAAAAGAAAAATACTTTGGTAAAAAGTGCTGGTAAAAGGAAGCTTGTGATGGGAAGGTTTAAAACAGGCACTAGAGAGAAATCTCAGCAAAGCTTTTTAGGAAACAGTACATACTTTTTCCACTAGGTGGTGGAAATCTGCCACCATCCAGAGCTTTTAAAAAACAGGAAAAAACCTACATAATTATGAAGGGCAGGCTGAATTAAGATAGAAAATAGCTGTAATAACAGCTTATGATGTATCGATTAGAATGAGTTCTCTGCCTGTCGAAGAGACAATCATAGAAAATTATTCCTAATGCTATCCCTGACACAAAGGCAAAAATGTCAGTTAGGGAGGTTTTCTGATGTTTTAGAAAAGGAAATGAAAGGATAATTTAATCCAAATGAATTCTCTCACCCTCTACCGAAGGACTGTCATCTGCAATTTCAGACCATAGGAACTCAGGAAACAAATCTCTCATGCATTTATTTATCTTCAACTGCCAAAATAGATTTTTTAAATTAGTAATTTTAATTAATGTACTTAATAGATCTCCCACAGCCCAAGACTCACTGCCATGTAAGTATTGTTTCTAAAGGTTTCCTCGTGGTGGCAGCAAAACCATCAATTGTATAACAACAACCAGATTTTGAAATGACACAATTTTCTCTTGTTTTTGGTATAATTCATGGCTGGAACAGCAGAGACCAAAGTACATGCTCTGGTGCTAACATCACAGAAGGAACAAGGATTTGCAGATTCTTCTAGTAGAGAACCAGCAGACAACTACTCCTGACTTTATTCCATGCATTATCCTTCGAAGCTACTCCCAAGCCATAACTGACATATGATTCATGTTTGAAGGTGAAGGCAACTATCACAGATACAGTTCTCAAAGCTACTGAGGACATACTTTTATCACTGAAATTTATGGCTCTTACCTCAGTAACGCATTCCAGAGATGGTCATCAACACACTATTTGGGGTCAAAAAAAAAAAAAAAAATAAAGACTATGAGATACCTTCAGCTATTTAGATGCCACTGATTAGTACTCCTTTGGACCTGTCAATGAGGGTCACACCAACTCTACTCCTTATTGTCATTGCCAGGGAATATGATTTTACCTTTTGATCTCTCTCCTTGACCTGGGGGTTTGATCACTGAGCAGCCTACACGTTGCACTGATATGTGCAGTAACTAATTTTCACTCTTGCCACCAAAGAGATCTTGTATTTCTAAGTATGATCAACAACCTTTCCCCTGCCATCTTCAGAAATACCTGTCTTTACACTGTTCTTATCTACTGCTCTCCTTTGCTCCTAGACTCCAACAGTGACTTTCAACTGTGGTTTTGCAGCAATGTTACAAGCAGAGAGGCTGTGGAGAAGAATGGTGGCCTCATAACTCCTAACCTTATGGTCAGAGACTGCCAGTCCTTCTGTCTGCACATTGGCATGCTGCCCCAGGTTTATCTCTAGCAAGCCTCGTTTTATCCCTTTCCCCTTCAAATCTAGTTTAAAGCTGTCTCTGTGAGTCCTGCTAACTCTTGTGCAAAGATCCTTTTCCCCCTTTGAGACAGATGTACCCCATCTGTCACCAGCAGGCCTGGGGTCATGTCGATGAATCCATGATGAGAATTCCCAAATTCTGCCAGTGACACTGGGCTCAGAGCCAGGTATTGATCTGCTGGCTCTTCCTGTTTCTTCTCTCATTATTCCCTGCAGCTGGAAAGCCCATGCTCTTGATCCTTTAAACAGTTACCAAGGCTGTAAAATATCTGTTGATCTTCCTCAGACTTCTAGTTGGAACTTCATCACTGCCTACCTGAAAAATCAGTAATGGATAATTATCTGTGGGCTGTGCCAGGGTGGGGAGCTTTCTTTTCACACTTTTAACCCAGGCCCCAGGCATCAGAGTTCCCCAAGAACTGAGTCTGGTTGGCATATTGGGCCTTCTGTTCCCTTCAGCAGGGAGTTTTCTATGGCAGTGTCCCATCTTTTTTTTTTCATTATGGAAACAATTTTGATGTACGGCATTGGCTGACTTAACCCCGGTGACACCTCCGTGCTGGATGAGCCATTGTTCTCATCATTGTTGAGTTCCATTTGCCAAGCCTCACACCTGTTACACTGGGACACCTGAGGAGATGAGGCAGTCACAGAGGAGATGTTCCTTCTGCATAGGACAGGGACTTGTTGCCATTGTCCCCTGTCCCTTAAGTCTGTGTTCAACCAAGCAGAGGGAGGGCAGGGAATCGTCTCTATCATGCATCCTGTCTGTCCATCGGGCCTGTTTCAGGAAAGACAGGGTGTGATTCCAGCAGTCTCTCTCTCTCTCTTGCACTCCTCAGCCCAATAATGAGGATTTTTTCCTCCTGGGCGCATCTCCCAGCTGTTGTAAGAGCCAGGCATAGCCTGCAGCCTGGCACCAGGGTGGCAGCATCTTCCCACCAGAGCTCTGTCTGGACAGCTCTGTTGTTCATGGTGGGTGCAGAACTCAGAGAGACCGTGACTTTCTGTTGGGTACATGTCATTGCTCCCTGGTCGAGCTGGCAGTGCTTTCCCTGCAAACCCTTCCTCAAGAACTGCTACCCTAAACTGCATACCCTGTGTGCACTCCCTTGTGGAAGTGCTCCTAGATGCTGATGCTCCCCAGGTTCTTCTTTTAAACGTATGAAGGGCTTGGCTGCCGTCACTCCTGGCCCAGCCCGGATCATGTCAGCTGCTGATCATGAGCTGGGGACTCCTGAAGGCTCCCCCTGTGGACCTGATGCTTAGTAGATTAGAAGATCAAGCTGTACTATGTAGTTAATGTGACCAGGTGCTATCAGGAAAATTTTGAAAAAGACCTTCACGTTCAAGTGGAAACCAAAGCAGAACATGTTAGCACCTTTCCAGAGCATGGCCATGAACTCCAACATGCATAGTGGTAACCAGAAGAGAGCTTGTCCACTTCGATTTTTTTTAAGAACCGTTGATATAATCTCTTCTTTCCCTGGATAAAATGATTGTGCCAGGATACCTGGCTGCATTTTCAGCCGGATTGCCAAAAATTAATGGAGCATACAGTGTAAAGTACTCTTCTGTGAATTAACCATTCATGTACTCAGGTGGCTACTGAAGCTGATACACCTTTTCTGGGAAGTTTTTTTTGGAGATAAATATTTCATTGCTGCTCGACTGAGGCCTGACGAAACAAGTATGTTGGCTACATATACACAGCAGTGGTAAGTCCAAGCCAAAACTGAAATGCAATGTTACAGTGATGAGTGACAGAAAATCTCAACTTAGCTAGCAATACTTAGATAGGTATGGTCATAACTGGATTACTTTTCTCCTATTATTTAAAAGTTGATTTGGTTTTTTTTCTCCAGGGTGTTTTTTATGGGCTGCTGATAACCGCTGCAAATAATACTGTGTTGAAAATGCTAACAAAGGAAATGAATATTCCCCTTTTTTTTAGATTTCTGGAGTGTCATTCAAAAAGTTGTTTTAAGAACTCAAGACAGTCTCTTTTTCTGTTCTGCCTGAGTATAAAGAGTAGAGTTTCTGCATTCTACAGATACTCTCTAATAATTTCCAGAAATCCATTATTCATTAAATGATACGCCTAATTTTAGGTCTCTCATTTTGCAATGTTATCCTTCACCCTCAAAAATGTAATATCACTTATAAACAGGTTATTTTAGAAGCTTCTATTACACAGAATCACATTAGCAATCCAAACCATTTCTTCTCTATGCGGAGACTTCCAGCCAGGACAATATTATTAAAATGCAGGAGTTACAGTACTTGTCTTCAACTTTATTTGCCTTTTAACAGTCCTGGTAAAATACTGCTTCATTTGCAAATGCTTCCTATCATGAAAATGGAATATATCAATACTAAATTGCCTTAACTCAGCTGGCTAGGATGCGCTTGCAGCAACATCTATCTCAGATTATAGCCCTCACCCAAGACAATAGGCAGCACAGGGGCAAGCTGATGCTGGATGCTGTGCTGTAACATCTACATTTCTCCAAGGAGCCACACTAGTTATTTTTAAGTTAGAGCTCACACAGCTTTGCAAGTCAGAAATTTGTCTGCAGAAGAGACAGGTTTCACAGCCTATGATACTTATTGCCACAACGTGATTATAGTCTCAGGGTTCAGGGCAAACTCATTTCCAAGTAATGACATTAAACCTACACAGCTTATAGTTTCTGATTTTTTTTCTGATTACAAAGTAAATCACTGAGCATATGAAAAAACATGTGCAACCTTTGTTATATAATTTTTCTATATACTTCTCAGCACCTATTAAACCACATTTAGATAGCATATCCATTGTTGGGCCCCCCAAATACAGGGACTCTCATAAAAGGAAGGGGCCTCCTTTGGTCTGGAGGAGTGATGGCTTTGGGGACACCTAACAGCATCTTGCCAATGGCTGTGGGGAATGTATCAAGGAGACTGAGCCAGACTCTACAAAGCAGTAAGTACATGGTAGGAGAGTGAAAGACAAGGAGCCTAAACTGAAATGAAAGAGGTTCTGACTGGATACAAGGTACATTTTTTTCATGAGGACAGTGAGGAACTGGAACTTAGTACTGTCTGGCTGCTTAGTACTATCTCAGCCTTGGATTTTGTCAAGAACTGACAAGACAAATCCTTAAGTAACTTAGCCTGAGCTCACAGGTGATCCTGCTCTGAGCAGAAGGTTGAATTATAGACCTCCTGAGACCTCTTCCAATCCTAGTTATTCTATGATTTTGTTTGTTCAAATTTGTTACCATTATTAATTCCTACATGTATCACAAGGCAGGTTTTCAGCAAAGTAGTCCTCAGTTTGATCCAGCATTGAGAGGCAGCACCACTACCCAGTAACTCTGGTGGTTTACCAGGATGAAACATTCCCAGGAGACTGTGGATCACCGTCTTATCACTGAATGCAACATGGCATCAGATGCTTTTTTGGAAAGTCTTCTTAGGGATTCCTCTAGCACACAGCATTCTAACTCTGAAGAGAAAGAAGCACAACAACAATCTGAAGAAATTGGATTTTTATCCCTTCTTGCTTGTCTGATGTGATTAGGTAGCTCCCAGCATAAAGCAGTTGCCCAAGCAATTGCCTCCCAGGTGGTAGATACCTTTGCTTTTCCTGTGTCTACTTTTAGTGTAAGCTGTTTGCGGGAGGTGCTGGTTTTTTTATCTCAGGACTGTGTTTTGACTAGAACAAAGCCAATTCAAATTCAGATGGTCTAAGGTATTATAGTAAACCAAACAAATTATGTTCAAGTCACAAAGATGTACAACACATCTGTGTGTTAGTGGTAACTGGATGATGTTGCAATTCCCTTAGTGCAAGAAGGAGAAAGTGGATAAGGTAAGCAAGATGCCTGGAGGACAGAGCACCTCATATGTTTGAGTACTATAAAGCAAATCACCCTGGCTGGCTGCCTCAGACGTGTGATTTTTGTAATAAATACCTCTATGGCAAAAGAGGAATTTCACCCCTGAGCTGTGAACTGGGGAGACAATCAAAACATAGGTAAAAAGTGAGAAGGAAACTAGGTAAAGGTATAATTGTACCCTCCTAATGCCTATATTCTAAATGGCTATCCATGTGTGAAACACCTGTTTAAATAAGGGTATGAATATGGAATGGAAAATAAAAATATGAAATGGGTCAATAATTACTAGAAATCTGTATGTGCCTGTGTAGACCATTGTGGTGCTTTGGGAGATACAGAAATAACATTTAAACAGTAAAAAACTATCTGTTGTACTTTTAACTTCTTATTGTACCCTGTACCATACTTGGATAAGGGAGCCAATGCCATTGCACTGACAGCTTCCCTTCTAGCATTTCTGATTTCTGAATGCATGAAATAGCAACTCGAATTTTCTTTTGCTTTGTAGTTTTTTTATACTACACACATGCAGACATGTGTCTGGACATGTGCATGGACCTGCCCAAATGCACACATGCAAACTATATTAAATTCACACACATCTAAGCACATAAAATACAAAAAAAAATTAAAAAGTCATTGCTTCTCCAAAATGTCTTTGATCTTACAGATACAGTTGCAAAACCAGATTAAAATATCCAGAAGTGTAGGGTCTTACAGAGGTAACATTTGATGTTAATGTACTTCTTTTAGGAAAAGTGATCACATTTAATTTTGATTAAAAAATGGTTCTATCCAACAGGGGCAATTTTACACTAGTCTAAAAGACTGCTTGGTAAGCATGAGACAAATTCCAAGTTTTAAATGTTATGTCTGACACTGAAATGATGGGAAATTGCAGACTGAATATGTTATAGGAATAATTTTCTTATATTTCAAGGTTCAGAATCACATAAATGTCTTATCAGGCTTCCTAAATTTACGATTAAAAGAAATGGTTTCAACTGCTCTTGTACTGAAAATAGCTCCTCTTCCAGTTTCTACCAGTTTTCTTTTTACCATGAGGCAGATTTGGATTTTTTTTCCAATGTAATAGCCCTCCTGATCTTTCACCATGCAGACAGTGAGGGTACTTTAACCTGTTTGCGGGTGAGTCAATGGATTTTCTGTGTTGGTCTATGACTTCTCGACAAATACCAACAATAACTTGAAACTTTTGTATAGACTGCTACCGTGTGTAAGATCATAGCCACCAACCATCACACAAAACTAGAACAGACATGGCTGCTGATATCAATTACTTAAATACTGAGTGCAATGGTGCATCAAGTCTTCTGTAGATTTACGTGGCAGTGACAACTACTTTTCTTCTTCCTTACATCTGAGTTAGTAAAAACTTCTACTCATCTGAGCACATTGCTTCCTTCAGGTAATGTTTTTCCCTTATGGATACAATGGGAATTTTGGCAGTGACTTCAGAAATTTTCATCCAGTTATGTCTAGAACTAGGTGCAGAAATGTACATGGAGGCTCTTGGAAACTTGCCCAGTGACTGAAGCTGGAGCTGTCTCCCTGTGACTACTGGGAATGTTTGTTCTGCCTGAATCACTGCCTAAATTGTGTAGGAAAATATCAGTCGAGGAAATGTACATAAAAAGCCTTGTTGAGGAGCATGGACTTAGAGCTGGGTCTGCCATATCCTGTTAGCAGTGCTCTGTGTTGCTTATTGTATACACTTTTTTCAGTCATGTATTATGAACTTATATTCGAGTCATGAAACACTCACTCTTGGTGTGCAGTATCCAACTTCACAAACAGGACGGAGACTGTTCCTTTGCTCAGATGACTTGTAGCCCTGCGGAGGCAGCACTCAGTCATGTGTGGGTTGCTGACACCATGAAGCCAAAGAGTTTAATTTGGATTTGCCTTCCCCATTCTTTGCTCCCTGAGGAGTGCAGAGGTAGTTGCAGGAAGAATCCAGCTGCCTTGGGGGCTGGAGGCAGGGGGAGTGGGCTGCCCAGTGACAGCTCCTCTGGGACCTGCAGCAGCAGCAGGGAGTAAGGTTTCCAGGCTCACCTCACAAAATTCTGCTCTCAGGGCTGTTGAGGGAAAGTATGAAAATAGTATTCTGGGTCACTGCCCTTGGCTGACATTTACAGTTTCTTAAGACGCCCTGCGGCGTGAGGACTATAAAAAAACTACAGTGTTAGAGGGAAAGAGAGAGAGAGCAAATGGGTCCAACAGAAAAGGTGAAATAAGAATGACTGCATTAATGGGACAGGCGTGCAAAACAGAGGGGCAGAGCAATTGCAGTGCAGGCCAAATTGGTTTATGCATTGTCAGCTCTTATGCGGGATATCAGCATCATTCACTCTTTAGAAGAAAACTGGGATAAGCAGGAGGTTTCATCATGTGAACAGACATAAACCAAACTTTGCAGTACTTTCTCAGTGCACCCACTCATCTATTAAAAATATTTTGCAAGGGTTTCAAGTCCTGGAAGATCTCCAATCACTTTTGATGTGATTTTTGGGAAAGTTTTAATAAGAAAAAATGTTTTGATTTTATAAATAAAATCTTTCTACCTATCTGAAACTTGAACCTTTGCCCTTTTTCTGCTGTTTTGAAATCCAGAGACTGTTAAAAATATATTAAAATGTTTAGTGCTGTAGAGAATATTTTAATGTTCTAAATCTCACTTGGGAGTGTAGTTTCAGGCTTTCATTTTATTGATATCTTGCCAAAAATTATTTCATAAAGATTTTTAAAGGTTTGGAATATCCAGCTTTATATATGAATTTGAAAGAGTTATATATTGAAAGTCCTGGAAATTGTATAAAGTACTGTTAGTTGAATCTAAAAAAAAAAATAAAAAAAATCAAGGCAGGCTGAGATTGATTCTACTTCTTCAAATCTACTTTAAAAAAAGAAAAAAGCTATTTTGGTATTATGGGATTTATATCCAAAACTGCATTATACCTTATTGGCTAAAAATGATAAAGTGTATTTATATTAGAATAGGACGTTGAGTCAGTCACAGTATGTGAGCTGTTACGAAAAGAGAAAATGAGTACATTAAGGGCAACTCAGCTGCAGGTTATTGCTTTACAGTGTTTTTCATCTATGACTTTTTATGTAGAAATAACCAAGGAGTTCAATCACTGTAAGACTAGGAATGCCTTTTGAATTTTAAACGACAAACAAATGAAAAGAGCTGATTCAGTTTTATATTTTTATTATTTTTCAATGCCAACTACTTCTAATCTGGCAGTTCGAAGGATCTGCAAATGTCATGCATATCCAACATCCTGAGCAACCTCAGGCTGGATGCAAATGGCACAGTTTAATGGAAATTCCATTTTCGGTATCACTTCCTTCTTAACAAAGGTTGTGAGGAAAAGCTATCCTTATGTGCCAGAGCTGCTTCTTTTTCATGTGCAATTAGGTGGCAATTGTCCAGACCAAAATTGTTCTTCCTCAAATACTTCCATTGAGTACAGTTTGCTCAGAGCAGCCATGGAAACGCCTGTGGAGTTCCCAGGGATATTGCTGGATGAAAGATGCTACGTTCATGGAAACTTCCACTTCAGGAAGACAAAACAATCATCAACTACCAATTAAGTAGGGTTCTCTGATGATGTGTCATCATAGTAACACAAAGCAACCGAAACAGCCTGTTGTATTTTATAAAATAACAGGCTCTATTCCCTTTGCAGCAGCAGCATCCAGCGTAATTCCGCTTTTATGTGCAGAGTTACTGGAGCTGCACTGAAACAAAAGTAACAGGTGTGAACCGGGCATTGTGGTTTTAGTGTCTGTGGAAAGAGTGGATTTGTACAGATTGCTAACAGCCAAAAGAGCTCTCTGTGTATTAAGGAGCAGTAATGTGTTTGTTTTACCTCAAGAAAATCTGGGTAGGGCATAATTATGTGTAATATAAAATGAGGCCTATTCTTCACTGCCAGGTGTAAGCTGTAGTCATTTGGCCAGTACAAATGGATGATGATGGGCACCACTCAGAGCTGTCACCGTTTTATGCTCACAGCATGCTGGTCACTTTGGGAAATGCTGAGGTGGAAAGGGTAATGTGAGTAATGCAAACTATGTATGAGCTAGGGGGAAGGGAAGATCCTGTAATAAAAGAAACATCTTCATATTAAATGTGTTTGAAGTCCAGTTGGGCTAATCTTCCCAGGAAAGCACCAACTCAATCCCATTTTTATAAACAAGGAGAATAGAATACAACAGTTCATATTATTTTCTGAATTTCATTGGACACTTAACCAGTGATCTTAGGAGCTCGTCCCTGGTCATTTCCCAGTGTCCTTTATATACCTCTATTCAAAGGACAAGGTTATTCAGGAAAAAAAATACGAATCTCATCTTTTTCTGCTAGAGAACGTCAGTGTTTAATTACATTAGGAAATCCATTAAAATTCATGGCCATCGTTGCAGATGCATAGATAACAGCTGCTGTTCCCTACACTGTGGGAAAAATGTAAGTCTATTAGTAGTAAGTAACGGTTTTATTTTGCTGATGTTTTTTTCTATTTGGAGTTACATTCTGTTTCTACTAAAATCTTCCTGAGGCTGCAGAATTAGAAACTCTTTTTCCTACTTGTATGTAAACATTCATTTTCTGTGGTTATATTTAATATGATATATGAATTTTAATAATATAAAATAGTAGGAATTATTGAGAAATTTAAATTTTTTCCCTAACTTATTTTTATACATGAAAAACAGTTGTGGCTTAAAAGTATATCCATAAATCAGGTTAAACATTCCTGTGTTTGTAGTTCGAGGGAACAAGGCATAATCACTTGTTTGTCTCATGAACAAATCTGCACAGGGGTTAGAAGAAAACAGTTTTCAGTAAAAAACCCTGAACCTTTCAATGGAAACAAAGAGTTGTCAGTATATTGATTTACTTTACAAATATTTTTAACTCTGATTGTAGTATTAAATTAATTTTTTTTCTTTCCTCTGAGTCTCAGCCTACAAAGGTCAAATTACATTTTGGAAACAATACCAACCTAAATATTAGACAAGCATACAAGAATTACATGAATAAATTAGTACTAGTTAGAGAGAATCAGCATCAAGTGATGTCCAGCGCACATCCCAAGAATAGCAGGTTATTATAGCATCCCCGTGGCTCTTGAGGGATGCATTAGTTCAGCCTGAGCTCAGCCTGATGCATACCTGAGGAGGTGCAGCAGACCAAAGTTAGATGGCAGAGCACCGTAGCCCTCTTAGCCACAACTTTAAGTGTCCAATAACATGTATCTGGCATGTCACTGAACACAGGAAAACAGAAGACTGGCAATATTATTTTAAAGCAGCGCCTCAAGAATTGTTCCTCTTTTGCTCTTCCAGTTAAGCTATAAAAGAAGTATTTACTATGTCGGAAAGGATACAGTCCAGTTATCCCAGCTCAGCTTCCCAGGATGGTGTAGTGATGCAAAGCTGAATCCCCTTTTTGGGCTAACACAGCAGTTTCAGAAGTTCCTTCCTTTAATGGGCTTTTTTTTGGATACTGATCCAAGTTGTTTACAAATATCATTGGAGACCCCTGCTGAAGACAAAAGTTTTTTATCTGTTTGGCTACTTGCACTGGCAGGTTGCACTTTAACCGAAGAACATGTAGAACAGTCTTCTACTAACTGAAAGTATTTTTGGCTTTTGTTTTACCTGGCTTTGTCTGAGTTGCTTGTATCCCTCTGGGCACTGATATAAGGAAGGAGAGGGCAGGGGTGATGGGTTATGGTTAGAGCTTCAGTATAAAGCATAAGGCAAAGTGGGATGCTTCTGGGCCTCATCCAGAAGATGTAGATCCATACACACCTGAGAAGTTCTGAAAGTAGAGTTAGAAAGCAACATTCATCTTTAAATATCGGAAGAGGCTGCAGACAAGAACTGCAATCTAATACTGAAGGAAGATTCATAGGACTAGGTGCTCAAGGACTGAAAAACCAGTCAATGCCAGAATGAAAAGCAGCAGGTTGTCTTAACTTCTCTGCCCTGTTTTGTACATGCTTGTTTTGGTTTATCTTCAGAAAACAAAATTAGAGTTCAATAGCAATAGCAGCAGCAGCAGCAACTGCAATCCTTGTAACTTTTCCTTTTTGCCCCTCAAATAGGACAGCCACTGCCCTCTAAAAAGCAACTGAAAAGAAAGCATATAACTAATACTCAACACTTGCAGATGCTAGTACTTTCATTTTTCCCCGTCACTGTCTGTGCCTTTGATAAAGAGAGCAAAAGATTTTTAATGGTAGTCGACAGTAAGCAGGCTTCAGTACCAGAACTGACAGATTATAAGCAATGATTGAATTTCATATTGGGAGAGAGCTCTGTTAACGGTTTTAATTCTCAAAGTTTGTGCACTGCATCAAAATGAATTCAACAGCTCTAAAGGACAATTCTATTTCCTTCCAGCATTGAAGGGATTTTTTGTCTGTGGATTTCAGTAATATTCTGACTGTATCCATCTGACTATCATCTCTGCACTATCAGTGCTTTGCCACCGAATAGGCTCTGTAATCTTGTGCTCCTATGTCCCCCTCCCACCCCACCATAACAGTAGTACTGTTACAGCCAGGACGCCTAGGTGTGTAAGGTAGGCAAGGACTGAAGGAAAAGGTGACATCTTTCATTAACAGACCAGGTGGAATAGCTGAGGGTGCCACAACTGAATCTAGAAAGGTCTGAGTGCTGATCTGAGGGAATATCAACTGAGACAGATGACTTAAACTTTCTGGAAAACTGAGTGCCCACTAACAGGCTTTAGAGCGATTCCCTCCTACACTTTCAAACTACACAGAGAAGAACTTAATCCTGCAGCTCTTCATTCTCTTCATTCAGAATGCACTGACATTCTCTTCATGATATGGAGAAAAAGTCTAGGTAGGTGCTCCACATCCCATAACTCTGTCTAACCCCCTGAGTATTCTGTCTTCTACCTTGTGTTGACTTGGCAGTTGTGGTCAAAAACATTCACCAAGTCATCCTATGAACAGCATAGAAAAAATGCCTGTCAGGGTTCCCAAAAGTTGGGAACTTCTGAGCTCTATTAAAATTAAAACTTGGCCTGCCCAGAAAAAGGCATTGAAGTATCTAGGAGACATTACTGTAGAAAACCTCATGCTTATGATCTTATGCCTTCTATGGCAACTTTACAGCAATGTCATCACACATCATCCTGGTCTTGAACCTGAACCATAGAGCAGTTTTGCTGTTTTTAAATATCTCTGCAAAATATTGAACTACATAGAGAACAGTATTGTTCAAAGATTAATTTGCTGCTGAGATTGTTTATGCAAACTGTATCTTCTGTTGAGTACTTTAATGTTTTAGTGAGTCATATTGCAATTACATGTTTCTCCTTAGTTAGATGACAGTAATTAGCTATGCTACAGGAAATTGCCTAAATGGAAAATTTTATGTAAGCTTCCTACAAATTTATAGACTATATCATGGAAATGGTTTTCCTATGCAGCTGAAAGATATAAGTCTTCTCTCTCTCACCCCAATTTTACACTGTTTTAAATCTATTGAATTCAGGAGAGTTCTGCATGATTTAACCAAAAATAGCTTTTCTCTCCAAATGAGAACAGAATCAGTTCCTTATTCTGTATCAGAATTGTCAATGAGGCAACACATTGGTTTCTTCACTCTTTTGAAAAAGGTTATCACAGTTGTTTGTGACTCAGTGGAGTAAAAGTATTAGCAAACAGTCTGATTTACCATCTCTACCTGGGATCTCATCTGTTTAGTCCATGGAGGATTCCCTTATGCATTTACTTGTCCTAGACTTTTAGATATAGCTGTTAAGGTATTTTGCTACATCTTCATTTTCGTTTGTGGACACAAACATACAAATATACATATGCACATTTTTAAACACATCCTTGAAAGGACAAGAGAAAACACACATACAGTTCAGTACTAGTAGAACTGAACAATTTATCCTGATTTGGAACACAAAAACATTTTAAAAAAATGTTTAATAACATAACTTGTCATTTAATTGTTCAGCTAAGGTCTAGTCACAAGATTTGTGAATTCTAACCGTGTAGACTCTGTCTTTGTTATACTGTTTTTAACACAACACAAAAGGAGTCTTAATAGACTCAGATTTAATTATATTTTAGACAGGAAACAACTGATGGATTAATTTCTAAATCCTGAGATCACTGAAACTGTGTTAAAAATAAGGGCTACAGGTTTGGTGAGTCAGTGTTGCATCTTGTTTGTTTTAAAAAAGGAAACTGTTGAATTTGTGTTTTATGAAAAAGAAACCCATTAAGTATAGTGACCAGTGTATACAGAGCACAAGTAGTGGCACCACCAGTATAACTGGTGGATGCAGAAAGGCTGAAACACTCAGTCTGATATATAGTTAAAACTTTTGCAAAGGGAGTTCAAATGGAGAGATGGCTACAGAAAGTACAGGGTAATGACTTTGAGGTCAAAACCAAAAGAAGTCATGTCCTCTTTTCATAAATAATACTGTGGTGGTCAGTGCAGAGAAAAATGAAATACATTGATAAGGGCTCTGTTTGATTTATAACTATGCTATTTCTTTCTTGTTCCTAATGCCTATCCATGCTATGTAACTGCAAGAAATTCCCTTTGTTTTCTTTCTAACCATTTTTTAGAATGTGCTGTGGAAACCACATTTTGAATCTCATCTGATCATGAACGTGGTGCTGCCTCTGCTGCTTGTATACACTTAGTATATATATGTTAAAGCTGTTGCTTATTTTATCTTACATCAAAATTCTTACATTCTCTTAAAAAAAAAAAGAAAAAAAAAAAAAGAGAAACACAGATTATGCCAGGAGCAGTTACATTTCAACCACAGAAACTTTCCATTGTCTGAATGGTAAAAAGGTCCCCAAGGGTCTAATAGTGAGGTTCCACTGTATATGATCCTTTTAAGACACTTCTTGGGATTTGATTTTTATTAAAGCTAAGTATTGTTCTTATTTTAATAAAGACCTTCTAATGCTGACAATCATCTAATGCAAAATAAATGTGACTCTACTAGAGTAGAAAATATTTTCTGTATGATGTATCTGTCAATGAGGGTAGCAAATCAAAAAAGTTACCATTTTTATGATCCACAGAAGTGCTCTGAGCCTTTTTTGGTATATCTAACTTTACTAATTGCATTCCTTCTGCAAAGCTTGTTATTTAAATGTTTTTTCTATGTTCAATACAAAGCCACAGGTTTTGATAAAGCTAACCCAAGTGAGAACACCATTTCTATTTAGTTCTTAGCACGGTGTCTTTTTGCATGTTACCATACAATTCATTAAAGTGTTGATGCTTCTTGTTCTGGAATAATTAAGCTTGTTCAGTGAGAGACACCTCTAAATTCTGCCTGGAAAAAGACATGAGAAATAGCCAGAGAGTCTTCGTAAGTGCATCTACCAGACCATATCTGCAAGGAGAGATGCAGCCTACCAGCATTTTGTTAATTTCTTAATTGTCCCATAAATATACGTATTTAAAGAGACACTATGTGCTGCTTAAAATGTTTTTCTGGGATACTTTTGTTTACATAAAATGGTATCTGTGGATCTGCATTTATTTTAAATAATTTTGAGGGGCTAACATTATTAAACTTTGTGCATTTAAAAGCAGGAAGTCTAAAAGGAGGAAACTAACCTTTTTAAAATTATGAAATTAGTTATGTGTTGACTACTCATGAAAAAGCATATAGAGCTCTGAATGTCTAGTTTGCTGGCTGCAAAGCATCCATCTAATTTTTCTGTTGTACAGCCCAAGTGTGATATTGGGAAGAGATGAAATGATTTATGAGAAGAAAATGATTCATTGAAAGTAGACCTATAAACATAACCCCTCTGCTGAAAACTGGAGTGATAGTGATCAGCTAATTGCAGCAGAAATTGTGAGTATACTGAAAGATAGAGTTATTTTTTCTCTTGGGAGAATAGGTTTCTTAAACCAACAGTGACTATTCCGACAGGGCATAGTGAGTGTAAAATTGCCTTGTTTAGATTTTCTCTAGGCCTGAGTGTTACCCGTCACGTATCACATAATGAGAGGGGGGGAGAAGTTTATGTGGGACAAAGTAAAAAACCTTTATGTGGCTTTTTTTGGTATGAAGTGGCATCTGCTTGTACAAATCAGAATTTTGAAATACTAAAATTAACGCTGATGGAAAGTTGTCATGCACCAAATTAAGCAGGATGCCAGTAGATATAACTATATGACACTTTCAAGGTTAAGATCCAAACTTTGTTTGCTATTATTTTGCCAAACTTTAAATGCTGTGCTGGAAATTTTCATGCTGGCTGCCTGATTCACACAAGTTTTTTCCTTTATGTGCTTCACTCCTCTGCTTTAAAGTCTCAGCCATTTCTGAGAATGAGACAAAAGGAAAAGTCGTTGTTCTGCTAAATCCAACAAAAAAATTTTGGCAAACTTTTCTCTGATCAGGCCTTGCATCGGTGTTAGGTCGGGCTTGGAACTGGACAGGAAGCAGCACCTGTGGCAGGAATGCTGCATGCAGTGCAGTGCCACTCCAGATTGAACACACTTCTGAAAGCCCTCGGTCTGTACATTACTGTGGTGTGAACTGTCTGTTGCAGCTTTCTTTTTCTGTGTTCAGTTCTAATTCCTCTCTATCCACTTTCATATCAAGCTACAGTTCTGAATGTATAAAGCTAAGTTTTTTTCCCCAAAGGTTGGTTCTATCTTCATATTTTTGAAGTCTCCATTAGTGTTTTTTTCATTTATACACTCATTTGTTCATCCTCTCAGTCATTTTTCCATGGCAAAGATTGCTACATCTGAAAAATAAAGACAGTTGTTAGTAATCTCTTTTAATAATGATTTATAAATTGTGAACCTCATTGTCATCGGTTTTTTTGTCCAATACCTCCTGGTGACCCCTCCTTTCCTTGTTGCTTAGGCTACTGTAGGTTAGAGCGGGGAAGTTTCTTCTTTATTTGTAGTTTTGCAGAATTAGGGGGTTTGTGGATACAATTATTTCTGATTTAATATCTATTACAAAATTGTGACTGATTTCCAATCCTGAAATTCTCATAGATTAACAGTTTATGTGTGTGAGAGAGCGAGTCAGCTCACGTAGTAGCATTGTATGTTACCTGTCTGTGTAAATAGAATTACTTAGCCCTAACCATGCCACTCTGGGTGGTTTATATGCTGTGAAAGGCAGAAGTGTAGACTTAGGCTGCCCTTGGGTCCTCAAGGACACTCTACACACCATGGCTCTGTGCGTGACTGCAGTGGCACTAATGACATACACTAGGGAAATACAGACTGGAGTGAGAATGGCTCGGGAATCATAACCACGTGCCTCTTGGTGAGATGGGAATTCATGTGTACTTATAGACCAAATAATTACACTGCGCTTCATCTAAACATACTGGCAAAACGTTCGTGAGAGTGGTCCTTTGGAAGAATCGTGCAAGCATTGCACAGTGAGTGTTTCTGCGGTGGTGCCCCCAAGCCCTCAGGTCATTTGCTTTAACCACTTCGCCTGCTATGTGGGAGCTGCTCCAAATCAGAAGATTGCAAAGATAGAGACTAAACTGGTGTTTTCTGAGGGGGGGGGGGGAAGCAATCAGCATAGAGAATTTGGGATCATTTCTGTTTAACTTTTAAGCATTTAGAAAATTGGTTTATACACAGTGAAGGACAACAATTATTTCTGATAATGACAAAGACATAATGACAGAAGAAATATATTATTTGGTTTTCTGGTGGTTCATCTGAAATTGGAAGCAATAAAACTTGGGACTGTGCCAAAACAGTCTGTTGGTAAAAACAGTGGTTTAGATCATAAATGCTTAGGAATTGGATATTAGAATGCTGATTATTTATTGCTACTGCTACTGATGGCTGAATGCTTATTTTTCTTTTCGTGTACCACAAGAAAAAGACAACTGTCTTCAAATAATGTATCTTTTTCTGTGATTTATACCTCGAGGGTTTAAAACCACCTGGTGATCCTGGTCCTCAGGTGGACAGACTGATCTTCTGTAGAAGCATTGGATTGACTTTCTACCCTTTTCACAGCACTACCTCCATAAGATAAGACTTCTGCATTGTTCTTTTTCCTTACATAGATCTTTTTCAAAACTGATGAATGCTATAAACAAGCAGACATTACATGCAGGATATTGCAATTGAAATTATTTTGCTTCTTCATGCTTGTCAACACTGAATTGAGAATTATGGCTTGGCTAACTCACATATTTGTTTGGTAGTGTTTTATTTGGATTCACTTACCTTCTGAAGGATAGGCTGATCTTCTGGAATGGAAGTCTCTCATCTTCAAAATTTTAATGGAACAAAAGGGAGGAGGAGAGGAGAGGGGAGAGGAAGGGAGGCAAGGTGAGGCGAGGAGAGGACAAAGGGGCTATCAGGGTATTAAGAGAAAAGTGCTGTGCATCATTGCAGAACTTCCTCTCAGAGACTAAATGCTTTCTGAGAAAATCTATTAGAGATAATCTTCCTTAGGCAGGCATTACATCTTCAAGAAGTTTTCTGAGTACCTAAATTTCTGAGAAGCATCTTTCAGTTTGAACCTTGTTAATCTAGGTGTCAATACAGATGACAAAAAAGGACCAAGCAGGGGTTCTCAAAATTTCAAGGTGAAGATAGATTTGAAGAGACGCAATCTTGTGATACAATGTCATTGGGATAATCATAGTAGATAAGAGTCATACAGAACAAATGTTGCATATAGCTAAATATTTACCTGCAGATGGCAGCTGGAAGCAAGGAAGAATAAGTATCTAGGACTGAGTGCATTCATTAGCTCATGGCCAACCAAAGTTTGAAATTCCTCTGTAGTGCATTGAGATGATTATAGTCGGAAATGACAGACAACCAAGCTCATAAAAAATAAACAAGTGGATCATTACACTTGATATGAATTTTGACTATTTAATGCTTTGAAATGTAATCTAGAAGTAATCTAATCTCATCTACATCTAATTAGATACCAATGCTTTAGAGAGACAACAACTTTTTATAATGAAACATTATCAAATTCTATGAGTTAGAAATTTGGCATATGGTTTGCCCATTTTACATACTTCAAGAAGGAAAAAACGCTCCAATACTAGAAACTGACCTGAAAGGAAAGAGGCATAGCAGGAGATAATTACTATCCTAATGTTTCCTAATGACTGGAATGCAATGCCAGCAGGTATGTTTGCTTTCCTAACTGTCTAATCAATAGTTTTTTTACATTTTCTGCTAGTTTCATGAGCTAGTTGTGCTGAACGCTTTTTGGACTCTAATAACCACAGCAGTATGTGGGACTGAAACAGCTATTTTTCCATTTTTCATTAGAGAAGATAGCCAGTACTGAAAGTGGGTAGTTAATGTTTTCCTTGGAAGACATTGTGTAATATTATTCTAATGATGCTGCTCACCATTTTACCTACTATGTGCTTTTGACCAGGACAGAGCTGGGAAAGAGATGGCTGCAGTTCAGTACTCTAGACTGAGGCAACGGTAAGAGGTTGAGGAGACCTGCTTGAAGGCAGGGAAACCATTACATCTGCATTTTAAAGATGTGTGGTTGATAGCTGTGATTAAAGACCTAATTTTTTGGAAAATTGCATATTTCTTGCTACTCCTAGCTAAGCATGGCAGGTTTTATGCAGGATTTTTCTGTTTTGAATATTTGTTTTGGAGGGGGAGGAGGATGTGAAATGTCCATTATTTCCCCATGCAGTTTGAGACATTGGCTTTGACCTGAAAATCTCCTGAGTCAGCTTGGGACTTGTTAATGTGTTCTCATGCAACTCCTGCAATGGCTGGGACAGCAAGAGCATGCATAACAGTGTAATATTAGCTGTTTAGAAACACAAAGAGCTGCCAGCTGAGAGTTTTCTGCAAAAAAAAATTCTCTCAAATTTGCAACCTGATCCTTTCCCTCATTAATAGGGGTCCATTTAGGGGAGCAAAATACCAGCATTCAGTGGCAATTAATGGTGGCAAGAAAGGTTTATTAGTTCAGCACTAGGCTTTTGCTACTTGGGATGGGATGAGGTATAAATGTTTTCTCTATCCTTTTATGTGATTCCTTTGTTATAAGGCAAGGGAGCCTAGAACCTACAACAGTATCTCTAATGTCTTCTGATTAAGAAAGTATGTTCAGAGCAGCTGTGTGGGAACACAAGGTCCCTGGACAGATGGCTTTTGCCTCTGGCAGCATTTCCAAGGTCTGTGTAGAAAATGGTAATGTAAAAAGTCTTCTGCAAATTTTTTTTGTATGTTTTTATGCCTATAAAGTGAGTGAATTAAATGTTTATTTTGTATTGTTGGATGAGAGCTGTGATAATATTTCCTCTCCACTTGCATTTGTAATTCATACTGAAAATAGGCTAAATATCATGTTCACCACACTCCCGACCAGACTTCAACAACTCAATGCTACATAAATCTATCTTGAATGCTGACAAGGAAGCATACCAAATCACATCACATAGTGGTAGAAGGTGTTTATATTTTCTAAAGCAAAAGCATATAAGGCTTAATGTTGGATTGCATAGAACCACATCTCTCAAAATGATGTAGGTACTCTTTTTCATTTTTTTAAATGAACTGTCTACTCTCCCTACTATGAGCTGTAAGTTTTTCTGTCAAAGAAGCAGTATTCAATTTATTAAGATTTAAAAGGAGAACATGCTGATCCATAGAGAGGAACACAAGGCCTTATTACACCTTATTTCAGGCAGAATATGAATGACCTTATTTTTTTTCTGGTAGGTTCTGTGTTCTCTGGATTCAGTATCCAAGGACTCATTATTTTAATTCTCGTTGAGGAAGAGGGAGAATGCTGCATACAGCAAATCAGAGATGCTCAAACTTTAGCTGAACTGTAGGATCGACCGTAGGATTTTAAATATTTGAATTTCTAAGTAAAAGCATCCTACAATTTTTAGAATGATTTTTTAATTTTAAAAAAGGACCATAACTCTTGGTTTAATAAAACCAAGCTTATTTTTTGTAGTAAAAATTTTAATAACCATATATCTTTGTATCACAAGCTACTAGATCAGAGAGAAGAATTAGGGGCTGGAAGTGAGGCTCAGGGAGAGTTTAGGCACCTAAACACAATCTTGTGTTTCTGAAAGGATGCCTGCACCTGCATGCCTGCAGAGGTGGTCAGAGCCATGCAGGTATCATAGCTCCTTGCCTGACTCCAGCCTCAGCCTAACCAGAAACTGAGTTCTCCCTTGCCTCTGCTGGGGCTGATTCCAGAAGGCTCTGTAACACAGCACTTAGCCTGCATGAAGCTGAGTGTGACTGCATTTTGAAGCACAGGTAACGTGTGTTTAGCAGCTGAGACTGTTTCTCTCCAAGTTGAGGCATGAAAGATGCTAAAACTTTTTCTCCCATCTCCAAAAAACCCAGTGCAGTTTCCTGCAGGCTACTGTATGTGGCTCTGTTTTTTTTTCATTGAAACTGCTATCTTCCAGTGAAAAATTCAAAACTTCTTGACTGATCACACAAGTGCAACTTTAGGAAAGGCTCTGAAATTAAGAGACCTTCTCTGGACAGATGATGCTCCAAATTCTAAGTCCCTGAAGCTAGGGTTCTGCGCTTATGTATAATTAGGTGATATAAAATACATAGGAGCTTCAGTTGCAAATGAGCTCTCCTTCCAAAATGGCTTTGCTGACCACCAGTTGGGGACTCGAGCGCATCCCATCTCCTCCCAGTGGTGATTTCATGAATTTGTTGCATGTTTACACTGGTTGAAGAGGAACCACGGATGGTGAAAGGAGCACCTTTGCCACTGCCCTTGTCACTGATGGATACATAGGCATTAGTGCCTGTATTCTCTTTCTGGATTTATCGGAAATCTCACCAGATAATTTTTATTAAAAAATATACTTACAGATTCATCCGCTCTCAGCACTTTAGAATTTTGTCCTTCTTTCTATAAGATCACTGATTTTTTTTCCCCCTAAACTTCTGCTCTTGAAATAAAACATATGTCCAATGTTCATTCTCTTTGCTTGGAAATGAGAGTTTAAGCCATATTTTTACGTAGGTACTGGGAGTATCGACCACAAAATATAGCAGAAAGCATGGAACACTGACTTGCTGCTTTCCCTTTGTTCTCTGTGGGAACAATATGAATGGAGTACAGAGAGGATAATTCGAAGAACCTAACAATAGGGGTTTCTTTTTAGTATCCTGAAGTGTAATTCGTGTCTCAGAGCCTCTGTTAACCATGCTGTAATTTTTTTTTTTTTAACTTAATCACCTCCACAGTCTCAGAGGCATAAAATGGACTGTCATTACTGGATCCCTTTTTTGCTCCAAGGCAAATTGCTTACATGTTTTACGGCAACCTGTTTCTGTGCTCCCAAGATCTACATTGCAATGTGGGGAAAGGTGATTCTTCTACAGACCCTGTCTTTGGTAAAGGTAAAAGGATTTTAATCTTTAAAGGTACCTGCTGTATACAACTGTTCTCTTTTTATTAACTCTATTTGAACTACCTCTTTTGTGGGTAATTCTATCACCTATCAACAGCAAAATTATAGCTGTGATGAAGGTTATTTTTTATTCAATGGCATTTTGTTATGAGTTAGACTTTCAGGTGTTCTACAGCATGAATTTAAAAGGACTTGTATTTTGTCATTTCAGATTTCAGTGGTATGATTCTGAACCTAGATGGGCTAATAGTTCCAAACTGGCTTGTTGTGTATTATAGTTGCTGCTCTGGCCAGCTGGGGAAAGTGTAATTTTTCTTGTACTTGTTATTAGGGCCTGCAATTCACTGTGGATTGTGAGCTGTAGATGCTGGTCTACTATTGTGCTCTGAATAGGGCCTGATGGAGAGGGTACTATTTTAGAAAATGGAAGATGTGGCCTGAACCTCTTCATGCTTAAAAGGGTTTTCCATATTGGTCTCCCACACACTACCAGCCTGCTTTCACTAATAAATATACCTCACTGGGACTAAAAAAAAAAAGCCAATGAAAAAATGAGCCCTGTTCTGTTCATGGTAATAGCATTTTTGAGTACCAGCTCTTGGCAGAATGCTTTAGCTCTTCTTTCTCTGTGGATGAAAGCTACTTCAGGAACATAAACTCTGTAGAGGTAATAGGATTTTGGATTTCCTAATCTGCACTTGATCTTTCTTGTCAGTTTTAGATACCCTGTTGTTTACAAGGTGGTATGGCTAAACTGAAGCAGATGCTACAAATTCAGACAGCTCTGTTTTTCCACTTCTGCTCCCTTCTCTAATATATGTGCCATGGTTGTCTCTCTTGTGTTGACATCTGGTCCTGCGGAGAAATGGTTCCAACTTTTTGGCAAGCTGGCTCCATGAACTGCCTTACCACGGTGTCAGAGAAATGACAGCTTTGGGTCAAATGAGAGGCTTGACTGCTCAGTCTGGGAAAGGCAGTGGCACTGCCTCTTTTGACAGGAGGTAGACTTTAGATATCTTCAATGTATCCCCAAACTGCTCTTTTGTGCATATGGGGTTTTGAATTACATTTCCGTCATGCCAAACTAATTTCTAACTCTAATTTCCAGCTCTCTCTAAACTCTAGTGCTAACTATCCAGGCTAGAGACAGATGCACCAACCATATATTTAATGGGAAAGTTCAGAACCTTTTGCATTATCCAGGTAACTTACACAGGATTATTAGCTGTGAAAATCTCTGACACACCTGGTGGTGTCGTGGTCTCTGCAGCAGCTCTGATGCATCCAGGATACAGTACATTGAGAGAGATTAAAGATGTGCAAAGGGAAGACACCCAATGTATTCATGACTTGTCAGAACTGAAGGACGAGAAAAGTTAGAAAAAAAGAAGGAAAAATGGCATTTCTTTATATCCTTCTAATCTCTTAGCATCCACACTGTAGAGAAATTGTTTTAGAGGTGTATTTTAAAAATAAAATAGAAAATAATTTTGAGATGTTTCTGAATGAGCAAATGTAATCCACTGTAGCAATCTAAAACTTTTAAATGTAGTCTATGTCCTTTCAATTATCCAGGCATTTAAATTATCTGTTATGTGTCTTCATGGTAAGATGTGCTCTCTACTTTTTTTTAATGAAAGCTAGAAGTCAGGAATCACAACAATGCATAGAGAACACCAAACAATTGTATCTTCCAGGGAATGGGGTCATGCTTATAAATGAATTTGACTTTTAAGACCAGTTTGGGATAAAATTAAAACCCTGATATAAAAAGATTGGCATAAATGTCGTATCTATTTAATTAATCTGATCTACCCGACTTCTTCCTAACAAAGTTATCGTGGTCAACCGATCATCATGTGCACGATGCTCTTTGTATGCCCATTATTAGACTTGGGCAGTGGTTTCCTTTTTCGCAAGATGGGGCAGTGCCAGTCTGAAACAGGCACAGAGCTTAGTGCTGTTCAGAAGGGCACCCTTATTGAAGCCAGATTTTTAATGTGACTTCAGAAGGGAGTTGTGCAGGGGGAAAGAACTCCAGTTGCCTCCTGAGCTGGCTGATACCAGCTGACACCCAGTGGACGGGCCATTAATTTGCTCCTGTTGCTGCTCTAGTGCTGTCTCCATGTATCTCTTACATTAGGTCCAGGATTACCCATTCAGCAGTCAGTTCTATTGCTGTTGAAAATGCTTCTTTTTTTTTTTTCTTTTTACAAGCCTGAAATAATTTTTTTTTGGTGGCTTAGTGCTGTGATAAGTTTGAAGCATTTAATTTTTCAGATTTGTGAATCATCTTTTTTAAAAAAGATTTTGTAGTATAGTATAGTATAGTATAGTATAGTTCTTACATCAGCGGCAAGTTTTACTGTTCTAGTTGATAAGTGAAGGGTTAGATCTTCAGCTGCTGTGAAGCGGCATATTTCCATTTAATCCTGCAAAGCACAGTGCTTTACAGGAACTAAGAGTCTGTCCTAAGACAGACACTACCTGGAAGTATCATAGAGGAGGTGTTTGAAGTAGACAGATACTTGGATACAATGGCTGCACAGAAAATAGATTAAAAATTACTTTTCATTAGGGTAAAGCAAACTTGAGCAAGATTAAAACCCCAAAAACTAGTTGTTATTCTGATCATTGAGCTATAACTCACAGAAATGGATCCACCATAAAGAGGCTTTGGATGATATCACTAAAGTAACAGAAGTTTCATCTGTCTTAAAGGTACATCTGCAGTAGGATTTATGGTGTGTTTGTTGCATGTTCTCCTTTTCTTTAGTGTGGAGAAGGGTATCCTGAGTCTAGTGAGCTGCTACATTTTAAATCAGGGAGTATATCAGAAAAGTATCCTTTAATATTTGTTGTCTTGTTTCAATCTTGTAGCTTTTTATTACACTCAATTTACTCCAGAGTGATTGGCAGCTGTATCTCAGAATATAGCTACAGTACAGCAAAATTAGATCAGTGAATATAACAAACAGTACTGCATCTAGAGGCTCAGATCACACTGAGCTACAAGTAATCCATCTTCTGGATATATTAAGTTATCCCATGCTTGCGCATTGCATTAAGTATATTAAAAATTGACCTGTGAGATTTCTAAAATAAAATGCGATATTTTAGTGAGTAATGGAAAGAGCGGACAAAGTCCCCTGGTTTTCTACCTCATAACCCTTATAATTAGATTTTATCCTTAATGGTCAGTGTTTGTGAAATCATGGGTTACCTCTTGATCCCTGCAGGATATTTGTAATTTTTAAAATTATGCATTTATGAAACCATGTCTGCCACAATGTCAGGCTGATCTCACGAGAGTGAGAACTCTTGAAAATATCGTGCATTTACAGAACTGGAGTTGCTCACTACTTTCTGGGATTGAATCTTTTCATTTAAATGACATTTTTCCTACTTTTTGTGATCTGCCTGCTAATGTCAGTAACATAATACTACATGTGTGGAAATGGATTCCTGCTTATGATTTCATTTCCAGAACTTATCTGTGATGCATTGATTAAGTACACTTAAAGTGGTAGGCTTGCACTGGCTTTGTAATTCTTTTATAATCTTATTAACTTCTTTTATCATTTTTTTCCCTCCAAGGGAGTAAATTGATTTATATGAGCATGCTGTTAATATTATAACTCCTTGTCTAACCCCTTGGGTTCTAATGTTTTTTAAACACAGCACAATTATGGGAAACATTATATTGGAATGACAATATAAATCATCCCCATAGGAATCTGAGCAGTCTGGGGAGTAATTGTATAGAGCCCTGCTGAGGTAAATAAGAACAGTAATTTGAAATAAATAAAAGACTAATGGTGCTAATGTGGATGTCTCAAGAATATCATTAAGTTTGTAATGGCATTGTTTACTTGGTGTAATGATACTGCATGTAGTGTAATGCTGCTGCTTAAATCATAACTTTATAGTTCATGATCCTGTCTCATCTCTTCAGAGATATTTTAGGTTGGCTGTGTTTCCACATCTGTCCTCCAAACACCATCACTTTGTTGATAAGCATATGCTCATGTGAAATGTGGTGAGAGTCTATAGAACTTTGTTTAAATGTAGTTTAAAATATTGAAATTCCATGTACAAAAATATGATAATGATATTTTTTTAATTTGTTTTCTGTTTCTTACCATAGTCAGAGTGTTAGAAAGAGCATGGAAATTGGGTAGTGAAAGTAGTTTCATTTGCCAGTCATCCATAGACAGTAATGCTGTTGTTTGGGTCCAAAAGAAGTCTCACACTGCTTTGTGCTTGAGCACAGTGTGAATTTAGCAGCTGGACTCCCTAGTAGTCTTCTCTTGCAGTAGCTTCTTCACCAGTACTTAATTCCCATCAATATTCCAAGCTATTGTCCCTTCCTTGACCTGCAGAGAAAGTACAAGTTCAAAATACAAAATGAAAGCAGTTAATCCAAAAAGGAACTACTTTAAAGATGTTTTTCAATCTTTATGTTTTTAACATGTACAAATTACATAGTAGAAAATGCTTTTAAAATACTACATTTTCCTAGGAAATATATCCCTTCATAATAAATTTATAAATATCATACAAATAAAATTATAGTAAAAAATTTAAGCCCGTATATTTTTGAGAAGAAATTGATCTTCCATGAGTTTTTTTTTGTTTGCAGATGCTAGGGAACTTGTGCGTAAAGCAACTTGTGAAATTGAAAGCATGCTCTCTTTATGCGAAAATGAATGCAAAATGTTCATTGCTTAAACACAGCCAAGCCTTTAGAACGCATTTTTTTTTAAATTTGATAATATTAACTCTTTTGTTAATTTCTGAACCAATCTTGGAGCAAGATTAGACTTAACTTATATAAGAAACTGGTTGAACCAACCTATTTATATGTTATGTTTTACAATCTTAATAATATATTCACTGGGGGAGTTAAAAAATAAATAACATATTCAGAAAAGGCACAGAAGCTCTCAGTCTGCCTCTGTCCTCATTATCCCTTACAGATATCAACTTTTGTTACTGTATGTGAGCATAGTGGCTCTTTTATGGACCTTATGTTGGCCTTATCCAGCTTGTCGTTCTGATGGTTTTAATTAAGTTAAAATACTGCATAGATCTCTTTGTCTTTTGTGAGATGTATTTTTAAAATCTAAACCCAGTAATGACAATGATACCTGGTAAAGCCAGATAAATGAAAATATGAAAGATGAGATGTTGTAAATCCTGCATTTGTAATATCACTTCTCAGTCTGGGACTTCATATTGCCATATAGAATCACTGAATGGTTTGGACTGGAAGGGACCTTAAAGATCATCTCGTTCTAACCTCCCTGCCATGGCCAGGGACACTTTACACTAGACCAGGTTGCTCCAAGCCCCGTCCAGCCTGGCCTTGAACGCTGCCGGGGATTGGACATCCACAGTTTCTCTGGACACCTGTGCCAGTCCCTCCATCACCTCCACAGTAAAGAATTTCTTTCTAATGTCTGCCTGTCATCTCTTATAAGGGTTAAACTCACTCAGCGGACTTTGCAGGCTTCAGTTAAAAAATCAGCCTGTTACAAGAGATGGGTTAACTGGAGAGCAGACATGGTAGGGGGAGAACACGACAGAAATGGAAATTTGCTTCTTGGCAGCAGCAAGTTGTGAAGTTCTTTGGAATATATTGTGCAATTTCTTGTTTGAGTAAGGGAATGCCATCTGAAAGGGTTGTGTTAGACACTACCTGGGAGTGTCTCAGAGGAGGCATTTGGTGTAGACAGATGCTGAGATAAAATGGCTCCATATGAAAAGGAGCAGAGGTATTTTTCATTAGAGTAAAACAAACTTCAGATTTTTAGAAGAGGACTTTCAGAAACTATCAAGGAAATGTTTTAAAATTTTCAATATTGCATAATCATGCTACATATATTAAATGCTCTGATGTAATTATGAAAAACATCTATTCATAAGAAAAATGCCCAGTTTTATTTGTTGCTTTCTGTCACTTATTCTGCATTGGTAACAGAAAATTGGAAAGAAGCAAGAGGTGATGCTAATCAGACTGTCTAGTTGGATCCTGCAAACGCTGTAAGTAATCATGGTACAAACTATGTTTATGAAGACCATGAAAAGGTATAGAAATTTTAGTTTGTTTTGCTTGTTATGCTCTGTTTAAGAAAAAGAAAACATGAGGTCAAACTAGGCTTTAGTTTAAGCACCTGCAAAACTGAAATGGACCTCAAATACTTTTGGTTCTTAAGTTTTGAACTGATTTGACCTAATCTTCTCATATGGTATAGTGCTTCTTGTATCACCTTTCAGTTATGATTTCATGTTCTTTCTACAGTAACTAGTAATGCTTGGTTAACAAACACCAAGCCTTGCCAAAGCAGAATGTTCCTCAGCCCATACAGTTTTCCCTAAGGAGAAGGTAAGGGAAAACCAGTGTGTGACAGGCACTGGTCACATTGCTACGGGTACTCCTGGAAGGCATTCAGATACTGCTGTGATAAATGTGGTGTAAAGACACACACACAATAAAGCAACAGAAAGGCAATATATAGCATCTGATGAAGGGCAGTGCTGAATTAACTGACTTGACCATCACTATCTGCTTTCTAAGCTCCTTTTTTTTTTTTTTTTTGCTGTAATCTGCCTGCTTAATACATGTTTTCCTTGTACCACAGGCATCCCTTGAAAACAGTTGTCCTTCAGAGGTGAGATACTAGTGGACACTTTGCAATAAATGTGGCCCTTTAGAGGACAAACAAAACAATCATTACAGTTTGAAGTCAACAGAAACCTTAGGGTGATTTCCCAGGATATACTGATGTGATCAGGCATTGAAATTTGAGCTGATTAACATCTGGAAAGTTGAGATAATAACAATGATGAAAGAATGCTGGCCCCAAAAGAACTGTCATTCTGATACTTCCCTCCACTGTGGCACTCAGTATTTCTAAAGCTGAAATTGTTTTAGACTCGACTGAGAGAATACTGGCAAAAGCAGGATGGAAAGAAATTGAGATTCCTGAAGAACTGGGCGTGTCTTCTGTTTCTGGCAGCATGTCTAAGTACATTATTTTGATTTTAAGGAGAACAAGGAATTACAGGTGGATGAAACATTAAGGTTAAAATTAACACTATTAAGAAAAATGAAGATTTAAGGTTACTGAGCATTGCATATATACACTTAATAATACAGCTTCAGTGGAGCAGTTTTAGACAGTGTTCCAGTTCAAAGTTACATGCTCGATCTGTATAGTATCAAACTGGGTGGGATTCATCACCTCCTGAAACAGCTGAGGCTCAGTAAAGAAAGCACATTTTGAAAAAAATTAGGATCAATCTTTATTGCAATTTTCTCCCCTTTCTTTTGTGTTTTAAGAAGGACCTGTAGCTATTTTCAACTCACTTTGAATTAGATGCAAATTACTTGGCATGGGACCAGATTATAAAATCACAGAGATTTTGCTCTTGAGGAATTCAAGTTGCATCTATGTGAAACATACTAAATGAAAATTTGGAAAGCCCCTCAGGAAAACTACAACCTACTTTAGTGAGGATTGCACTTCTTTCACTACATGAAGAACTATTTTTGCAATAGTTCTTACAAGCAGATCTTAGAAGACAGATCATGTCATTGCACCAGCAAGATGAACCGTTCCCATTCCATTTATTTTTAAGGGATTGCTAATATCTACACTGCCCGGATAAAACTTTAGTTTCTATGTTACCAACGTGGACAATGATGAAAAAGTATCTGAAAGTTAATTAATCACTCTTTAAAGCCAAAGGAATGAAGTCACCTTGCTGGCTGGGTATTGAAGATATCATTTCAGGATGTCATCAAGCAAAGTGGATGATTAGATTTAAAGCTGTAAAGAAGCAACATAGAAGAATATGCTTAATTTTAAACACGAAAGTTTTGTAAAATTCAGTAGGACTTAAAATTAATTATATGGTTTTTGGAACCAATGTTTCAACTCCAATCTTCTGCAATTGGACTTTAACACATACATCTGGAGTGTTTCAAGTTCATTTGCTAAATAGCTTGCAATTTTAATATGCTGCTAATTACAGTATAGGATTATGTTACAAGTACTCTGGTAATTAATGTGCAATTAGTAAATAGACATTTTACTTCTAGTGCTCTATGAAAGAAGAGAAAATGTGTAGAAAATCCTCTGTTATTTCACAGAGCAGATGTAGCACAGTGAGCACATATCCTGCCTTCCGAAAAATGCCTTTCTGATATGCTTTCTCCTTGCTCTGGAGATGAAAGATCTACCCTTAAATAGTTTTTTGTTGGGACTCATAGTGCCGGAGTAGTATGAGGACCCCTTGATTAACATCGTAAGATTTGCTCAGGCACCTGGTTGGTCTTCACAGGTTAAGTAATTTTTGATCACCAGTGACATCATGTGTATTAAAGTTGACCATGTGGACACCTGGTTCTTGTCATTAATCCCTCAAGGAATCAGGAGTGATGATTTTAGGAATCTGGTACCTAAATCTTCTCCACATGCTCCAGCTTACTCAGGGAATCATCACTATGGTTTTATATCTTTAATCCTGTACTGTTGATAATCTAAATAAAATTTCCGTTCTTTTTCCTTAACAAGCCTTTGAACTATCCAAGACAAGTTAACAGTTTTTGGTGAAGACAACTCCTCTAGTCTTAAAACTGCATGTTTCTGTGAAAAGTGAGAACTCATTTGATTGTATAAAGAACTGTTGGGAAACATCTTGCAGAAAATGGACATGTGAGCGACCTCAGTGCTTTAGATGCAGCTATGCTGCCAGGCCTCTAAGACTGCAGTGAGAAACTGCTTGTAAGAAGCCTCTGTGGAGATCAACAGGGACAAGAATGTAAACTTACAGAAACTGCAGCAGAAGAACTGAAAAACATCGGCCACAGAGAGAAGTCACAAGGACTTTATTTTACACCAATAGAGTTGTGTGTTATTCGTGTTAACCAGTCACAGGGTGGTTTGCAGTGTGTGTGCTATCTGGGTTATTTAAGGGGTGTTTTCACAACAATAAACGGCATTTACCTTGATCATATTGGTCAGTTCGTAGTGTCCCTAGGTTTTCCCTCGCAATATAGAACTTACCTGAAATGACCAGTCAGAGCAGGTTTTGTTCTATTATGGCTTTGCTTTTTGGCAATAAGTGCCCTGGTTATTCCACTTTGGGAGTTTTGGAAGGTTTGGTTTGGGCTTTTTTTTCTCTCAATAGCCATGGGATGGGATTGTAATAGTAGAATTACCTAGAGGTCACCCCAGGGTCTGTATGTAGATAACTCTTTTCCATGCAGAACTTTACAGCACCACTTTTCTCCAATGTAGATACTGCAGTGTTTAATCAAGGATTAAGAATATAATCAAAGATTAAGAGAGGAGACAAAGAGATTTGACTTGGGTGCTACACGTTGTTTACAAATGATTTCGAAGAAGACAATTTGCCATTTGCTTATGCATATCTTCCTTTATAATGGGAAGTTCCCCTACAAAAAGTGCTAAAATGGAAGGAATAATGAGGAAAAATTATGGCCTTTTACTGGATATAGGATAAAGGATTATACTAGCTGAGCAGACCTCTAAGAAACCCCAAAGAATATGCAGCCTCATGTGCCATAATGTTTTTTTGGGGTAAGCATTTACTCTCAAAAAAGAATGATCTGTATGCCAGTCCTCTTGTGATAGTGCATTTTGAATTAGATGAGAGGAATAAAGTAAAAGCTCCTTACTAATAATATTTGCAGCAATAATATTAGAAAAATTGACACACAGGAAGTTTAACCTATTGAAATTTTAGCAAAACAGGTTGTCTAAAATGTCTTCTGAGAGCAGGTACATATTAATGATGAAGCAATGAATCCAAGGAGTAGAAAATTTGTTCTCTATGACTGTCATCAACTCAAGTGGAAATGGATATTTTACTAATTACTCCTGAACTGATACTCAAAATTTCTTCTCTCCCTGAAAAAGACTAATGTCACCTCTGAAATTAAAAGTATCCTAAACTAAGTTTAGCTTTATGCCAGCATAATTTCCCAAAGCTGTTTGAAAAGTACTAGTTGCAATCTGATTTGACTCCAAAGACGTGAACATACATGTTATAATCAGTAACTCCACATAAATCCCTGGTCTTTGATGTCATGATAAGAAACTATTGTATTTAATTATGAAAGCTTTCATTTGAACTTACCAGCTGTGAGCTGATGTGATTAACTTTTCAAATATTAATGTTGTCAGATTGAGATGTGCATTGACTTGATATTTTAGTTTGCTTTTTAAGGAGTTTGACCCATCACATATGTGCATTGTGATGAGAAATGAACACAGAAAAGGATGAGAAAAACTAAGTTGCTGGTCTGCTAATAGCCTGCTGCTTTTTCAATGTGTTTGCATTCTGTATTTCACTAGTTCCAGTTTGGCCATTGCATAAACAAATGTAGTGACTGGCAAAATCAGACTGTGAGAAATCTTCAGTTGTTGCAACAGGTCAGAACTGGGCTTTCAGTTTTTGAGATACTGAGTCCTGCCTGATTCAGAGATGGGTTTTTGTAGAGCAGGCTAGCTGGGTAAAGTGCAATGTATCTTTGAGAACAGGCAGCTTAAAATCTGCTTAATTGGTACCTTTAATTGAAAATTTAGTAAGGGATTGATTATTAAGCCTCATGTAATGTCTCTGTTGTGTTAAAAGGCCATAAATGAGGCTGCAGACTGAAACAGTGAATAGTTCTGAGCACAGAGTCGCAGAATATGCTGAGCTGGAAGGCGACTCCCATAGAAAAGTGTTATGAAAAAAAGACAGGCCAATCTGTTACACCAGCAATAGTTGAAGAATCAATTAATCTTTTGCTTATGACAGAGATTGATAAAAAGTCAACTTATAAAGCTAAGTGAAAATACTGTCCTTTTGTGCCCTCAGAACAGTTTTGTAGCTCTTGTTTATTGAGAATAGAATAAAGTAAACCAATTTTTTTAATATATAGCCACACTGCGTTGAATAATTATGTCTTATTTATGTATATTTGGCTGTATTTTTGCATAAGTAACTTTATCTTTTAGTAAAATGTTCACTTGGAGGCAGATGCTGTTTAGTCCTGAAGGGAAGCTCTGTACATCAGCTGTTACCTGTTAATTGTTCAGAATTGTCCTCAGGTCTGAAGTTTGATCATCAGAGCAACATATTGCAACAGTTCCTTACACATAAAACATGCAAGGATGTTGTAGTGAGATGGGGGTCAATCTATTCTCCAAAGTTATAAGACTAGAGAAAATAGCCCTAAATTATGCCAGGGGAGGATTAGATTGGATATTAGGGAAAGTTTCTACACCAAAATGGTTGTCAAGCATCGGAACAGAGTGCTCAGGGAAGTGGTTGAGTCACCATCCCTGGAGATATTTAAACGATGAGTGGATGTGGCACTTTGGGACACGGTTTAATGACTGATGATTTGCTGAGGTAAAGTACATGAATTTAGCTTCTCAGTGTGACAGACTGATGCACAAATGTTCTGCTACCTCTTAACTGTGTCCTAAAATTTTTGTTCATTGTGGGTAATTCTAATACTGATTTGTACCTGATCCGTGATATGTAGTTGCTATGGTTACCATTTTGTCTGTAAACTATGGCAAGATTGTGAACAATTACAATAAAGAGAAACTAGGAATGAGTATTCTGTGGTTTTATTGTTGATCCAAAGAAGTATGCTTGTTTATCTCCCTATATTTTAAAAGATTTTATAACAAATCTCTTCTGGGGAAAAAAACCAAACAACACGAGTATCACTTTTAGGTTAAATAAAACCATCATTAAAATACAGTTCACAGAGGATTCTGCAAAATATCTTATGGTAAATATCAAAACCTAAAATACTGCTATTTTCCAATTTAGCTATAGCAATGTGTAAAAAATTTCTATTAGCTAAGTTTTGATCTTGCGGTTTATCATTTAATTATTTCAATAGTTGTGGCACAAATACATTTCATTCCATTAATAAAATGTATTCTGCAACTTGAAAATAAAAAGTCTAGACCACAGCTCATTATTCCTGGATGGTCATTATTTCTTAGCATAGTACCTCCGATAGTGCTGTCTTTATTCTTGAATTTGAACTTGCATGTAACATATCTTTCCTTGGTGATGTCTCCACTAAATGATGGGTCTTTGCACACTTACAGATGAGTCTCCGAGTTCCTTTGAATTCAAGGTTTGAGGGAGGCAGATTCAGATTGCCCAAATACTTTTTGCATCTTAATGTTAGAAGGTCAAGCCTCAGCCAGACTGATTGATTGTTCTGTGGCACTGCCTAGCCTGTGGATGCAAAAGAAATCAAGTATTTTCATTCCTCTGCCTCGGTTTACAAAGTTTCGGTGTCTCAAGATGGCTACTAGAGCGAGCCTAGAGGCATTGGGACCTGGGAAGAAGTTATGTAGGTCCTCTGTACCATGATTTAATAATGTGCAGTAAGCAACTGAATTCCACCGAAATGCCTAATTCAATCTAAATCCATTAGTCAGCTCAGACCACTTCTTGCTTAGCATGCATTGACATCAGTGCAAACCTCATCATTCCTGGTGGCTTTCAAAAGGAAACTTCATTCTGTGTCCTTTAATAAGGTTACTCATATTGAGAGGGAGTATCTCCTAGGGAGCATTTTCCCTGTGTTTTCTAAAAACAACACTCGCACTTTTCCATTTAATAGCCAAGGAAATCATGGACACAACCCTGAGATTCCCATTTCTTTTTCACATATAACAAAATTTAATTACACTTTGGCATCAACTGCTTGATTTTTGCAAGTCCTGGATGAAGATACGTGCAACAGGGGGAAATATGCAGTGCCACATTAAGCAAATAGCACAACCAGGGCATTTTCATGAACATTCATCTTCAGGGTCAATGCACGTTGCCAGACAAGATGTGTTGTACATGATCTTCATGGCATCACTTTAGTGCTTATGTTGTAACTGCTTCAGATGCATTTTTAGTTGCAGCTGGAGTAATATCCAGCAACAGGTCATTCTGCACAATTTAGCTGTTGAATTAAGTGTGGGAACATATCTGCAGGGCCCTCATCATCTGTTTTCACCTTTAATTTGGATCAGTTTATCGTGGTCTATGCATCCTGAGGTTTCTGAGTTTATACTGAAAACGAGTAACCGTAGTACCATTGTTATCAGCCATAGCTGAAGATGTGTCAGGCAGGCTGGGAATAGCTTTTGCCTCCTGGGTAGGTGGCAGTAAGAGACAGCCACTAGACTTTGGCAGTAACTAGACAGTTGCTAAAAGTTATCAGCAGTGAAACAGTTCAAAACGTTGGCACTGAAATTATCATCTCTGGATCATAATGCTGCCATTTAAGGCATTTGAAAATTTACAGTGATATTGTTGTGTGGATCCACAGTGTGTTCACACAGGGCTCATGAAAGGTACAGATATTCTTATCCACGAATGAATAGAAAATAATTATAATACCGAATAAGATTAAGTTTGATTTCCTTACAGCAACACTTTTTTTTGAAGAAAGACCAAATTATTTTTAAACAATGGATTGGGCTGTAGTAAAAAGAATAATTTTGTTTGGGAAAACTTGTCTGAAGGATGGCAAGGATCTGAATCCTTAGTAACAAGAAATGTTTCAATGGCTTTTCTTTTTCTCAGGTACCTGTGCTTGGTAAGTGTACCTCACAATTATGGAAATCAGTTTCTTGTCTGAACACCAAATTGATAGTTGGCTGGACAGTCATTTATTGTTTTTTATTGTTAACTGGACAGCCATTCATACCCCAGTCATTATTCTTTTGTAAGAATTCTTAAAGGGTTTATTTTAGTTCACTACCCTCTGTATTTTACCTTTGTCTGCCTAGAATAAATGAAATGCGTAGCATAATATGAAATGCTTTATATTTTCAGGCAACCCCTGTACTGATTTCCTTGCCCCAAAGTATTTCCAAAAAGAGTGAATTCAGTTTCATTTTATGTTTACAGCAGGTAAATCCTGAATTATAGGTTCCACTTTTCTTATAAAATGCATAGTGATAAAAGGAAAACAAAAGAAAGTGAAAATATTTGTCTTTCTCCCTGTCTTCCCAAAGTAAATATCCAAATGCTGTCCCAAAAATTATGATTTTTTTTTTTTTGTCACTAGAGTTTCACCCGCATTCCAATTCAGTCAGAATTTAGGTTATCTGAATGTCAATCTAAGTCAAAGTAGACCAAATTCATGCATCTTAGCACTGTTTAAGATAGATCTTGGTATTTAGCAGATGCTTCAACCCCACAAGGAAACGTATTTATTACTGCAAGCATTTATTTTAGAAAAATAAGCCAATTTTGTTGAATAGGGTAATGGTTGGACAAGATAATGTTCACTAAGAATGTGATTTTGTTTTTGACTAATGTAGTTGGTAAATGGTACAAATTGTAGTGTGAATGTGGTTATGTTACAAAGGTGTATTACCAGTACGGTTGATTGTCATTTCTTCTGGAGGAAAAAGTCTGTGTCAACACTGGCATGTGATGTGAATTTTCTTTACTTATACAGTAGTGAGGATTTAGTAATTCAACAACTTAGCTACAATAGTACTTTTTTGGTTGTTGTTTAGATATGACCTTCAACAGGAACTATATTTTCATCAGCAATATTTCTTTTACTATAATCATTATAATGACTTGTGGTCAATAACGCAATAAAATTATTTTCTCTTACAAATACTATGTCTGTAAGGAGAGTTAAAAATTCCTATCCCTGTGGAAAGCCTACCTTTCCATTACCTTCACTGAAACTTAGGAATTCTGAAGGATATTAATTTCTTAAGTCTGCCCTGGGGAAACATGATACCTACACAATTCTCAACAAGCTGTCCCTGCAAAGCTCCTGCATCTGCTGGTCCAGGCCAGAGAGCTGCGTCTGTATTACTAAATAAAATACATCTGACTGTGTTCTCTGACTCCTAAAGCAAGTGTCACATTATGACATACACTGGTTGGTACATTTGACATACAAAGGTTGGTGTGACCAACCTTTCTGGTCTTTATTGACAACGAACACTGTGGCCGTGTCACACTGTTGGGAGTAAATGCTGTCCCAGCAACATGGCATAACTTGGGGCAGTGGTGGCTGACATAGCAAAGCCACAGTGAAAGAGCATGCTAAGAGTTAAATATTTATGTTAAACAGTATAAAGAACTGCAAGACAGAGACTGAACCTGTTCTGTTTAACTCTTTAATGTAGAAGACACAGCTTTTGAGACTCTCCCTCAGCTGGAGGGTGCTGCCTGGGAATTCAGTTTATGTCTGTGCTCAGACCTCACTGTAAGACACTTTTTATGAATAATACAAAGATGGACTTGATCAGACCTTTTTTTCCTTATTCTTTCAATGTTCTTATTACTTATTGCTCCTTATTGATTAGTGACTTCATCTTTAATAAGTAATTTGGTCATTTCCTTTTCTCCCATTGATGTAGCAGAGCTAGTTTCTGTGCCCCCTGTCCTAGGCTTCAGGATGCACAGCTTACAAATAAGGTTGCAGAAGCTGTGTAAGTATTCATTTCAAAAAAAGCAACAACGATTAATAGCCCTTTCTTGACCTGCCTGTGCCTTTTTTATGTAGATAAATTTCAAGCCTGAGGCAAAAATTTCTATGCAAGCCTTACAATTCTTAACACCCGATACTATAAAATTTAGAGGAGAAAACCGCACTGATTTTGCAAAGCTTAGGTTTTCTTTGCCCCTTAAACTCCTAAGGACCCTTATCTCAGTATTCCTTTATTTGCAGTTTTACCTTCCTTATCTTGTCTGGCTTCCCTCTGCAGATGCTCTCTGTGCTCTTTCTCACGTGGCAATTTGCTCAGTGGTTACAGCTCAGGTTACACACCTGGCTGGGCCTCGGATCTTTGGTCATCGGCAGCTCTGGTGGTGGGGCAGCCTTCAGGAGTGCTTAGGGAAAGGCAAGACTATGCGAGAATCAAATACCCGTGTATTTAAAGTAATTAACATTTTCCATTCATATCAATGTGTTTATATTCTCAACTCTATTGTTAAAGTTGTTTACCTACACGCCATTTTTCTAAACACATTAAAAATTTTATTACATACGTTTTCAAGAAACATGTTTCTGAGCCATAAAATTTGCCCTGCTAAAACATTTAAACTGTTTCATTTTTTTGAGAAAGCCTGTTTTCTTTCAGTGCAGCATTAAGGTAAAGGCATGCAATTGAATCACTCCCACATTAAAAGTGGAGCCTTTTAAGTATGGTACTCCAGCTAGATATCCGGACAACACTGCTGTTTTAAGGAGGCTACCAGATGTGGAGACAATGAAGGAACTGGATGCAACATCAGAAGGTAATAATATACCTGTTCCTATTGATTCAAAATCTATCCCAAAGGCCTATTTATCTTCCTCCACAAAGTCTTATTTTCTAATTTTTATTGAGAAGCATTTCTACAGAAATAGAGAATTGTATAGTGCTTTTATGGAACATAAAGCAGAGTTCTATATAGTCCCTACATGAAGTGTAGGCTGGGATTTTTTTAGTTGTTTTGGTTTTGTGTTTTTGGCTGTTTCCTGTTGTTTGTTTTGGTTTTTTAATTGCAATAAGGAAAGAATGGACAGGTAAGGAATGAAATGCTTATAGTTGTGGAGTTTGAAGATAGGTATTTGCTGATTTGATGATATTTGCTGATTAATCTGTAAAATGCAACACATGTAAAACTTTGCAATTAAAATAACTGCAGGCAAATTACCAAGTTATGACTTTTAAAACCTGACACAGTTTCTGGCACTTAAATTAATGCTTTTCAGTGATACTTGCCAGTAATACTGAGTTGCTGATAAGAAGGGGTGGAGTTTTTTCTTCGTAAGTTCAATTGCAAAGAAAGATTTTTTTTCCTTGAATGTGTCAGATTAAACTGAATAAAAACAGTTGAAGAATAGTAACACCTTTTAGCTAGATGCACAATAAAGAAGTATTATAACCACAGGGAAGGGTGAAAGCAGATTTTTTTCCCCCAAATATAAATTATATTTGCATGTGTAGGTCAAAGGATGAAACAACACAGCAAAAAATTAAAACTAATTGAAGCGCAAATGTAAACTCATTTCTGGATGTTGTTTCTCTGTAATTTGTTTTGTGTTGTTTGTTTGTCTGAGCACAAATGTGGAGATGAGATTTTTGTTTTCATGAGGCTAAAATAGCTTCATCCAAATTTGCTATTGCAAAAGAGAAAATAGTGGTGTTGACATAAGCATGGTTAAGGATAAATGTGTTTAAAACATGCTGGTTTTCAGTTCTTCACATGGAACCAGAGAAATACTGATTGGAATGGATCTTTGTATGTCATCTATCCAGCCTCTCACTTGTAGCAAGACTGTTTCCAAATCTAAGTAATATCAACTCTGACTTCATCTATAGCTGAGTCTTGAAAATCTCCAGGGATGGAGTTTCCGTGTCCTTTGTGGGTAACCTGTTCCAAGGTTCAGCATCTTCCTGGTGAATAAGTTCTTCTTAGTGCCCAGTATGAACTTCAACCTGAGGTCATTGTCTGAAAAGTTTGACACCACCGCTTCTGTAACCCCTTTCAGTCAGTTCCTGTAGGCTGCAGTTAGTTTCTCTCAGCTTTCATCTCCTCCTTGTCAGACTAAACAAGACTTTTCCCTTCAACCTCTCCCTGTAGCCTACATGTTCTCTGCCTCACAAGCCCTCTCCTGTGCTTACTCCAGTTATCTTAATTTTCTGCACAAACTAAGTGGTACAAAGCTAGATAACACAGTTCCACATGTGCCTCACCCATGTCAAGCAGAAAGAGATGTAGTCACTTCCTGCAATTTGCTGTCTGTAATTCTGATACATGTGTTGTTTGCTCTATATGAGTGCACTCTACTGGTTTGTTTACAAATTGAGGTCCATCATGACCTTTCCAGCAGAGTTGCTCTTCACGCACTTGGTTCCCAGCTTATCCCAATGTCTCTGAGTTTTCTGTCTCAGGTGCTGAATGGAAGTTTCTCTTGGCTTGATCACCAATGTCTCATCAAACTTAAAGTGATATTTTTAAGAGAGTTTTTCATTCAGTGTCTGTAACACTGTCGACTTAATCTGGTGTGGTACTTGAAAAGTTTGAAGTGGCAAATAACTTTGTAGTAAGCATTTCCAAATGAAATCTTTGAGAGAATTTGCCACTTTGCTGTAAATTTTTTTTGTTGTCCTGGGTTTCTGTAGCTGAATTTTTGGTAATGGTGGGGGGCTACAGAGGTGGCTTCTGTTAGAAGCTGCTAGAATCTTTTCCTGTCCCATGGGAGCCAATGACACTTGGCCCCAGGAGGGACATCCGGCTCCTGGCCAGGGCCGTGCCAATTAGAGATCACAGTAACGCCTCTG
>VWZG01004934.1:20394-57383 GCA_013396735.1 Grallaria varia | reverse complement strand
GGGGTGGACTCATATTGGAGAAGTCTATTAGAGACTGTCTCTGTGGGAGGGACCTCATGGAGCAGGGGATGGACTCAGCTGTGGTCCCCTGTAGACCGTGGTGAAGACCATGGTGAAGCAGGATGTCCCCCTGCAACCCATGGAGGCCCATTGGGGTGCAGGGACTCAACCTTTACTGCACCCCATGGATGAGTGACCCCGAGGGGTGGGGGAACTCACATCACAAGCGGCAGCAACGGCAACCGACTGCAACCTCCCATGGACAGAAGGAGGGGTGGGGGAAAAGTGTGTGTGTGGTGTGTGTTTTAAGACTGTTTTATTTCTCACTATTCAGCTTAGCTTTTATCCTGTTAGTAATAAACTTAGGTATTATCTCACTTTGAGTCTGTTTTTGCCCATAAAGGTGGTAAGTGGATGAATCCTCTCCTAGCCCTTATCTGTTACCACTCTCCCTCCTGCCTAGTTGCAGAAGGATTTAATGGGTCCCTGGAATCCAGCCAGGGTCAACCCACTACAGTTAGTCAAATTCCACTTGCAGAAATGGTGTAAGGTAGTGATGAACAAGACTTATGCCTTAATGGTAACCTTGTTTTCTCTAATCTTGAAGCCATTATGTTTAATTAGCCCATGATCTAATTTTATATTAGATATGATGGATCATAAAAGAAATTTTGAAAAGAGCTGAATCAACTGAAGGTGTCCCAAGGTGAGTTTTAGATTGATTAATAGTGACAGATGTTCACAGATCTCTGAAGATAGTCTACATAAATCAAGCACAACTACATTCATATTTGCAAATTAAATCTGTGTTCATATCATGTGGGTTTGACTAGTTGGGGAGAAGGATGGAAGAATAATAGTAACCTTCTCCCTTTCTGGGAAACATAGCAGTGTTTATTGACATATACCTTTATTGCTATGAAATGCTATTTACCAGCTGTTAGGGTAGTATGCCTAAGACTTTGCCTGTTGCTCTTTCACAGCACAGTTATGAATTTATAAATTGATCACAAACTCATGGAGGCAAAACCATAGCTATTTAAGCCCATAAATAAGTGGTTCATAAGAAAAAGCACTATCAGTAGTATCAGGTATTTTGACAATTATATGAGCCACATTAAAAATAAAATTATGGCTATTTGACAAAAGACTGTTTTTAAGATATTACTTTGGCATAACACTTGTCTCTTCATACTATAGAAAACAACAAGACATCATAGGAGAGATATATCCATTCTTCATGAATTCAAATAATCTGACTTGCATGTGGAAAATAAGACTGAATTAGATTTTATATTGTTAGATTGATTTAAAAAAATTACAGGCAATTATCATTTGTTGTTTTTTAACTAATCCTGTTTCTTCAGAGAGTGATTCATTGTATGATCCTACAGTTGGTAAATTAAGTATCTTCTTATTAACTTCAATCTAACTGCCACCTTATATGACTCAGACTGCTGAAAGTAAACAACTCCAGCAGAATTATCCTGTCACATCTGTGAGACTGATTAGTTACAAACATCAGTCATGGCAATTTAGGTTTACTGTAGTGCATGTGGCTTCTCCAAATGCCCCTGTATTATAAGCATGGATGTTGACTGAGTTTGCTTATCAGAAATATGTTGGTTTCAAAAGGCAAAAGTAATTAAGAACTCATGTTTTTCTATTGCTCCATCTTATTTTTTCAGTCAAGAACAGTGTTTCTCAGCACAGAATTAGTGAATAAGTATAATCATCAATAGCAGAGGAATAAAGAAGGCTAGTCTGTATCTGTTTACCCAAATTGCTTATGGAGCACCCATACTAGAAAAATAATACCTGAAATTTGGTTAGCTCAAAATGCTTGGGTATCTGTGGGTTTTTTACAGCCTTCCTGAATATGTTCCAGCTACCCTTTCTATGAGCTTTCTACCCATTTCCTCTCTTTCCTGTGAAAAATTGCAATTGTTTGGTGCAACAGCTCTGAAGCTGCAACTTGCACCTCTGAAATGCAGATGAGATTGCATCAACTCTAAAGCTCCATCAATTCCCTCCCACAGCTGTCCCAGTGAGACGTTAGAACATCTCTTACTCTATTCAGGCTTTTTTTGTTTCAACCCTTAAAGCACAGTCTTGGCTTGACCAAGATCCTTTGTATTTCTGACTCTACAACTTCATATTCTTTAAAGATAATGGTGTATTTTGTAGACAGTTTTCTAGTAATAGTGACACTGTAGCTGGTAGTGGTAGTCTGAGTTTGAAGGAACATGAAAGTTCATAGGTATAGGTAACGTGTTAATTTTATTAGTTGGAACATTCTGTATAACCATGAAGATTTCTCTGACCGGTCTAAGGCAAAAAGAGGGATGATGGTACACATGGTTAAAGGAGGAAAATACAATGATAATTAATATAACTTTATGGACAAATGACACTGTCAGTTGCAAAACAGCTTCTTCCTCACCAATTTCGTATTTTTTATAACTTAGCAAAGACAATCTTTAATCTTTACTTTCACTGTTGATTAACTTTCTCATTTGTCTTTGACCACACTCAATTTGAATGAGAAAAATGCTGAGTTTCTAACCAGTGATATGATCAGGAATCTTTAAGGCAACGTGGAGAGAACCCTTTGGAGCTCACTTTAGCTTTGTAGCCTGTTACAAATGGATTAGAAGTCAAGATTTTTATATTTAATACTATTTAAATGCATATCTTACTGTGGTAGATACTATTATGAGACAACTCCATTCCATTATAACTTGAGCTGCTTTGGTATATTCAGTAATATAAAAAAAAATTTAGATATTTTTCCCCACAAATCTCTAACCTGAACAGTAGTTTTGTAGCTACTGTCTCCTATAACTTGAGCTGCTGAAGGAACTCCCTTGAAAAAGAAGGAATAAGTATTTACTTTAGAGACACAATGATGATTCAAATTGTGTTGTGAATATGCGTTCCATGGCCAGACCAGCTTTCTGGGACATGAGGCATAAGGGCATTCAGAAAGCAGCTGATGTTCCTCATGACTGCTGCAAACCAAAGGACATATGATGACAAGAACTTAGGGTATATTACCTTGGAATGAAAAACCTTGTAGATGATATTTATTTAAAAACCATGTATTATTTCTTGTATTTTTAAGAACAAGCGAGCAGAAGCATTCAATTTTCCTTTTTTGCATCATTATTTTTTGTCCCTGTATAGTAATTTTATTCTTCTCTAATTAAAAGTATTACAGTCCTTTGGTTATCTTGTCATATAGATGCCTTTCCCAACTTTGTTTTCCAAATGTTCTCCTGACCATCTTTGCATGTGGATGCTCTTTATGTGTTTTTCACTTAGTGACAATACTATTGTAGAATGTCTCAATGATAGATAAAAAATGTTGAAACACACTCTTACTTTCTCTCAGCATCTTCACTGTCTCTAACACTGTTTGCACTATCTGTCACAGCACATTGAGCTGTGGTTTTAATCTCAAGGCTTTTTCTCTGGTGAGATGTAAAGTTAGCTTGGAACTCAACACATTGTTCCTTTGTACACACGTGTTTGCCAATGCTCAGTGACATCTGTTTGACATACAGACTTACTCTGACTCTCTCCGGTCCTCTGGGCCTCATCTCGTTGACCTGCTTAGTATGAGAGTGCATTCTGCCTTCCTCAGTTTAGATGAAATTAAGGCTGTGTCTTTAAAGTAGGTTTAACATTTCTGTAGGAAGCATGCTTTTCCTTAATTTACTCAGTTTAGAAAATTGAGGGTTTTTTTCCAAGACAATGTACATTTTGGGCATTGATAAATGCTCATAACTTTACATTTACTGAACAAAGTATTTTCCCCTGAAAGTAAGAAATTTATATATTTGGGAATACTCTTAGAAATGCATCAAGAAACAATAATATTTTTTTAAAAAAGTAGAATATTTTTTTCCATGGATTAGGCTGCTCACTTTGGATGCTGGAGAACTGTTTCAATTCCTCCCTTTCCTTGAAGAGGATTAGAACTCACAGGACTTAACTCCTGAGGCAGGGAATATTTGCTTAGTGAAACAGTGCTCTCAATCTCCACCTGAAATTGCTTCACTTTAAAATAGAATACTTAAATATTCTTTGGGCCATAAAGAGAGAATGTATATTATAAGACCAGACTTTGGATTTAATGCCCAATCATTTGATTGTTTCAGTGTTTGCTGTCAAGAAGAACTGTGTGAATCTCCTGTACTGGTAGAAATGTGAGGGTCTTGTTGTTTTGACTGGAACTGCTGGATTTAAGTCCATGTGTTCCATTTAAATTCCATATTAGACACCTACATCCTTTATGAAACTGGAGTTAAACGCTTTCTGACATAGGCAAGAGCCGAACAAGTGTTTTAGAATTTAAATTTTGGGCCTTGGCACTGAAGACACATAATGGAGACACCTAAATTCTGCAATTGCACACATATATGTTCTTTGGGGCTATTTATAAGCTTACATTGTTTTCCCATTTAGCTCAAGTATGTGATTTGATTAATTAGCATTAGATATTTTGATTATTTTACTTCAAGTTTGAGAAAGCTATTGTGAACTTACACCCTTTCAGCATATGAACACCTCGTATTTCAGGTTTGCTGTCTTATTTCTATTTAAATCAATGGCTGTAGGAATAGAAATGTTGGCATGTTTTCTTTGAATTAAGAGAAATTTGTTCCTCCAACATTAAAGTTCCTTGAATTCCTTTGAATTGTTTGGGGTTTGGTGGCTTCCAAAGCTATTATCAGAGTACTTGTTTAAAGGTTAGTAGATTTAACTCTTAGGACATCTCATGCTCTAACAGGAAGCCTTTGTTATCTCACCATGGAATATGCTTCCTGCAGTTCAGGGTTAGGTAATGCTCCATTAGCCGCTCCAAGTCTATGTTTTCATTTAGATCCATTTGGTTACACAAAGAAAGATGAGCACACAGCTTTTTAAAAGAACCTATTCCTGATTATTGGCATGGGTAATATGGTGATGATTTTTTAATATTGTGGAATTGTAGGATTATAAATGATTACACTTCACTGTTTTTAGTCTAGTCATTACTAGGAAAATACAACAAATTTCCTGCAGTAATATGCGTCAGTTTTAGTTCTGGATGGAGGTAATTTTATGCTTAGTCACATGTCAGTTTGAAATGCAATTTAATTAAACTACTTCCTTCAGAATTTGAGGATGTAGCTTCTGACACAACCATACTCTTGCAAAAGTAATGGTCTGAATTATAACTGAAGTGAGTCTGAATATCAAAAGTTCCTCTGAAAGATCTCAGTACAGAATTGGAATGCAGAATTGGAATTTCAAGCATGTGCTCCTGCATTGAGGGACCAGGTTTCCTGACTTAAGGTAGGATTTATCCTTGCTAAAGATTAACTTAAACCATGTCACAGTTCTTGGTGTTAAGGCTTGGTGTCAATCATCAGAGCATCAGTGCCAGTATTCATTAATTTTTGAGGAAGCCAAAACCACTTCAGTGAAAATTTATCATTACACTAAGTTTCTCTAAGTACACATTTTTTTCAGTAAAGTGTCAAAAAGATTGTGTTTGTCTCAAGTCACTTTGAAATATTTGACCAGAGATTTAGTGCTATGGATTTTCAAAATAATGTTGTCCTATACTGCTTGCATAGTTTTATCATAGACCTAGCAGGATGGAGGAACGCATTCTTTTACATTACTCTTGTTTGTTTTACTTTTAAGGCATTGAAGCCTAAATTATATTTCTTCAGTTTGATCTAACACGATGTGTTGGATTAAATTCCATACTAAAATATTTCTGTTTTTAAAATATTCTCAGATTCTGGGTTAACTACTTTTTTTATTCTCTGTATAGAACTTTTTTTTAGCAATGATGCTCCTTGTGGTTATTCAGGAAACACTTCTGTCCAGGAAGTTGGAATCTGTGCCTCCCCTTGATTTTTTGTAGGACTGGAAATCTTCTATTACAGTCTCACTTTTAAAAAGGGAAAGCCCAATAATCCCATTGGTACTTCTTTTACTTTCTCTGTGGCAGTGATGGTTCTGTAACAACAGAGAGCCCTTCTGGTTGCGACTGAAAAGTCTTTCTCTTTTAATTTGAATGGGGAGTGAATCAGGTTTCATGAGAATGGCTGATAGCTTTTAAGTCAGAGGCAGCAGCAGGTTGCTCTGTGATGCAGATGTATCTCAGCACACTTTTCTGTCCGTTCCTTCCATGGAGGGTGCTACTGTAGCACATTATTGTCCAGTACTGCAGTCTCAGGCTGCACAGCGAAGACTACTACAATTTAGTAGTCTAATAAAAACTGAGAATTTCTGAGAATGCTGAGATTTCAGCAATTTTGTATTTCCATTAAATACAAAATCCATATTTCTAGAGTTCTTTCTATTTGAAATTTGTATAAAACCATTTTCCATTTAGAAAGTGAAGTTGTCTGCTTTGATACTGCTGATTCAACATGAGCCAAAACCCTGACTTTCTGCAGTTCTTAAATCTTGTTCTTGGAGAAGAAAGAAATCTGGTTTTGATCAGAAAATTATTCACCAGCTGTGATTGAAGACAGCATGACTGTATCTTATGTGAGGGCTACACCTGAGGTCTTCCTGTGTAGTATTTGCAAGATACTTCACATCTTAACTCACACCTGTATCAACATTTGCACCCCTAAAATGAGACTACTAGCTGGGAGAAAAGACTGCTTGGGGTGCCACAGAGCTGGTAGCAGCCAGCGTCCTCTGGGAGGTGCTGGTGCTTTACAGTATTCCCGGGCTGTACATTGTGGGGCCTGTCTTCCTAAGGAGGCACTAAATGTTATTTATTCATACAGAGCTTGAGGAAGATGAGAATGAGAAGTCTTGAAAAACAGGTCTTTTAAAAGCATTATACTCATTATATTTAAAGAATTATAACATTTTAATTGTGTCCTTTTATATCAGTTCTCTGTTTGGCACTGTTACAGCATTTAGGATTCCTGCTAATTGAAAAAAAAAAAAAAGACTTTGCAAATTTACATTTTTGGTAGAAAACGGAAGACTTCTAACAAAATCCCCAGAATGTTTAACTGCATTTAAAAGTTCCTGTGACAGCCTGTCCATCTATGATGATACTAATCAAGAAAACCATCTCAGTCACTTCTTTTTATCCAAACCTAGTTGCACATACTTTGTTTTGAACTGGCACAATTATGACTCTAATGCAGCAAAATCTGGAGGCAATCCTCTGTTCATTCAGAGAACAAATAATGTAAAGAAAACAGATTTAGCAAGGCTATAACAATAAAGTAAGTTGTTTTCATATTTTTCTTGTCAGCCTATCACATGCTTAGTGGCTTTGAAGCTTGCTAAAAAGAGACATTATTGTAGCACCAGAGTATCTGATTTTGATTTTCTCAGTGTAAAAAAACTCCGATAACTGTTGTGGCTACACAGCAGCTGCTTTCCGTGCTCTCCCTACTCTTGCTCTGGAGAGCTCTCTTACTGTCCCTGCTGCAGGTGCAATAGTTTCTGTGGCTATGCTTACATGGCTCTCACCGCTGCATTATAGATCTCCTGCTGTCTTTTTTTGCACAGGTTAGAAATGAGTTTTGTTTATGTAGCAAACCTGTAGCAAACGAAAAAAGAAAAAGAAACAGAGGTCAAGTTGAATTTTTGTACAGTTATCTTTTTCATGCTCTTGTGAATACTTTAAAAAAATCAGCTGACCCCTTGTATCACTTTAAGCCATTTCAGGTATTTAGCTTCTTTTAAAGCAGTAGTAAAACTTCATAGCAAAAGTATTATTTTTAAGTTTCAGGCTTTACTTTAACTTGTAGCCTCATAATATTGTATTTAAAAAACTTTCCCAAAAGGCATTTTTATGTTGCACTGAAATTCCTTTTAATATTTAAATGGTATGACATACTAATTCCAAGGTTTTGGGGATTTTTAAAACCCTGTTTATTGAAACAAAAAATACAGAATATATGGCCTGATTCTCAACATTGCTTAATAGTTGTAGCACCCAGAAACCCAGAATTGCAGAGTTTTGTTCAGTATCTAAATTTAACAGACCAATGAGCCCGGGAAGTTTTCAAAATTCTAAACTCATTTTTAATGAAAACAAAGCAGAGGCAACTCTCAGGTCAGCTAGTGCCTGCATGCCAGCTTTCAGCCTGGGAATATATAAATAGCAGCACAAGGAGGAAGAAGCATTTGACCAGACGCATGGCTTTGAGGAATTGCATAACAGGACATTAATGAACCCTCTCAGCAAAGCTAATTGCTTCAGACCGAGGCATTGTGCTACCTCTGCATGGCTTGGTCACAGCGTCTGATTGCATGGCTCCATTCTGCCCCCTTTGCTGCAGGTTTGCTGCCCCAGTTCCCAGGATCACTGGCTTCTGGTGCAGATAATGTGGCATTGTACCTGTTCAGACCTGCCACAAGCCTTGGCTCCCCGGACAGTGCACGCACATGTTACTCAGACCTGGCCAGCAGTTCTGCAGGATTGCTGTCCTTCCCTTTAGAGGTTCCCCACTTCAACTCAGGTTTTACAGCGTTTGCTCTTGGATAGTGAGGTACCTGGGTACTGGAGCCTGCTGCAGAAATTCTGAAGCTTTTCAGGCAAGAGGAATAACAAAGAGGGACTTTACATTAGTTTTCTAATCAGTTATTCTGTATTCTTAGTTAAGCCAGAAAGGACATCCTGACTTCTGTGAAACAGTAAAATTTAAGCACCTGATTTCCTTTTGAGTGTTTCGGGGGGATTTGGTCTAGACCTGACTCTTTTGACAATCAAGATGGTTTTTTCTCCTTAAAAGAGCATGTCCTTTAAACCTCTCATCTGAAGGTTTAAAATCCAGCTCTGGCACTTATTTTCACTCCTTCAACACTTTAATTTTCCTCTTTTATATCTCTATGTACAACATAAGGAGAAGCAATTTTCTAATCCAGCTCCCTGCATAACTCTTTCTGTTACTGATTTTCTCATAAGGAGAAGATCTGGTTTCCAATTTCCTATCCTGAAACATGGAAGTTCTGATTTAAAAAAAACAACTCCAGAAAGCAAAATGGATACTCTTAGGATTGCATACATAACAGAGTTCATAACATGCAGGTTTAATAGCTTTTAACATATGGAAAGAGCAAGTCTGAATTTTGCTGCAGAGAGAACTACTCTATTTAGTAGTGAACAGAGAAAACCAAACAAGCAGACCAATTTTCATTTCAATCAATAAAATGTAATGGTAGGCATGAAGTACCTTTTTCTGTTTTGCACATTATAACCTCATTTGGTGAGATCAGGTAGAGAAAGGCCTAACTCTATGAGGGGTCTTTGTTATCACAGTATGAAGTAAGTCTAGCTGCCTTTCTGTGTTGGTTAATGCTTAAGAGTTCTACCAGGGTAGGTGCATGCATAACCTCCTACTCAGCTTTACCTGCTTCAGAGGAAAATCTCAGAAATACAGATGGAAAATTTTAAACTACATTGCAGCAATTTTGGACAGAATTCTGAGTCAGTCTGAACTCAGAAAACGCAGCCAGAGAAGGTTTTAAGGCAATAGGTCTGTGTTAGATTTTCTTAGTGTAAGAATGTAAAATTTCATGCTTAATTTCAGTTAAACCAATGGCATTTGAATTCTTAGGTTTACTCACTAAAACATGTGACCTGGTTTTCAGAGGTTCTGTAGACCCAAGAAGACCTCTTAGAAATGCACGTATCCCGTGGTTCAGTACAATCCACTGGGTTGCTGTAATGCGGAGGAACGGTCATGCTCCTGTTTTCTGCCCTGCTTCTTCCATTTTTATTGTGGTCTCAGGTGTGTCAGTTCCAGCAACTGAATGATTGCATTTGTGGGTAGTCTTTGTATATATTTGACATTTTAGCAGCTGCTGCATGAAGAGCAGAGGCACACCTAAAGCAGAGGCAGGACTTTCCAAGAGGTTAAGGTCACCACAGTTCCTAGATAATCTCTGTGCATTCATGAATTATAGTCTTCAACTTCATCTAGGGATGAACACTACAGCGCTGACTGCTAGAATGAAGCTGATAAGCCCTTCAAATGTAGAGTGGCTCTTTTGGAAGTCTAAACTACACACATGTACTCAAGATTACCTTGAAATCTAGCATGTCCTGTGCTGATGTGGAATAGCACTTGTGACTTAAAGTCAGGTAGTGGTCTGGAGATTCATTTTTCATTTCATAAGATGGCTTTTTAAGTGCTAGTAAGAGGAGGTCCCATCTTTTGGGAAGACATGACCTGCAAATCAATAATCTATTTATATCACAGTTGTCCTTAGTTACTTTGCACAGTTCTGAGGGACCTGCATGGAGAGCTTAATTCTCTCTTTAGGGAGACTGGGGGTGGGTCACTTGGATCAGTAAAATGTAGCCTTGCGAAGTTGCCATTTGACAATGACTCTGGTGGGGACATACTGTAGCCACCGAGCTGCAACACCATCCAGTTTATGTAACATTCATGCTTGTCATTGACAGACATGTCAATTGAAAGTGTTGAAATTAGAAATGACTGTTCAGGGAACCTATGTTTCTCTTCTTTTTATTTAGATTTTTATTTAAAAGAAGTATCTTATGAAATTGTCTGATTTGCATGAGATATAAGTCAGGTAGTTCAGACAGAAACTACATGTGAATGTTTGCTGGGGCAGAGACTACGGGATGAAAAGCTAGGGAGGAAAAAACTTGGGGTAGCAATGAAGAGAAAGGAAAATTATGGGAAAAGGTGAAGTGTTGGGACAACGCTGGGGAGAGGTGCCAGGTGTACAAAACTGGAGAAATAGGAGGAACTGCGTTTGTGGGAGATAGAGGTCTGCTGCCTCTTACTGCGTACCGAGATCTTGGAGGATCCCATCCATCACAAACCTGTGAATGTACGGTCCTTCTGAGAGACCTGACATTAGGCCTCTTACCTTTGAGGCTGGGAGAGCCACTTACCCTGTGATCACCTCGATCTCCATGTCCCAGGTTCCATCTTCAGCAAGCTGAGGAGGACATTAGACAACAAAAGCGACCTTCAACTTTTGCCAGCCACTTCTGTTTTGTCAGTAAAGAATAATGCTGGCAGGCTGCAGCATCCTGCTTCCTTTGCAGGTGGTCAGCACAAAAGCAGGCAGCCAGCTGGGAGGGCAGAGGGCAAGGGTCTGCTGCTGAGTTACAGGGGCTGCTCTGGGCTCTCCTGAGCTTGGACTGTGGTACTGCAATACCCACTCTGTGAAAAGGCCTCATCTGAGGGTGCTGGGTTTGTTTTGGCTACGTCATTTCACTGGATACCATTAACTGCGCCACAAACATGTCTTTACAAAAGCCTTCAAGAAAGTGGTATAGGGAATGAATGTTTAAAAATATCTGTTTTCCTGTGACACTGAAATAGTTTGGATGAGATGACAAATCCAAAACTAAAGATGTGTCTTCACAAGGGTGTTTATTTTGCATTAAGCTTAGCTACTGCTCATAAAAGAAGCTGCAGCAAACTAACAATGCAAACCAATTAGAGTGTACGGACTGCCAAGACAGTGTTTGTTCTCTGGTTTGTTTTGAAGGTTCTTTCAGTTCACTGCTTATTGATGTAGTACAGACAAAAGATAAGCTTTTAATGTACGACAGCCCTTCTGTTGTGTTTCACACCAGGACCAAGCAGTCCTTTTGCCTTCAGGCCTTATCCAGCTGTGTAGAAAACTGTGGGCATTTTCCCCTGCACAACCCCGGCTTCAGCAGCAGCAGAATGGTAGTGGTACTCCAGCACTGTGTCAGCCAGCAAGGAGAAGAGCTCTGTGACTTCAGACAGAAGTAAAGGCGGACTTGTGAAGTATCCCCTAAAGGGTACCTGAACTAGGAGGGATCTGGGCTAGCCCATTTTATTAACACAGTGAGGTTAAAGCAAATTTTAGAAGACCTAAAGAACAAACAGCAGGTTTTATAAGTAGCATAAACCAAAAGAAATGAGTTACCTGTGGATTTGAATCTCCTAGCTGGATGTTCTGGTATATAATGACATTACACTATGGCACTAAGGACATTCAGGATGTAATAACTCCTCTAGTGGTAACTAGCACCTGAAGTGGGTTCAGCCTCTCATTCAAGAGGGATGCTTAGTGAAGGTCCTTCTCCGTTTCATCTGCATGCTTTTGTGAAACCGGTAGGAATCTAACATCTCTAATATCTATGACATGACATGGAACAAGTTTTATATTGTTTACCAAGAACATACCCATGCATATATGGAGTCATCTCCACAGGGCAAACTCCAGACACCCGGAAGTACTTTTATTGTATTTGTTTGGAAAACCTGAGTGGCATTTCATCAGAGATCAACCCACAGTGAGCCTCTCTTGGCTGCTGATAAAGCCAGGTCCTCACAGTGGTTCACAGGGCTGACAAGGGAGAGGTCCAAGAACATCTCTCTGGCATCAGCAGCCAACTTGTCTACCTTGGCCATGTTTCTAGTGTACTAGAGTTAGGGTTATAAGTGAAGTAATTTTATGGATCAGTCTAGAAGCAGAGCACCATTTAAAGCAGTTTGTTTCAGTTTTATCATTAGGTTGTTGAGATGACACCTATGACAGATGACTCAGTTATGTCACGGTGATAGAGCATTTAATTGCCTAACAAGGCAATTCTACAAGGGAATCCTACAGGGGTTATTATAACTGATGACTGAACTTCTTACCTATCTGTAGGATACACTGAAGGTACAGCTGTAACGCTGCCAGGCAGCACTCCCTTCTCATCTGCTCCACTACATCAAGAGATACCCTTACATGCCAGCAGCATTTTCGGAGGGAATCAATTCTGCCTGTGTCTTGCTGAGTTTCTGTTTACCTTCTTAAACAAGTACATCTGTGCTTTTTAATACTAGACACAGTTCGCAAGTGGAAATCACCAAACAATTGTTAGCTTACTTCCTGCAGGCATTCAAAGGATGACATTTCTTCCATGGCTTTCCCAAGTATTTCCCTGCCAGCATCCTCTGAAACATCTCCTTCCCTTTCCCGCTGCAGTAATGGGAAGTGTTGCTGCTGACAGTCAGCTCTTCTTGATCAACAGTCCTCAATGAAAAAATCACCCACGTGCCCCCACTGGCCACAGGTCACGGGAGGAGAGAGAGAGGACTCTTGATCACATGGTATCATATTTGAGGAAAACAAGGTGGGGAAACAATTTTTTTTGTCTCCAGTCCTGGGAAGATGCAAGCATCTCTTAACTGAAGGGTGTGGGACACTGCATATTTTAAGTCATCCAAGGAAGAACATGTTAGTCTGCCTGCTTTTCACAGTAATGCAACATGAGCCATTAGTGCAATCAAGAACAATTTCCTCCTGCGCAATTCTGAACAAGAAGGAGAGAAGAATCAAAGGAGGAAGTGCTTGAACAACATGTAGTAGTTCAAGTCCAGAGGAGGGCCATGAAATTGGTAAGAGGACTAGGGCAACAAAGGCTGACAAAGTTGGGGCTCTTCAGCCTGGGGAAGAGAAGGCTGCATAGAGACTACATAGCAACCTTCCACTATCTGAAGGGGGCCTGCAAGGAAGCTGGAGAGGGATCCTTTGATAGGAACTGTAGTGACAGAACAAAGAATAATGGGTACAAACTGAAAGAGGGAAAAATTAGGTTAGATATACAGAAGAAATTCTTTACTGTGAGGGTGGTGAGACACGGGAACAGGTTGCCCAGAGAAGCTGTGGATGCCCCAACCCTACCCTGGCAGTGTTCAAGGCCAGGCTGGATGGATCACTGAGCAGCTGGTCCAGTGGGAAGTGTCCCTGTCCGTGGCAGAGGGGTTGGAACAAGATGATCTTTAAGGTCCCTTCCAACCCAAACCATTCTATGATTCTAAGGTGCTAGCTGCAAGTGTTTTCAAGGCTGTTTTCATGATCTCACAAGGTTGCAAAAAGACGAGAGTGTAGCCATGTTATAACTGAAGAAAATCTCACCACAAATAAGACAACTTGGTAAAACAAGGATGAGTGAGTATCACTCCTTCATTTTCTTAAATGAAGAAGCATTTTCCATCTGTATAAAGCATAACTTTCAGCCAAAAAAATTCTGCTCTCATATTGAACAATTTTCATGAAATATCTAAAGTATTTTAAAAGGACTCCCTGATGTTTTCATGAAATATAGATGCCAATGTATAAAGAAAATAATTAAGATCTCACTGAAATATGTTGTAAGTTGGGCATGCTCCAAGACAACACAAGCCCCGTATTCATGAAATTGTACATTGCATTTCATGAATTGTTCAGACCTCATATTTTACAATATTCATTAAGTTTCATAGCAATATTCATGACATTTAATAGCAATGTGCATACAATATTAAACAAAGCACAGAAAACCCCATCACAGCCACAAGCTTAATAAATCACAGGAATATAAAGTCTTCCAAGCTGTAAGAGAACAGACATCTTCCTTCATTTTTCTTATATTTCATTAAAGCAAGACAAGCAATGTTTCATAGTAGACTCACAAAATAGGACTTAAATTCTCACTAGTCGTTCACAGGTTGGCCATTCAGAATTACACAAAGCATGAAGACAGCACTCCAGCAGCTTCTCTGAAATTTATTTTAAATTATTAATACTAAAAAATAGCCCCCTCCTGTCATAGCAGGAATGCTGCTCTGACAGCCTCCATCAGAGACAGCATAACACTCTTTGGAGAGGGCAGCTTTCTAGCTTCTCATAATTTCTACCTCTGTACATTCAAACACATGATCTTAACACTAAAGTCTGTTAAATGGAAGTCTCCAGCCTTCCAACTTGCCTTTCAGTTTTTCAAGTTCCTACTTCATCCTTACCTCGCAGCTAATTAGACATTAGTTCACCAGACATTAAGGATAAGGCTTTGCTGATCAGAGAAGAAGAGGATAAGGTGGGTCTCCAGAGGGAAGATCATCAATTATCCCAATTACAGTAGCTGTGGGAAGAAGTAGATGCTTTACAATATGGAGCATTAATGCTGACAAATGTGTCACTGTGCTAAACAACACTTTGGAATAAGGGACTCCACTAATAAATACAGACACATAATGTAACAGCAAGGAGGAGTAGGAGTACTGTTCTTTAATGGCTTCCACCCTGTTGAAGACATATCATATCCTACCTGCACTTTCTTTACATCAGCAGAGCATAATCCCATCCTGAGCCAATAGCAAACCTGCTCAGGCCTAACTGCTGGCTGATGAGCAGAGGTATCAGGTTTCTGGGTGGGGCTGGTGACTGGCTTTTGCAGAGATTAGGAATCTGATAGTGGTGTGCTGCTTCTCCAGCTTTGCTGGTTCTTGTATCTCTAGAGACATGATTTGCCTCATGAGGAGGTTCTTCAGCTGGGGAAGGTGTGAGGAAGCACATCCCCTCCAAAGAAATTATTTCTCCCTCTTTGAGCCCTGAACCCTTTTAATGCTGCATCAAGGGCAATCAGGAACACTTGCTGCTGGACACGGGTCCATAGCTCCTCATCTGTGATCTGCCGGAGCCGTTAGCAAAGCTGCTTTTTGTTGGCAAGCAGAGTGGAGGCCATAAGGAGCTGGCCACCAAGTGTAGCTCTGCAAGACTGTGTGGGTGTCTACAGGGCTGTGGAGTGGATCCCTGTGTCTGACACACACACACACTGGCAATGACTTGGAGATGTTGGTCTACCCCAGGTGGAGAGAGGTCATGGAAACATGTTAGCAGCTTTTGGAAACCACAGCTTAGTGCTAACTAGACCTTCATGGAAGTAAGCTTTTGGGTAAGAAGGTGAGTGTTCACTTCTGTGTTGTTTTTCTTTTTAAACTTTTTTATTTTTCAAACGTTTTGCTATACTCAGTTGTCTATGCCTGTGAATGGCAATACAGTACAAACCATATCAATTAATGTGTGCAGCTACTCATGAGTAACAAATACTCCACCTGTAAGGTTAAAGCACTAGGACAATATATTTTGCTACTGCAGAGATGTATTGTATGTGCTGGGCAATGGGGAGACACACTGGGATTTCTTCTAGAGTTTATTTAGTTATTTCTAAGGGGAAGCTTCTTCTAATGGGAGTTTGTAAGAAACTAGCTTAGAATTTGGCTCATGATGATTAAATTATTAGAGAGAAGGCAGTGCTTTGATCTAATTTTTTTGGTTCCTCCTTAGAGGAACAGAGTTATTTGTCAAGAGAGGCCTTAAAGTGTTCTTATATTCTCAGCTCCCACTAGGTCAGTAAGTGAAACCTTCAGCTTTTTCACATTTGAACAACATCTTCAGGATAATTCATGTAAGCAGCTGAAGCAATTGAATCTCACACAAACCTTTCCTCCTGTCTTGTGTGAGTGAGAGGTGCACTGTTGGCATTTGTGATTCAGACTCCAACACCAACCACTTTCTCTATCAGTGGCAGAACTGCTTCAGTACATAAATATTTCATAGTAATGTTTAATATTTCCAGACATGACAGAGTTGAAGTACAATATACCAAAGTGACCTGCTTTTTTATTGTGTGTGGTGGTAGAGAGAGGACATTTTCATGCTTACTGCTTGGAGAAGGGTAGAACAAACTGACATGGTGGGAAGTTGGCATAAGGTGCTGGTAATGCCTGGAAAACACTGCTGACAGTAGGATGTTCCTGCAAAGCATTTGGTGCCAGCTCATTAGAGGGCTTTGGCAAGGATATTTGGCATAAAATAGATCTTATTTACAATTAGTGATTCTGCTGCCCTGCTCTTGGCATGGAATGAACTTGTAAATTAAGCTGTCTTCTAATATAATGACATTGCCTGATATTATGAATCATTTTAGAATTAGAAACATTGATCTCAGTAAGATATTAAGGCTTGTTAAGAAGTGGAGAAATACGTAGAACTGACATTGAGGGCTGGTGCACACAGGCTCATGAACGATGCCTTGCACGCTGTCCCAGCGTGGCAGCCTGGGCTCAGCACCTGGGCCCTGGTCTGTAAAGGTTGTCAGTTACTCCAGTGGTTGCTTTGGCAATTATTTTTCCTCAGGTTCAATTCCTTTAAAAACTTTTCTTCTTCACTGGATGTCTCAGGTGGCTTAATATTAAAATTTTATATTTGCCAGGGGCTTACTTTTCAATTAGAACAAGTTTGAAAAGTCTAGGTTAGGGTCGAGGAAAGTTTTAAATACAGGGAGATGGTGGCTGGGCATGTGATGCCTCTCTAAATGATTGATGAAGCAGAGGGCTCTATTCTGGCTGCCCATACTCTGTGTGGGGCAAAACTCCCAGGAGGATTGTTGTGCATTTTTGGAGTAACTCACTAAGTATAAATTTGGCTCCTTTCCTAAAGCAAATTCAATATTTAAAAACCTCCACCAATAAACACCATTAAAAAAAAAAGTGAAAAAAAACCCCTAAACCAGTCTTTGGGGTAAGTGTCCTCCTTACAAGAAATGGATACATTCTCAATGTGATCAGCTCATTTCCCTCAATATATCTTGAACTCACAAAAGTACAAGTGGAGAGAGCTTTTTTGGTATTTCCTGGCAAATCTTTCTCTCTCAGATCAAAGACACCACGCAGCCTTCTGAAGGAGGCTAAGTTATGGAGCACTAGAGCTATTTTCCTCCAGCCTGATCATACAGGAATGTAACATGCTTTTCTGCTTGTGTTGTGCTTTAGCATTCGTGACTGTCCTTATGGAGGCAAGTTTTGAGTCACATGCTGTCTCACACTACAGGCAAGAAGAATATCAAGTATACAGCATGCTTAATCATGAGAGGAAATGGATTTGACTAACTGAATATGCAAATGCCAATTGAAAATAAAATTATGAGTTCTTCCTGATGTGCAAAATGCCACTGGTGAAAAACATTTTAATGTATTTGTGCCTGACTTCAGGAGAGTGTGGTTTATGAACGGAATAAAGAAAAATGTAATTTCATTTCTTCTTGAATTGTATTATTCTTGAAGCCGTTGATGTTTTTCTAGCTTGGAAAAGCATAGCTGATAGAAGCTTTTAAAGCATATTTTGACATTTAAAATGCAGCTTCCTGTGCTTGCATTCATGCATGGTTTCCTGAGATGAAGGGTGGCAAATAAATGCTCACTGCTGGTTTTCCTGCAAACACCACAAGGTTGTACAGGATGAGATTTTGTTGTACACAAGGACAAGCTGCTTCTGGAACCTTACGCCCTACTAAATCAACAGCTGTTTGGCAAGGAGACAGGAATTTTCTTATTTACCCAAAACTTGGTATTTACAGCTATTCCCCCATGGTGTGGGTGGTCACAGTTCACTTCCTGTGGCTGCTCAGTGAGAACAGCACCTCCCACCCTGTGTCAGAGTAGTCTTTGGGGGAGCATCTTTTCCAATCCTCATCACAGAAGTGTTTCGCTTCACGTGGTGTGTTGGGCTGGTTCAGAGGAAGGTGATGTGCATACTCAGGAGTAGCATCTTTAAATACTGTCTAAAGTAGCTGGAGTGTTGGCAATCAAGGCTAGTTTCTAATGTCCTCATTGAATACTGGACCGTGTCATCGAGTTACAACAGGAAAGTTTCTTTCCCCTCTTACCCACTCTTGTTTTCGGCATGTGTTTGGAGGTCTTGTCTAATCATACCCACAAGATCAAGCTCTACAAGGAGATTGTGGTCGGTTGACCCTGGCTGGAGGGTCACTTAGGTTACTAGCTTTGTGTCTCAGAGCCCACAGTGCAGCTGTTTCACATGAATCTGCCCTAGAGCTCTTGAATCCATACAAGCATTTGCAATACGCTCTGGCAGGACTTTCAGCTTAGCGCTCTGTTAAGGGTTTTTAGTGAAGAACTGAGGAAAAAATTGGAAAATTAACTACAGTAACAGTACTCCAGCTGCAACTTGATATCCAGCATCATGCAATAACCAATGAACCTTCTCTCCAGAGTGTGTGCAAGCCAGAGCTGCTAACTTTTCCGAGACAACAGTTCACTATGCTGTTGGGCATAATAACTTCCTGGTTGGCACCAATTCCTTTTTTTTGTTTCCTCGAAACAGTCACAGGGTACCTGATGCACAGCAATGAATTTCAGAAAAGTACTTGTTTTTCAGATGGTTGGGTTCTGGTATTTTTTGAGCCCTTCAGAGAAATTTCTCTAAATAATACAATTTTGTCACATACTTTGGAGTAGATTTCCATGAGCCCCACACTTACAGAGCTAAGTCTAACATCCTCAGCAGGACAAACTGCTTGCTCAGAACTGGAAATGCTTGAAGACTCTCTACATCCATCACAAGTCTCCAACAGCTAATTCTGATGTTTATGTACACATTTTTGTGCACTGAGAGCAGGCTGGTGCAAAAGGTTACCTCCTCGTCAGTGGGTGCAACCAGTTTGTTTGGCTTGTTCAGGTAAGGGCAAACTGCTGAGTGCTGGTGCTGGCCCAGTGTGCCCTTTCTGTATTTGTACCTGGGATAGGCTGCAGGGCCACCATCTGAATCCTTGGTACTTATCTTAGTTGTACTATTTTTATACATCTATGCCAAATATGCAGGAATTACAAAATATTTGATTTCCTGCCCTTAATCAAGCAGTCTTGTGGTACATTTGGGTACAAGACATTCAAGATGTGGTTCCTTTACAGGGCTTCCTGCTCCCTTTCCAGTCCTTCTTTCTGTCCTTCTCTAGTTTGCATACCTCGTCTGTGTATGCCAGCAATATATTCTGTCTGCATCATCAAATCTCTTATCAGAACATGCTTGATCTTTAAACAATTTATTTCACCGAGTGATTTTAGATATTGGAGACCTGCTTCAAATTCAGCCTGGAAGGTACCATGTTTCCTCACCTGGAGGAGCACCTGAAGACTCACCCGAGAGTAGAAATGAAAGAGAGGCAGGGACCCACTCCGAGCCATCTTCCTCAGCAGCAATGGCAGAAGACAGGGAATCTTTTTCAGTGCCGCAGCTCAGGTTTCATGCACAAACACTACTGTGGGAATGTGCCTCAGGGTAGGTAACATCCACTATTGCCTTCCTACTACAAAAGCCCCACTACTCAGCCAGTTGCAGCTGTGCAACATTCACTGGTTTCAAGCACTGCATTCAAAATACAATCATCCTAATTTTTTAGAAGCCGTTTTTATAACATTAGATGGTGCCAGGTCATGAGCCCAGAACGGAAACTTGCCTGTCTATCCTGTCAGTTTGTTAGGATGGGCCACAGCATGCTTCTGGATGGAGGTTACACACAGGGTGCCTCAGTAAGAAACAAAACTGATCAGTCCTGAAGCCTCTCCCTAGTTCTAGGTCTGTGATTCCCATTCTCCTGGCCACAGCACTGAATCTGACCTATATCATAACACTACTTTTCCTCTTGGCTTTTTTTTTTTTTCCCCTTCATTGTTTTCTTCCTTTTCTTCTGCCCTTTCCTTCCTGAGAAAAGAAATAACCTTAGTCTAAGGATAAAAATCTTCATACTCTTTTGCAATGCAGAAGAAATCTTTAGGGCTTTCAGCTATAAAAATCTAATTTGTAATTTTTTTCCCCTCCCCATCTCTCTTAATGGATCTCTTATGCATTTATAATGTAGTCAGTACCATGGTATCTAGGGACCTTATACACAATTTATAAAGCAAACATTTTTTTGCAAGAAGTTTCTACTTCTCTTTTGGCTGTTGCCAACCTCCAAATCAGGCTATTCTCTTCAATTTGAAAGTTGTCTATTTTATACTCTCAACACAGACTGTTTTACAGTACCCTGGCTTTGCACTTGTGGGACAGCAAAGTCATATTCACTGTGGTTTATTTTAGCAGCTATTAACTACAGAACTGTCTGTACTAAGCAGAGCTGGCTGTGTCTTTCCCTCAGCATCAGCTCTGACAGCTCCTTTGCTCCATGCAGAGCAGTACCGGAGGTAAGAGCCCAGAATGTTTCACTACACCTTGAAGTGACTATATAAGAGAGAAAATAATTCAGTACTGATGAGGAGTGAAATTTTAAATTTCCATGTCACTAGTTGTAAGCAGCTGGATGCTGCAGGGACCTGGAGGGAATAGCTTCCTACTCAATATCCCAAATAGTTCAACCCTTCACAAACACCAAAGGTTGCGCAAGAAAGTTGTATCCATCCTGAGTCTGAGTCTCTAAAGGTGAGCTCTGTAATACTGAGGACTGTTACTGGACTCCAGTATAACTCAGCAGGAATAGTGTTATTTGTTTTTTAACTCTGCAGTGGTAGTGGGCAATGTGTTCAAGAGTCGAAGGAAACCAGCTGAACACTGATCAAAACCTTTGTGTCGTTCTTGCTCCAAATCAATGTGCTTGAAAGTTTTGCTACACGTTTTCCAACAATAATGTATGTGCAACAGCATCCAAGAAGAAACATTTACAGGGCTATTTTCACTGACTTTTATTTCCTAGGTAACCAAATAACTTGACTAAAAACTCCTAACGCAGTGCCATGGATGGAGACATACTTTGGGTTGTCTGACCTATTCAAAGAGACTTAAAACAGCTGCAGGGCAGCACTGAGGGCAAGCAGTGCTGCTCCCTAGGGCTACCTCTGAATTTGAGATCGAGGAGAAAAGGATCTACTAAAGTTAAATATGAAAAGAACACTGGTAAGCTGCAAAATTCATGGATTCAATAATGAATTAGAAAGAAGAGTCAAAATTAAGTTCCTTCTGTTTAAAAAAAACACCAAACCCAACCAACAAAAAGGTGCCATTAAGTCGTCATTGTACTCAGCTAGTCAATGTGTTAAAAGCTCTGCCCATGGTCAGTGCCCTTCTCTGCAGCTCTGGACACTGGACTGCCACTGACACGCCCACCACCCCTTCATCACAGTAACTGCTTCTCCACTTCTCACCAAAGGCTTTGCTTAACAAGTCCCGTCTTGCTAAAAGTAATGCTGGGACTGTTTTGTGATAGAATGCAGGAACCTCCTCAGCATTTTCCGTTAGGAGCAGATGTGCATATTTGTCCCCCCCATTCTGCTGTGCCTCCCAGGTTTGATCCCACTCACACAGGAACCCTCCATCAAGTTGATTTTACTGGTATTAAGAAGTTTGACTAAATACAAGTACTCTGGGAGTGCACAGAAATTTGAAAAGTGATCAAGACATAAACAAAAACATGAAATGGAAATGAGCATCCAAACCAGCAAAATATATTTAAGTAATATCACAAATACACTCAAAATCTATTTACAGATCTAAAAACTGTATATCCAGTAAAAATCCTCCCACAAAAGTTATTTATAAACAATAAACATAACCCAGTTTCATTTTCTACTGCTGGCAACAGAGGTGCTTCACAGCCAGCATGGTGTTAACTATGCCTTTACAAAATAAACAAAATTATTTCTGGGAAAAACTTGAACTGGAGACTGGATGACAACAACTACAAGGCATACAAAGCATAAGGAACCGCAAATACATAACTCTAGTAGTGCAAAAACGAATAACAATGGCTTTTTTTCCCCCCAATACTTGTCCGAGAAAAATACTATTGTGAATATGCAATTTGAATTCCTGCAAAAGACTTAAATTTGTAGGACTCAGTGCATTTGTGTGTTTTAGAAAGGCTGATATACAGCACGTAAATGAAAAAGTCTACATAAAAGTACTACTCTGACAAAAATTTAGAACTACCTTTATAACAAAATATCTGAATATCCAACACAGAGACAAACCTCTTGAAAAAAAAAACAACAAAACTTTAGATTTTTCTCTACACAGACATTTGTATGTGTTACCACCAAACAACTTCTACGTAACTGATAAAATATGTAACATTCTTTGGAATTAACTTTAAATTTCTCTTTCAGATGTTGCCCATCCTTTATACAGGGAACAGAAGAGGGGTAACTCCTCACTCAGATTACAGGACCTCCTGTGTTTGTCCCTCAGGCACACATCCAGGCTGGGCAAAGACCTGCGGAGAGGAATGAGCACCAGGAGCTGGAGAAAAACACCTGGGAAGGTGGGTCATGGTAGGATGCCTTGATGAAAGTCAGTGTAGAAGTGAAGAATTAATGTGGTTTAATTCCTCATTATCCATAGCCCTGGTTTTATTGTGTTTTGAAATACACAACAGTCTCTTTGTCCAAAAAGGCCTCGTAATTTGAACAGCTGTAAACATTTCATTTAGTTTAAATCAGCATTTTCACCACGCCTTTGCTGTTCAAAAAAACCCCAAAACCAAAATCAGAAGTAAAAATACCTTAGCTCATGTTACAACTATTTCAAATTCAGAAAACCAGAGGACTTTAACTGCAAAACCTGAAACAAATCTGCAAAGACATGATTAGTTTTGCAAATTTTATTTTTGCTGTACTCTTAGCTGTCTCTTTATCTAAACTACAGCAAACAGCTGAGGATCATCCAGTCTATTCTAGAGAAAATCTAACAGTCTGATAAGTAAATTGGAAACCATTTAATAATCACCGGTAAAAGAGCAGCACCAATTGTTCTGTTTATTCTGTCCAAAGCTCAGCCCATCACTGCACTGCATAGTGGATCCTGCTCAAAGTCTCAGGACAGGTCAGGAGCTTCACACTTTTCCTGTTCCCCTTGATGTACAAAAGAAAGATACAGATGATATCCATGAAAATGTAACAGCAGCAGGTACACATTTACCCATTAGGATTTGTCCATTAGAGGGGAATGTTATGGTTGATACTCCAAAACAGAAAGGACTAACTTTTTGACTTCAAATGTTCACAGGGTGACTATCAGATGTTGCCTTATGGGAACTGTATTAAAAATTTCTAAGGCTCAAGTTGTAATGGTTTATGATGCAAACAGACGAACTTTTACTGAAAGAGCAGTCAAACTAATGGAGATTTTACAAACCAAATGACTGCTTTAAGCATCTGTACTCGAGGGCTGTTGACCAAAAATGGAAGAGAATGACTTCTGCAGAGGAGGCAGTGCTGCTTTTCTATAACTCAACAGTTTATTGTCCAACTCAAGTATCCAATTCATGTGCTTGAATGAGGAGCTCATGTACCCAGCCCAAGCTTCAGTAGATGGCTTAGAACAGAGGTGCCCCAAGGTTATTCAAGACACATATGGGATTCATCTGCTTGACCTCAGACACATGAAATCAAAACCAAAACAAATGTAAAGTGCATTATCACAGGAGAATTCATCCTAAAATACAGATCAAATCAGTCTTCCTCTGGAAATATTTATTTCTCTTTATTAATGAGCAGTGGAGCACTTCAGGTCACTTGCATGGATTCAGGTGTCTGGCTTTCAGACATCTGAATTTAAATGAGATGACTCCTACCTCAGGCTCTCACATTAGGAACTTAAGTTGGATACCTGAAATTAGATGGTGTGAGTACCCTGTGTCCTTACTGAAAGCAGCCACCTCTTGACTCTGTGACAGAGCTACAATCGCAGCTTTTTACTTAGGCACTGAGTTTTCTCAGGATATCTCATTTATCTCTCATTTCTCGATCCCATGTTTACGTTATGGAAGGGGATAGAAAAAGGGAAAGCAGGGGTGAGGGACTGTGTCTTACTTAACAACACTGTGTAATATACAGGAATGAAGAAACTTAGTGGCTGTCATTTGTACATCTGAGAAAATTACCATTTTGAAGTTGGTAGGTGCAAATTGCTTTGGCTATTGTAGAACTCATTATTTATTTGGGGAGTTACTGATGGGCATCAGTGCCACCAGATTCTCTAACTTAGCTAGGTAAAAAGTTCAAATGGCATTAGAAAAAGCCATGATGGCAAAGACTTAAAGAGCTACTATACCATTTGCATGTATTTAAATAAATAATAAAAAAGTTATATTTTAAACAAATATCAGCTAGAACTTAACATTTTTTATTAACATACTGATGGAAACAGAAAAAAGTAAACTCTAGGTCTACTAAATTGCACACACATATGTAAATAAAACACCACAAATTGTACTGTCTTAACCACTTAGTTGTTTCACTCCTTATTTTCTGTACTTGAGAGATGAAATCAGAAAGCTAAGCAGCTTCTCTGACTGAAGGAAAGGCCAGGACAGGATTTCTAGAGTCCCATCCAGATCTGTAAGTGGAAGGATTAAAATTAGGACCTTGTGAGTGGGAGAACAGACTTAAGGAATACTCAGGATTCCCTTCTGTCACAAGAGAATAATTCATTCCTTCTAACAAACTTTGCTGGCGGCTTTAAAAGATAATGAACTCATTGGTCCAACCCTGTACTCAGCATTTTACATAATCAAGGTCTTAGGCACAGCAAAGACTTCAGATAAACATGGAAGCAAGGCAACACTTGTATTTCCATTTTTTTATCTATGGATTACTTTCTTCGTTAAATTCCTTGGATTTTATTTTGTTTTCTTCAGGGTAGCGTTTCAAAATACAGACTAGTAAGAGTCTGGAAAAGACAGAACCACCCCAACAACTGAGGGAAAAATGCTCAGTGCAGTTTTTATTCCATGTTTAAATTAACTACTTGGAATATATATCCAAAGATCACCAGCAAGATACTGAAAAAACTCACTTCAGAAAATGTTATCTGAGCAGCACCAGAACATTAGAGGGCTGCCTGATTTCCTTGTTTTCTGTGGCAAATTTCCACTGATGGCAGCAGAGAACTAAGGCCAGGCTGAAGATGTAAAAGCAAATAAAACTAAAGATTTTTGGTAGCTACTTACCTACAGTAGCTACTCATTTTTTTATTTTTTTGGCTCAGTGCTGTTTCATAATACCCTTGACACCACCACATAATTTCAAGGACATGTAAACTGATTGGATTATTAGTTTGGCTCCTTTCCCATATCTGAATGGTATAGTGGACCTAAGTGACAGATGAGCATGCTGTAACAACCCCAGGAGCTCTTGTCCATCAAACTGGTGCCTCTGAACAAAGGTTGCTCTAAGAAACACATAGGAACACGTGACCTGTCTCCAGAATGCATGGTCATATTAAATAAGTCTCTTACATATATACATACAGACTAGTGACAAAACTTAAAATATCATAATCCAATCCTATCCTCTTCTGTTTAAGATTGCAGTTTCTAACTGTTGCATATAGTACAGCTGCTCAAAGAGCTGAAAAAAGTGAGTGCAGCAGACTTTTTCAGAGAAAAATAGTCATATAAAAAGTTGTAAATATGGTACAGTGAGAAAGTTCCCAGAGCTCTCACTTCATTTTCTCTTTGGTTGCTAATTAGGATTTGACAAGTTTGAAACCCTGTCCTGTGTCCAGCACTGTGGGAAGAAACCAACTCATTTTCAGTCTTTTCAAGCACCTAAAGCACGCTTTACAAACCCAGAACAGATTGAGACCACAAAACCAGTTTGCCAAATGTACTAATGGATAGGTAATGCGTGGGAAGTACAGCATCCAGTGTTTGGCAATATCACTTCCTGTTGGCAAATGCAAAGTGTAGTCGCTCCAGTGCTTTGACACACCGTACACTGCTTTCACAGTACGTCCCTTTTCAGACCAGCTGATGTTGCTGTCAGGGTTACAGTTGTACTCAACCCACTGCTTGGTGAAGTCACCGAGCTGTGGAGGGTCAGCTTCCTCGATGTCTACAACTCTGGCCATTTCTGCTCCTTGCACGGCAACATACTGGTCATTTACTTTTCTTACTTCTTTAACCCAAGGCTGAGAGTTCTCACAGTCTAAAACGATGATCAGTCGAGAACAAAAAGTGCCGTTTTTTTCTCTCCACCACTCCAACAGTGTGTCAAGTCGTAAAGCATCACCCCCTGCCACAAGAACAAAAAGTTTTAATATTAGGATAAAGAAACAGAAATCTCTGCACAATTTTGACTGTTTTGACTGGTTTTAAGAACCACTTGGTTTAACAACTTGGACAGATATAAACACGTTTTCAATTAACCCTCTCTGTCTGTAAATGTTTGCAGATCTCCAGAGAAGTACGAACTGCTTTTGACCGACTTGCTGGCAGATGAAGCCATTAACTTACCCTTGATTAGAAAAAAAAAATCCCAAAATAAAAAAAGGAATTTTCTCACAGTGTGAAAGTACAGTCTATTGAAGAAACCTGGAAATAGCTAATCAAGGAAAGAAAACCTGAAATAAAGTTTATTTTGTATTAAATCTTAACAATTTTAGAAACAAGGACTCTTTTGAATATGTTTTTATGAATATTTCATAAAGGCTCCTCTAGGAGATGAATTTAGAACAAAACACATGCTAACAGTTTCAAAGACAGAATGTCAATGAGCAAGTCACCTGCAGGGACAAAAATTCTCATGACCAGAAATGAAGAGATTCTCTCTATAGACACAGTTGTCTTCAGAGCTTCAAGAAAATTGGTATGGATTTACAACTTGATGAAAAAAACCTGATTAGAATTTTTCCACAACATTTATTTCTTATCAGCTCAGAAGACCCTTGCAACTAGAGTGTTCAACTTCTCATGTTCCATCTCAGCTCTTGCTCCAGAAGTGCTTTGAAAGAGGAGATTGCAATTGAAACAAGTTACCTGTAGTGGGGAGACCTTCTGCTTGTGTAATGGATGTTGCAGGATCTATGTACCTTTGAAAAGCAGACTACTTACTCAAGTGCCTAAGGACAACATCTTGCAAACAAATGAATAAATCTCCACTGACTCCATAGTGATATTAAAAATGAAGAATTGGCATGTGTAAGTTTTGGCCAATTGGAGATTTAAAACAAAAACACCCTAGTTTGAAAAAGTCAACTTAAAAATGTAGGGGAAGAAAAATATAAAAACGGGAGTTAGAATAAGTGCATTTTAGTTCCAGAGTGTTTAAACACTTTTTAGTTGCATATTTCAGCATATACATTTTTACCTGCAAAGAGTGACAAAAAGTGCTTCAAATTAATAGCTCAGAGTTAAAGTATTGTGCATGATATCGCAGTTAAAACAAAAGCAAAATTACAGGGTTGCAACTGTCTCCAAAAAAATGCAATCCTGGAAAATTTAGTACCAAAGAAAATCTCTAAAATACAAACCTGCAGTAACGACTTGTCTTTGTACATGATCCCCAAACTGTTGTAGGTATTTATAGCAGGGACTTACATAGAAGCAATTTCACTTTTCTAGGTACGCCTTCTGTATCAATTATCTGTAAAAGTTTCTTTATTTGTTCACATTTCAAAGGCTTATAAATAAACTTTATTTTAGAGTAGCTATGCAGGAATGCAGGTGATTTCAAAACAGCACTGGACAGAACTGCACAAAGAAAACCAGCTTGTCCTTCACAGACCTGCAAACATATGCTCAGCTTCTAACCCTAGTGACCTCAGACACATGGACTTATCAGCCAGCACAAGATTTAGGCACCAAGCTGTGTAAGGAACCCAGGCGTCTGGCCGCTTCTGGCTCTTTGGGAGGTTTTGGTGTCTGACAGTGAAGCCGACAGCTTCAGCAACAGAAGCAAAGCTTTTATTAGGCCAGCTCATGCCTTTGCCTTCACTCAGAGAACATGACCTCCCAGGTCGTTGGACTGCTCACACTTTGTGCATGACTAGTTAACAGTTCCTTTTATACACTGCTGTGTTGCATCTCAGTTTCCAACAACAGAGAAACATCATTAGTGAATTAATAAATTCAGTAAGCCTCCTTTGAAAGATGTCATTACAAAGCAAAGACTACAATGATACAGCTGTGCTGTAAGACGGCATAAGCCAGCAGTGACAAACTACTTTTTCCTTTAGATATGAATGTTTTATTTCATGATTGCCATCTCTCTCATCCTCTTCACAGGTCACAGGACGGTACACAGTACAGGAGCTGATGAACAGTGTTCCATCTGTCACAAAATGCCACTGTCCAATACACAGGGCACAATTACACAGTCTTCACCTTTTCAGTTTATAGTCCAAGTTACATGCAGGAGTAGCGCTATCTGTAAGGAGGATCATGTTACATTCCACAATTTAACTAAAATTAATCTCAAAAAAAGCATGCAAGACCTGTGATAGCTGCCTTTTCCTCTCCTTTATGTGAGTAAACATGTATCCAGGTAGAAGCTGAAGATATGCTTGGACAGAGAACTGAAAAGGAGCTCTGTAAGAAAGCTGAACACCACTGCCATTTACACACTATCTTCTAGCATCGGAATTTCCTTTTTAACAGCTACCTTGTCCCTTATGCAAAAAGCAAAGACTGTTTAATATAGGCTACAGCTCCCTACACTGGTGCAGACAGACCTGAACTCCCCTGTTACACTTCAGGCTGACCAGATGTAAGCCAGGATTGAGCTGGATGCTGTCCAATTTTTGCAGCAACATTTGGTTGTATATACACTAGAAAGCTGAGCGGAGCACACGTGGGAGGTGGAGTTTTGCTGCTTAGCCTGCTCCACGTTAAGGTGTGGACACACTCAGCAATTGCATAGGGGGGCAGCCGCTCTTACAGACAAATCACCTTGTTCCCAGAGAAGTCATTTGGCCACCCTGGCATACACTGCACTTCACCACTTGCGCTGAACTCACAGTACAGCTGTGGCTTTTTTAATTCACTGGTAGAGATGAAGCCTTTGAGAAAAAAACCACACTGCTCTTCAACAGATCAAATGGTTCAGGCATCCAGCTGCACCAACAGAGGTATAGAGCCTCCAGATGGAAACTGACCTGTGCCTGAACACCTACTGCAGCATGACCGCAGCTAATATCTGTCTAACCTGTTGAAGAGCACATGCACCTGGAGAGGGACTTGCTGACAAACAGCCAGGAGCTCACAGGCAGAGTGCTATCCAAGAGAAATAATTCTATCTCAGTTGCAAATTTTCAGTGTATTTACTATGAGATTCACTTTTTGCATACAGTGACCTCAGAAGCTCAGTTCCCTACAGCAGCAGAGCAAGGCTAAACCATCCAAAGATTCAAGAACTTCAGTAGGTTTACCAAAGAATAGAGCTGACACAGAACTGGCCATTATAAAGAAATAAAAAATGGGACAAGAAAAGGGGAAATAGTGAAGTCTATGCCAAGCATATGACAAGGCAATAAACTGGCCCTTTATATAGGGGTTTATAGTCCTGAGGCTATACTGCCACAGTCACTCCCGAAGTCTAGAACATCAGCAAACCATTGCTTGTTTTTGTGATACAAGGTTTGCAAATATGTCTGAAGACCTGTTTTTCTAGTGTGGATTGCATACCTGCCTCCTGTTTTTGTTATTGATTCTATCTTTAACAAAAAAACCCCCAAAGCATATCTTGAGGACATAAATACGGTCCTTCATGACGATCTAACTGACACAGTAACACAGAACACTATACAACTCTCTGCCATGTCCAAGGAATGAGAAAATATTATGCTTGTTCATTACAGTGAATATTCCTCAAAATATGGGGGAAAATGCGTCTTCAGAGCAGGAGGGGTTATTCCCACTTTTAATTTTATGGGGGAAAAAAGCAATTTTTAAAGTTAGCTTGTTGAATATAAAAATCATGTGGGATGAAAATCAAGTGAATATGAAACAGTGTTTAAACTCTTAAGAATACATTTGGGATCAACAATATTTAGACAATTCTGAGAACATGGGAAAGATTAGTTAGCTGCAAAAGGATTTTTATCAAAGCGAATGAATACTAAAATTACAAAGTTCATGAAGTACCATACCTGACTGTCATAGAAAGCAAGGTAAGGAAAGAACTGCTTCTTTTCAACAACTTAACTGCGTACAAAAGGGGCGTCTGCATTTCTCCATTTTCTCCACTAGCAGAGGTAGTCAGCCTGCAACCTGACCTATTTTCTTGATTTCTTGTAGCATCTGAGTCTCTTACAGTCATGCTCTGTAATACTACCCTTTCCTTTCTTCATTCCCTGTCAGGACCTTGTATAAACCTGTTCTCCAAAGACTAACGGTCCTTTGCCATTTTGGACAATCCAACAAGTATGACCAAAACTTCAAAGTTTTCCAATACAGTATGATTTTTTACAAAATTAATTTTGAATGAATGAATCGATTTGGAAAGTCTACCAATACTAAAACTATTAATAAAAAAATCCACAAACCAGTTACCTGCCAGTGCCCATTCACCAGTGCCATGTGAGTGACCACTGTAATATAGAACGTAGGTATCATGTCTGGGTCCATCTGCTGTCCGAAGTTCAAGAAAAGACTTGATCTTGGAGTGAAGAGTATCAAAGGTCAGTCCGCTTGTTGAGTAGTCACAACCGTATGTCTCAATCATGTGATAGGCAAAAAATCTTTGGATGGCATTAAGCATGCCAGTAGACCTCAGATTTAACTCTTGGACATGTTCAGGTGGAAGAAGAGTTGGTTGGCCATCAGGACTAAAGAGAAGGAAAACAGCTGTGATTATGGTTTATAATTATTTCATGCTTAGTGGGCTTTTAGCAATTGATTTTTTTCCCCCGTGCACATTTTCTCTGCTATGAAGTAGCACTGTTTTAAATCTAAACCGACTTTAAGTGTGCAGTTTATAAACAACTCAAATTACTGTATTTAAGGGACCACCATCTCCCTTCTGTCACACTTCAAAGCACAGTCCTTACTCAACCCTATGCTATTCCTGCAGCTGAGAGACAGAGAGAGGAGCTGCGCTGTGAATGTGTTGGGCAGGCTCCAACAACTTCTTAAACTCCCACTGAGGAGCACTGTCTTCACACAGGCACTTTTTCACACACGACGGGAAAGATGTACGAGGAGAATGAGTTCTAATCTGCACAAAACATCAAATGGAAACCAGTTTCCAATAATAGACTACAGAGAAATCCAAATACACATTTTGCCCAGATATTTTGAAATACGGAACTCACACAGTAATTATTCCTTGTGTGTACTGTTCAGATGCTGCTCTTTCACCCTAAGAAACGCGTTTCAGATAACAGTATTCACAGACTAGAAAAATCAAACTTTTAAGGAAGTTACAAACTAGACCTGAAACAAACCATGTATGTACCCATATGTCTACATACATATGAATATGCATATATAAGAAAAGAAAACAAAGTCACTGGGTCCAAAATACATATATACAATATATAAAATATATACATTTCTATATAAAATCATATATGTATACACTATATAAAAGACATAATAAAAATACACTTTTTTTTTTAGGTCTACATAGGTATTCATTAATCATTATAATAAGACATTTGGTCTTGCAGGACACCCAGTTACTGGGAGCATTCTTCAGAATGTATTTTCAGAAAAAGAAATGCATTCATCACTCTTCATCCAATGTAATAAGGGTAGTAATAAGGAGCATGACTGACAGCTGTGCCAAAGTGGCCTGATTTATGTTCAGTTACAGACATGGAGAAGTTCTGTGGGTGAAAATACGGAGATGATCTTACTTTCATAATTCCAAACACTATTTATGGAGGTTTTTTTCTATATATGCATGTATTTGTCATGTATTCCGTTTGCAAGTCAGTGCATAAAACCATCTGGTTTCTTTACTGGTCTAGCTAATTAAATTTTGCACCTCCTCACTTGTCTAGTGTTTTTATGAAGGCTAATGTTCCACCACTACAGCTACATTGAATACCTCATCATTGTCTCAGCAAGTGAAGACTGAGCCCATCACTGAAAGAGTAAAGCTTTGTTAATACAGAAGTTTAGTTCTGTCAAGTCCTGAACAGCTGCTCAGAAGTATCTCATTCATGCAAAATTAGAGGTAACTGCCAGAGCCAGAATAACATAATAGCATAAGAGTATTGTTGCCATGGAAACAAAAAGAATTTATTTTTATTGTAATGTAAATGTCAAAAATCTGGTTTTTAATCCCTAACAATAATTGACTACATGGGTTGTACATCAGAAAGACTGCAGATCAGAAGCTCAGAAAATTAATTTTTTACACTATGTAAGATACAGTGATCTAAGATTAGCACACTACCTTTGGTTTCTTTGCCTGTTAATTTTTTTTCCCAATTCACTAAACATACCCAAACTGGGCAGTTTTCCTGAATTGGGCAGCTCTATTGTTAAGCCTCTTGTTTCAACTGACTACTCTGCTTCTCTTATAACTTAAACAGATGACTTACATAGCCCTTGCTTATCATTTATAAAACAAATATGCCCACATCACTTTTAATTAAAGGGCTAAAGAAGCATTTGCAAGTTTAAAGCTCATAAGAAAAACACACAAAGTGGCCAATAATAATGGTACAATCCCTCCACCCTCAAGCATTTCTCATACGGTAACCTTTATGTTGAAACAAAAATCAGCCGTAAATACTCAATACCTGACACGTACTCTGCTCACAAATCTAATTTCAATGTCCTTTAAATGTAGACACCATCTCATTTAATAGAATTCAAAATTGTTTTGAACTGGTCTGTTTATTAAATCTCCTCATGCAAAATATCTGCACTCAGTCAAATGCCTCAATCCTCCTTTGCATGAGATATGGACTGTGGAATCTGCCTATGCACAACTGAACTGTTGAGCTTTTGTAGGCTTTCTAAAAGCAAATTAATTAGGTATAAAAAGTTGGAGTTACTCATTCCAGAAGGTGAGCAAAAGGGAAAAGAGAAAATCTGCCTATTATTTAAATTTGTATATAATTATTAAAAAATAAAAGCTACAGCACTGCATTGCCTCCACGCGCTCAGAGTACACTTACATTACTATAAAGTTGAAATACATGATAACTATACCTGCAAAAGTTGGTGGGAATCACAACGGCATACCCAATGCACGTTCCTCCTAAGCAGGCTCCCAGCTCATGGAAAAGCCCATGAGCCATGGACTCCAGAGGTAAAACGATGAGAAACGCACTCATAAAGATCCCATTGGTTGGCTAAAAAGAAAACAAAGAGATTTTGTGTAAAAAATCCTTCCTGTCTGTTGGTTATGGTTTTATGAACTGTTCCCTGTGTTTCATCATACATAATTGGGTCCTGAAACACGGAAAACATTATTTGTAATGTATACTTATTTTTCCACATATTACATGGTGAAGTACTCTAAAGACAAATAAAAGGCTTAGGGAGAAGGCAGCTGGTAAGCAAGGATCACTCTTCTGAAAGGAATGCATTTGAAAACACTGGCAGCACTGGACTTAGCTGTAAAAGCTGTGATCATAGCTTAGTTTTACCCACAAAAATATTGAGTTGCATAAAGCAAGTATATCTGTAAATATCTGCAGGGTCAGGCCTTAATCAGTAACGTACAACAGAATATTATGTACCTAGCATCAGATGACAGCAAACTATATGACATCCATCCCTAGAGGTATTCAACAGACGTACAGATATGGCACTCAAGGACACGGTCTAGTGGAGGACTTGGCAGTGTTGGGTTAATGGTTGGCCTTGATGATGTTAGAGGTATTTTCCAACCTAAACCATTCTGTGATCATTGAAAACACACATTTAACTATTCTTTCTTTTTAACACCAAGCACTTTAAAAAATATTCTTTGTGGAAAATCATGTATCAAATAAAAGATGACTTCTGAGAACATGTGTGAACATTATTTCAATTAAAAAGACCGTTCTTTATCAGTTACATAAATACCAGATGAGAAGGGACATCCACTACTAACATCCACCACTGAGCTAAAAACCTATATGGAGCTTTTGCTACAGGGAAAAAAGAGTTTTAGAGAAGATTACACTTACTGATACATAGCTGATTTCTGTACGAAAAGAAAAAAAAATTTCAATGATTACATCTCAATCACTAGCACAAGTGAAATAAAAATGGACTTCTGAAATGCCAGATATCAGAGAGGCAGAACAGATACAGATTAATTTTAATTATCTTAGTATGATGTGAATAGGTTTAATGAAGTATTAAATATTTTAAGAAAGGTAGAAACAGTATTGTAATATATAATTAACTAAGAACTTTAAATATCCACGGTGCATTTGTTCAATATTAAACGTCTGTTATGTAGCAAAGGAAATAAATTCATAGCTACAGATTTCTGTCTTGAGAAGAGTCCTATGTCTCTGACACCCTCCATGTTTTATTCATCCTCTTTGAATAAATCTACACTATTAATGCTTTTTAAAAATCTGGATATTGCCTTATTGTTTAACACTCAGTGATTTGATAGGGACTGTTAGTTCAACTCCACACACTGTCAAAGCTATTAATAATTTGGAAAGTAAATTATACTGAAAAAAAAGATACTTAAACCAACTCAGTTCTTCTTGACACATGGCACTAACTCAACTACGTTCAGTTTTTAACCATAATGACAGCCTGAAATAACGGCTTTACCCATCCAGTGTGCTTCCCCCCTAAGGAAGAATATTGTTTGCTACCCGTCCTGGTTTTAAGAAGCGTCACATCATGCTTCTGATGGAAGGACCTCACCCATGTGTCCTTGAAATGGTGACGGCAATATTTCTAACCACAAATAAACACCAAAGTCTTATACTAAATGATAACTGACAGCATTATTAACTGATAGCACTAATTTCCCCCAATCCACATGATTACCTAAAGTCACCAGAAGACCAAAAAGCGCAAAACACTCTAACAATTATGGTGCAACTTCAACTTGTTTTGTTGTCAGTAAGGACAAAAAGAATCCTTTAACTAAGAGAATGTATTTTTGGCTTCAAATTTATCAGCAGCAAGTGATCCTTTCCATCGATCTGTTTCCCAAACGCACTCCAAAAAATGAAAAAGACTCACAGCAGCAGCAATAAAAACTTAAAAAGATTTGGTTAGTTTTTGTTCTGTAGAAACCTTGTAAAATATAAGACTGATGAAACAGTGGAGCTTGGTAACTAAATTGGTTTCAAGACTTGGAGACTTACTTTTCCTCTTGTAAATCCCAAAAGAGTAATTTTCTGTAAGTTACAATAAAAAGGAAATACTTGGGTCCTGCAGAAAGTGAAGGGCTTCTCCGGAAAACCTTCCTATTCATGACCAGTTAAGAGGATTTTCTAAGCTTTGGACTGGGATGTATTATAACACCTTTTTATGACAAATTCAGCTTCTCCAGTATATATAAATAAATCTTTTCATGGACCTTGTTACAGCAAACTGCTCTTACTTTACAATAGTGTTTTGATCAAGGTGAGTATATTACTAAATAAAAAAACACATTTGCTGATAAAAACTAGAGAAATCATAATATCCTAAATAATATTATTATATTATTACTTGATGCGAATTTTATTGTAGAAATTTTCTTACAACATAGCACGTTGTAATAAACATTCCCTGCATTTCCCCAATCCCGTAAACACAAGCAAGTTATTAAACCCACAGTGTTCTGGCATAACACAACTTGAAATTACCACAAAGCCTCCATCTGACAGCGTCTGACTACTAAAAAATATTAAATAACTGGAAGTACTCCTGCTAATATGAAGATACCATAAAGAAAATTCCCACATCCTTGTGGGATAAAGATCTCCCATAGAAACTCTGAATCGTCCTGGTGATCCATCTTGCTCTGTGTCTTGCTTTCAGTTTGTACCACACATCAAACAGGAATGGGAAATATGCTCTACAGTGTTATGAATCAACTCAGCTCCATCTGGGGTTTTGTTTTAGTTTAGAGGAAAACAAACAAATATCTGTTCAAATTCCTTCCCCAAACTGACCACACCCGATTTAAATTTAAAACAATCTTTAATTAGGAAAATGTGTGGAAAAGGAAAACAGTTCTTAACTACCAAAAAAAAAAAAAAGTATGTCCAAACCCACCAGAACAGAAGAAACAACAACCCTGTAACCAAAACCTTTAAATGAATTGAGTCTCTGCTCCTCTCTGGTGCAATGATGTTCACGGACAGCAGGTGGTGATGTCGCGCCTTGGCCGGCTCAGCCACCGCCTTAAAGGGAGGGAAAACACCGCCAGCTGCCTTTCCTGGAAAACACACCTGGGTTGGCCCCTACGAAGAGATGGGGTGGAATCTTTTCCGTGGACAGTGTAGACCCTCTCCTCGTCCTTTATTTGGAAAAGGCTGGGCCAGGGGTGGAGGCAGAGGGGCAGCAGCTCCTCCGCCAATGCCATCGGCTACCTCGGGAAGTCTGCGGCAAATCCGAGGTAGCGCTGACTCTCTCTCTCTCTCTGAAGCACCGGGCATCCAGAGGTAGGGACTGGGAGCAGGGGGGAAAAGCCAAACCAAAGGAACCCCCTCTGAGATACTTCTAATCCCAGCAATGGCTGAAACTAAATAAAGTCCTGCAC
>VWZG01004934.1:0-20357 GCA_013396735.1 Grallaria varia | reverse complement strand
CCCCCGCCTCCAGCAATCAAGTTGTAATTTAGGCATTCAGGTAGTACTTTGTTACCTAGTAGTGGGGGGGATAGTGGTGGCGGTGGTTGGGTGTCAGCTCCCAAACTCTGCACTGGTAGGGAAAGAAAATTTCCATGACTGATTCTAAAACTATAACAAGGTTTCAATTTTTTTCTCTTTTAGTGGCCAACTTATGTTACGGAGTAGGAAAGTGTTGTTAGTACGGGTATTTGACATTTATGGACAGCTACCTAATGTAAAGAGGCTGGCGCTTGCTGTCAGCACTTTTTCAACAGTTTCAGTGTAGAGGAAATATGTCACTAACAAATGTAAAAATGGATGATTAGAACAGCTCTACAATAGGACAATAAAAAATTCAGTGCTGCAAAAAAATGACTGGTGGCATTTTAAAATACCTAAACTATAAGAACTTCAAACAGAAAAAAAAAAAAAAAAAATTATCTAATTTAGTAATTACAGTAAAACTGAAGACAGGTTACTCCTTTAAGATAAAGCGCTAAAATGCCAGGTGGAGACTGTCAGTGCTTTATTAAATCCCAAAGATTTGATGACTTGTCCTTATTGGAGCAGATGGCCATGGTTGCACAGGCAGAGCCAGAAAAGGATTTTGCTCTTTCATCTGTTCAACCCATTTTCATTCTGTTTTCAACTGCACTGGCAATCTGAGCCTGAACTGCATCCCTGTACTCTAAATGCCCACTGATTCCAGACAGACTGTTCAAAAAACAAACAGAAGACAGGGACCATCTAGGCAATCCCACTAGAAAAAAACATGAGAAATAATTTTTAATCTTAGGGGTTTTTTGTCTTTGTCTGTCTTTTTTGAAGGAAATACACAGTGTAGTCTCATTTCATATAATGTAGAAAGCGTAAAAGAAAAAAATCTACTTCTTGCCTCTGATGACTGAAATTAGAGAGAATAAAAAGATTGGTGAGATTCACTAGTAGTATTATCTTTCCACTTTCTCTAGTTTTTTGTGCAGTGCTTATTATTAAGAGTAACCATAAGAATTTAGAGGTATTTTACAGCCAAGATATTAATTTTATATTCATGGATAGGACAACTCCCATCCACAGAGCAACCACTATTTGAAGCACAACAAGTCTGGAACTGTATGTAATTATGGGCATGTAGAAAAAACAGGTAAGAAAAAAAAAAAAAACAACTCCAAAACATGTTAGTTTAAATTGGAAGCCAGCTACAAAGACCTGTAGAATAGTCGTTCTGTTTAAAATAGAAATAAATCATTAAACATGTCAACTAAGATGATCACAGAATCACCAAATGGTTGAGGCTGGAAGAGACCCCTGGAAACTGTCTGGTCCAACCTGCTGCTCAAGTAGGGTGACCTACAGCAGGCAGGCTGGGATTTTATCATACATACCGACAACTGAGAAGTCAAACAAAGATGTCTTTGTGAATTTCCAAGCAAAAATACTGCCCTGCTTTCCATTATCCAAGCTGAATAATATTTACCTGCTTTTATACACATGCACAAAATTCACCAAACACACCAAAGAAGTATACACTCTATGATAGAGAAGGCTCAGGAGGAAAAAAGGTAACATGGTAACTAATCTACAAATATTTGATAGATAGTTCATTTCAAATGAGAAAAAGATACGTATATTAGAGGTAAAAAGAAGTATAAAGACAAAATTTTTAAAGCTACAAAGTAGATCAGCTACCGGAGGAAACAGCCTTCTAACAAGATACTGAATGGAAGAACAGTCTCTGGGGAACAATAACTAATCCATTACTTCTGACTATTAAAACAGCAGTGGGAAAACGTAGAAAACAGTTTGCAGAAAATTGTTGGCACATTCACTGGCAGATTGATTTAACGTGTTATGTTTCCCATCCTGACTCATGTTCTAACATGGGAAAGCCTGTGCTTTAATCTATGTGCATTTGTCCTAGCAAAACCATCAGTGGTTGTCAGTTAAAAAGCATACTAAATGGACTTCTGATTTTTTTAAATACAAAAGTGTTGAGTCCTGAAATAATTGAGATTTTGACAGTAAGTTGAACACATAGATCAGACACTTTACACTAACAACGAGTACTTTTCTCTTGTCACCAGAGAAGCCCTTCAGGACCAAGGGCCTCTGGAAGTGGTGGTGACAGTAGCAAGGCGTGCTGCCACCGTGGATGTGAGCAGCAAATTGAGCTGGTTCTCAGGACAGGACTGGAAAGACAGAGAGACAAGAAGGGCTGAGCACAAACCACAGAGAGGAAGACAGGCAGCAAAAATAAACAGGACAGTGGGTAAGTTTGAGAAGAAATGATGAGCACTTACAGGACTTAGGATCTAGCTAGGATCCCCAGGAACAGTAGGGAAAGAACAAATAAAGGTATTATAAAAAAAACTGAACAGACGAGTCTATAAAGAAATAGCAAAGCATAGTCAGATTGTCAAGGAGAAGGAAAACTGTCAGAGATGAAAAGAAAGAGGGGAACTAAAGATGGTCAGACAGAGAGGAAAAGAAATCCAGGAGTGGCATGGATATTTGAACAAATATGGAAAGAGTCCAGAGCATGCAGCAGGACCTCTGGGGGAAATAAAAACCCAACAAAAAAAACCCCAAAAAAACCAACCAACCAAAAAAAAATCCCTGAACAAGCAAAGCCTGAGGAGGATTGGATTAAAAATACAAGCCAGGAAGAAGAAGAGGCGCAAAAAGAAGGTGAAAGACTGCATATATTTGCATTCAAAAACTGTATTTAACCTGTACTATTAACAAAACCATGTACTAGTAAATACAGATGTTACTGAGAAAACCTCTTACTATGCAGAAAATAACCTTGTTTTTAGAGAAGTTAAAAAAGTCACCATCTTCAAATTTCATTAAGGCATTGTATATTTAGCTTTTAAGAAACACCAGGCAACAGAACAACACAACAGAATAAATACAAAATCACTAACCCTCTCCAAAACAAAAAAGTACTCCTACGTACAATAAACTAATTTGCCTCCCACAAATAATTTCAGATAAACGGTAATGTCCATTTAAGTATTCAAGCATATAATGAGTACTATTATTTTACTAACCCATAAAACCCACTAAAACCTAGAGTAATGTACTGAAAGTACTTCATTCCATTACTTTACCTGTCTCTAACATAGTTCATTTTTCTCTTGGTAATATTAAATACAAGTCTTCCAGGGATAATAATTCTCTTTGGCCAGTAATTCACAAAACCTGTAGTTGCTTTGGCATAGAGAACTTAAAATCTGAATATAAGTGTCTGAGAAAAAGAGCGCCCCAAACCTTTCCAAGATATTTGCCTGCAAATTTCAAGACCTTTCTTAGAAATTTTTCATCATTTTATTGGCTGCTGAAAGAACTAATGTCTGAGTCATTTGCATGAGTTCTGCTGGATCCTGTCCCATTCAAGGGCCTAATTATGAACAGGCACATGACTAATTGCTGAAATAAGCTGGCACTAGAGTCTATTGATCTGACTGCAATTACTCACACAAATGTAAAGGCAGGTGCTGAACACTTCCTGCAGATTTTGCAAGGAAAATGTCCACATGTTTCTATCAACAAGGCAAGGTGTCCTTGGTCTAAAGCTAGAGCAGAGATTATTCTCAGCAGAAGACCATGTCCCACGCAAAACATGTTCCACTGAAAGAAAAGTTGTTATTCCATTTTTTAATGCAACCGACTTGAACAAATTACTTTCACAGTTCTTCCCAAGCACATGCCAAAACAGCAGAACAGAGACTTTAAACCCTTGTGTCATTACAAGAGCTATGTTCCCCTTAAAGAAAAGTCCTTGGCTAACAGGACTTTCAGCCGCAACAGCTCTGTGTTAGTCAGAACACCACTGTTTACGCTACAGCGAGTTGACTGACCTCACTTTAAAAACCTTTCCACAAAAGCAGATTCGATACTTTTCTGGCAATTTTAATCAAATAGAATACTTCTAGGTACTAATTAACAGACAACTGGCTCTTTAGGTCTTGACCTTTTGTACACTTGAGAGTTATATGAAGCACAGATATTACAGTTATTAGAAATGTTAAGAAGGCATATATGATGTGCTTATAACAAAGATTTCCATGAAAGAGAACCCTTCCCTCTCTAGCACCCCATTTCTGGCTGTAGATTTTTTCTACATGGTTTTGCTAATTATTTATAGCTGACCATTAGGAAGCACCTTTCCAAGGCTCACAGTTTTAGCCAATTCTATTCATTACATTGAGGTCAAATGGTAAACCATGAAGTGATTTCAAGCCACCTCTCTTATCAAATGCAGTATCATTAAAGAAGCATTCAGTACATCTTCAGAGCAAGGAAAGGTATAAGTAAAAAATGCTTCACTTTTCAGGTAATATTTAGATTTCAAATATAATTCACACATACTCAAACAACTACATAAATCCAAAACTGATGTTGCAAAGACTGAAAACTGTTAATCTTACACACAAAAAAAATGCTTTAAAAAAATTTTAAAAGAGTAAACACTTTTTCAGAACCTGGTGACGGAGGAATACTTGGCATTTCTAAGAAACTCTAAGGAAAAAATACAGTGAAAATGTAAGTTAGAAAAAATTCTTTAATATAAAAGAGAGATGGGCTGATTCCAATGGGATGAAGTTCAATAAGGCCAAGTGCCGGGTCCTGCACTTTGGCCACAACCCCATGCAATGCTACAGGCCGGGGAGAGAGTGGCTGGAGAGCAGCCAGGCAGAAAGGGACCTGGGGGTACTAATTGACAGGAAGCTCAACATGAGCCAGCAGTGTGCCCAGGTGGCCAAGAGGGCCAATGGTATCCTGTCCCGTATCAAAAATAGCATGGCCAGCAGGACCAGGGAAGTGATCCTTCCCCTGCACTCTGTGTTGGTGAGGCCACACCTTGAGTATTGTGTTCAGTTCTGGGCCCCTCACTTCAAGAAAGATATTGAGGTGCTGGAGGGGGTCCAGAGAAGAGCAACAAGGCTGGTGAAGGCACTAAAACACAAGTCCTATGGGGAGAGGCTGAGGGAGCTGGGGTTGTTTAGTCTGGAGAAGAGGAGGCTTAGAGGTGACCTCATCACTCTCTATAACTACCTGAAGGGAGGTTATAGCCAGGTGGGGGTTGGTCTCTTCTCCCAGGCAGTCAGCAATAGGACAAGGGGGCATGGGCTTAAGCTCTGCCAGGGGAAACTCAATTTGGATATTAGAAAAAAATTCTTTACAGAGAGAGTAATCAGGCATTGGAATGACCTGCCCAGAGAGGTGGTAGATTCACCGTGCCTGGAGGTTTTTAAACTGAGACTGGACGTGGCACTGAGTGCCATGACCTAGTAAACTGACTGGAGTTGGACCAAGGGTTGGACTTGATGATCTCTGAGGTCTTTTCCAACCCCATCAATTCTATGATTCTATAAGAATGCAAGACTGGCTGTATTAGCCTGCATCAAAGGTCGAACTACAAGAATGTGTGGTCTCCAAGGAGGCCAAATGGATGCCTAGGAGAGACTGTAAGGACAGACCAAGAACATGTTTCCTGACCACTCTAACCACCAGCGGCTCAAGGACTTCTTGAGCCAGACATGGTTTCAAAATAGTACACAAACCACTGTTAATTTACTTCCATGAGCTTGTCCAGCTTTCTTCTGAGCCTCTGCAACTGCTGGGCACACACAGCACACATATCTGTGCCACGATGCACAGCCCTAGAGCTCACTCAGCACCATAGGAGGAACTCTTCCCACCTCTCTGGCTCCAACCTGCCACTTGCCAAATGTGACTTCCCTCAACATTTGCGCTGAAGCTGATCATTTATTGTCTTTTACTACTTACCTTCTCCTCATCAAACATATTTTATGTGTTCATCATAGTCTCACTTTGTTTCACATTTTTTGACAGAAGCACCCTTATTTATTTCTTTCACGTAAACTCTTTCATGTCTGTAATGAATTTCATTACCCTTCTCTGAACCTCTGCTTGTTTTCTTATCTACAGGATAGCAAGTAAGAACCGCACAATTATTCAAAACATGAAAGCTACAAGATTTATAGAGTGGCATAATGTTACCTACAGTTCTTTCCTAATAATTACCAATATTTAATTTGCTTTTTTGATCACTAATAAACATTAGGCTGATGTTTTCATGGAAATGCATCTAAGAACTCTTTCTACCACATACACATGTCAGTAGGTTGTTCCTGCAGCAAAGTTTTCTTAAAAACAGAACAAAATCAAACAGACCCCTGAATCCCAACCCATTAGGTATTTAGCAATAACAATTACTTTTTTTCAAGAGGAAAGGCAGATTGCCCATTAATTATTAAGGTACATATAAATCACCATTAGAAAAGTATATATTCACTGGAGAAGCTTGTTTGCCGCATCACTGTTGATCCAGCTAAACCTCCTAAAACAGGAGACTCAAAAATCCAGCAAAAGATTCTGGAGTCTTAAGGCCTTCAATTCCCCATGCAAAGAGGAAAAAAACCCCACTAGCTTCCTTAAGCCTCTAGAAAAAAAAAGCAAATGCCCTGCAAGAGGGTAAATTCTGTGCTTATCCATCACTGCTTTATTATTTCTAATTATTTTGAAATCTGACACTATCCAGCAAAATACAGAAAAGGCCACAGCTTCCTGCAACCATTATAATAACTGATACATCTACTTATTAAATTAAGTTCTCTGCAGGTCTGATAAAATATTTCATATCCCAGTGACAGATGAAATAGACACAAGTGTAACATCGTAACATCTTTTGAATTAGAAATGCTTTTAGTTGGAGCAACTGCATTCACAATCTTAATCTAATTCATTACTAAAAATATACAGTGAAAGAAATATAAATACAGTAAGATAAATGCAAATACAATTATCCACGAAAAATAAGTTATTGCAATAAAAAACTGGATTTCCTGACAAGTGAAAGCATTTGGACTGATGCCTTTCACTTTTGCCACTACAACTACTCCTCTTACTGAACAGGCAAATACATAACCTCTCAACAAAGGTGATGCACAACAGCTTATATTACTTACAGGATGCCAGAAACTGAAATTAGGCAATAACAAATACTATGAGTTTAGCTGGTTTAGTTTGTTTCTTGTAAACAGTTCTGCACAAATCATTCCACTGCACAATTGCGCTTCTTCAGAATTTGAAAAAACTAAAAATTATCAGACATTCGTAACTGTTGCAGTTATTTTGGGGCAGAGGACAGAGGCAGAAAAAAATTACAATGAATTATCAACGACTTTGAAGAGAAAAAACTAACAAGATAGGTATGAATCCAACTTTCCTGGGTTACGCCTACAGCTTGCAGCAATGAGGCAGCTCAAAAGGAAGCATTTGTATGCTTTGAACAGATGGCAGGGGGAGAGGGAGCCCTTCCCACGAAGGGCTACAGCCGGAGATTCTGACCAAGCCTAACTCCCTGAAGTCAGGATCTGAGAAAAACTGCCTCTTTCCAGAGACTATCTGGACAACTCACGCCCTTGATTTGTTCCGACTGCTTTGTTAGGTGTAACTAGGTGGAATGACTCTGTCCAAGGGCAGGAATAAAGAAATTAGTAAGACTATCAAATAAACATGGCAAAAAAAATATTTTCACTGAAAATTAACTAGCATATAAAAATTAAAGTCAAGCATTTTGATTAAATCACACAGGTGTCATAAGACAAGGTATGGAAGTCAGCAACATTTAGCATGCTGGCAGTCTATTGTTTCTGCCTCCCAAACCACTTTCCCATTTCTTTAGGTGCACCAGCACCTCCACCTATTTTAAGTACATTTTGGGGACTTTTCCTCTCCTTTTCTGGTTTTATTTCCTTCTGTCCTTTGCAAGTCCACAGCTATGAGTACTGATACTTTTCCAAAGAAAATGTAAAACTACCCAGCGTTCCTTGCAGCCTTGTCTGCTAGCCTCTAATGCTTTTCATGCAAAAAACAAAACCCAAACAAAAAACAACACACAGAACCTCACAAAATAACTGTCAATTTCATCTTCCATCAATTCTTTAACACCATTCATCCACAAATTTATTTAATCTAAGCAAATCTGCAGGATTAGAAATTCTTCAGGACTGGGCAGGAAATTGTTTTGAAAACACTGTAGAGACATTTCTGTAAATTTGATCTGCTGTAAATTATATTTTTATACGTTGTTATATGTTTGTAATTCATGTAAGAGATGTATGGGTACAAAAATCATTGTCTCTTGATCTAGATCAACTAGAAAAACAAAACAGGTTCCAAATGCCCTGCTGCAACTACAACAACACACAATGTGCCTTAACTTGGGCACTGAACAAATATTTTGAACAAAATGTATGTTTTCTGCTACAGAAAAGATAACATCCTTAATTCACAAATAGAAAGAAAAAGCAAAGGACACTGTGCTTTTAAGAACTGGCTTTTCAGATGACACATCCTCTGGTGCATAACCGGACTTGAAAGTGAGACACTTAGAGCACATTCTCTACCAACAATTTACCATTTATCAGCTGATCTCTGACTCCACATAACTGGATAAACGCAAAGCAAAATTACTGAAAAATACATTCTTTAATACAATTCAATCTAATTAAAATAGTCAACAACAAAAGCTCTTGATATAGTGAGCATTACTAGGGTCCAACACAGTGGCTTACTTTTAAAACAAATTTTATGGCACAATGAGTTCAAAAGCAAAATAATTTCCTAAGTAGCTACATGGAAAATATTTTGCACACTTCTTCTCCCCTGGAAGCATTAACTCTTCCCTTGCTGCCAAGGTAAGGAAGCTGGTAAGTTCCACTTGGCGTAACAGGTCACAGTCAAGGCAGCACAAAGTGTTAAATTAAAGTGCATGCTGGTGAAATCAAGTGCTCAAATTTTGAATTGCTGAGCCACAGCACAGCATGAAATTTTAGGGAGCCAACAATTCTCAGGATTATTCTTAAGAGAGAGATCAAGATAAAGATTATTATTTACCTGCCAAGAGACAGCCCCCAAAACAGCAGTGGCGACAAGGCTGAAGAACACCAGCTGTTCCGAAATCAAACAGAAGTGACGCATTCCTTTAGATGCCATAACTCTGTCCAGGCTGTTGTTTTCTGCACGGTGAGTATAGTATACCTTGTGACAGTCATTTAGTTTTGTGTGAAATCCCCAAAGAGTTATAAAAAAAATCACATGACAGATCACCCAGAAAATTCCAAAAATAGAAAAACCAGGTATCACAAAATACCAGAGATCCAAATCACGCAGTTTAAAGGCTGCAAGAATGAAAAAGGTTAGTTCAATGACTCCAACTGAGAGGACAGAAAGTCTTCTGCAAATTTTACCACGGTACAGGTAGGGCTTCCATCGTTCAGTAACTGAAAGTCCACTGAAGTAAACGTCGAGAAGGGGATCTGCAATCAGGCAGCTGAAGAAACAGGCCAAGGCAAAAGGGTTTGTGGGGATTTGCAGAGATGGAAAAAAGAGCAGAGATGCAATGGCTCCAAAAATTGCCAAATTTGGAATTGCCAAAAAAGACTTCATACGTAAGTCAATAATCAACATGGCCAAAGCCATGACCAGCAGAATAATACTCACAGATTTTTCTACCAGCATCGTTGTGCTGGCAATTGCAAATCCAATTAGCTCTAAAAATTCAACAGTTGTCAGCAGTGTTGGTCGATGATGGACACAGCCACAAATCCTCTCAACCAAAGCACACAATATCCTTAAAACAATGGCAGAGAGGAGCAAATATTTAGTAGCTTCTTCTTTCACATCTGTTTTGAAGGCAGAATTATTAAGAAAACAGAGAAGGCCAAGCAAAAAACCAAACCAAAGATTGGAGAGGCTCAAACTTGCTGTTTCCATTGAAAAATAGTAGTACAGTATGCTGGCAATTCCAAGAACAAAGAGCCCCAGAATAAATATTACCAAAATCAGTGCATCCGCAGTTTTTTCCCATCTGACATAGAGGCCCATGCAAATGGCAACCAGTAGGTCGATTCTGGCAAGATAGCCAAGGTATCGGACTGAAGAGTGCATGTTCACTTCTCTGTTTGCTTCTTCTAACCTTGTCATTGCTGCATAGAGACAATGACTAACACAGTAACGCAGTGACCTACACATGTAAACTGCAGTTAGGGGGTTTCACCCACTTGACTGAAAGTAAATATTTGAGTTTCATTCAACAAACACAAATCAAATCGCTGCCTTCCATAGTATCATTTCAGTAACAGTGGTCCAGAATCCTCAAAGTCCTGGAAGAGAATTTAAAAAAGTTTTACTGGCATATAATTCCTTTTAGTCATATAGAGCATAAACATGACACATCATTTCTCATCAAGAAGTATAACATCTAAATTAATGCATTAAAAAGATCAGGTAAATGTGTAGTTAAAGGTTAAACTGGGGTCATTATTAAAATCAACATAAAATGGGTTCTGCACAAATCTTGTTTCATAATTTGAATGAGAGGAAAACAAACCTGGCCTGTGCAGTTTTCCGCAAACCTATATTAGATATCTATGGATATCCAAAATACTGCTATGATAGCCATTACCTTCTCGAATAGTTCAGTATTGTTTTAAAACATTGTTTTACTTCACCGTTCATTTGATAAGTTCTCACTTCATAGTAACTCTTTCCAGGATGCTTTGCAAGACTTCCTCTTAGTAGTCAAATAACTAGGATTTACAAAAAGGACTTCACACTCAGTTAATGAGCTTATACCACAATAGATAACAAAAAAGTTATAATTTATCTGTTTCACAAAAGAGGAGTGGACACATGGATATATCAGCTATCTGGCATGATTTTCACAGATTTTTCCTACTGTAAAATCAAAGCCTTAATTTTCACCCATTCAAGCCACTTGACCTCCTCCCCCAAAAGCAAGAAAACAAACAAAATTATCAGAACAAATATTACATTTAGAACATAATCACCTCCTACTCAGATCCATTTTACTGGCATGATTTTCTTTTTAATACAGTATACATAGTATTTTTAAGGGGAATTTTGTAATGTTATGGGCAGAGTCTCCAACACTTAAGAAGACTCAATCAAGTTTAAGTAATTAACTAATTGCCCATCTTATACAGACTTTTGAAGAGCTACAGGTAGGACAGAGCAACCAATGAGCCAAGAACGCTCAGAGCTCACTGCTTTTAGCTATAATGCTTTTAGCTATACACCTTAAACTAAAAACTTAAGACTTTATTCTCCCTTGATTTTTAACCCAGCGAACAACAAATGATAAAGTGAATTGATTGATTTGCCCATAAGTTTTGGCAAATTTGAAGACTGGCACCCAGTGTAAAACCAGCTGAAGTAACTGGTGTAGAGACAAACTAGGCCTAAGACATTCTATTGTTTAAATTACTTATTTGGTAACATGTATTTTCAAATTACATTAAACATCTAACAACACTGCAGATATTACTTGGAAGAAGTATCCTTTAAAAATCTGGTTACTTGAAACAGAATACATACCATATACTTAAAGCAAATAGTTATTACACGAAGTTATTGCAAATTAAAAGTTCTTTGTATCTCAACTGTGCATTTTCATAGTTTTCATTATTATTAGCGTTTTATAGATATTAATTCTGAGCTGCCTGAACTCTTAAGCTCTCACAGTATTTCTCTCCTTAGTGTTACCTACTTGCTTACTGTTCCTTTCAACCTGTAATCTGTTTTTACATTATAGAGATAACGCAGACCTAAGTCAGCTATCATATTCCAGGTCATGATACTTTAGGTTTCACAGCACTGACTGTAGTTTCACTGTTTCTTCTACTACAATCAATGTTTACTTTATGGACAACTTGAACCATTTACTTCAACTGCTACACATGCCATCCCCTGCGTCCAGCTCTTTTCTTGTTCAAACCATGAACACAGAGGAACAATTTTCCATCTCCTTTCAACCCACAACACCGATGTATGATTCCTGCTATGCTGAAGAAATCTGCCACTCCATCCTGTGTATTGTGATTCCTAAGCCTTCCTGGAACCCCTCCAAGTCAAGGGGTTCACATAGCTAACGTTCTTCTGGACTACAGTCCCACAGAAGCCAGCAGGAATGAGCCTTTTGCTCATATGTAAAGGGCAGAAGCTCCTGCCTAACACCTGGCTTAAAATTTTGCTGTGATCAGTAAATTATTTCCTGGTGGGATCATTAACACTAGGAAAACTCTCCTGCAGGCAATTAGCTACTCTGACAGAAGACTGTTTTGACTGATTCAGCTTGTGCCAAATGGCGTTTTGCTGCTGTCACACCATGAAAAATAAGAAAGAGAAGCTTTTCTGCTGCTGCCCCACTGCATTGGGTGCCTGGGTGGGGGAACATGCCTGTTCCTCATGGAAAAACACAAATCCGGCTTGAGCACAGTGTTTGCAAAATGACCGCTCATACTGTGAACGCAATCTCCTCTTCCTGACTCCACCTCCTAGACAATTAGCAAAAATGTGTAGCCTTAAACCGCACTACTAATCATTAGCATTTTTCTAACCCAAATACATAGCCTACTTTTTGGTGAAAAGGAAAAGGTGCATTTTCATGATTAATGTATCCCTTTACACAGCTATTAACAAATACACAGAAGACAGCAACTAAATTTTAAAGAGAAATTTCAGTAACTGATTTGCTCTCTAAAACACAGGTATTTGTTAATGAATACTTTGACTGTTTACACAAAGACTGGTCAAAGTCCCGGGGGGCGTTACATTTGTTCTGCTTTAAAATGATGGTCTTAAACTTTTGGGTCTGACCATGTTACGTATCACAGCAAATCACCTTCAGACTCCAAACACAATGTGGACACCCACTTGTAAGTACTTATCAATCAACTTTTGCAAATATAATTTTAAGCAAAACCTGTAATCTCCGAAAAGATTTAGAAATTAAACTATCTAAGAGCTTTCCTGTATGTAAAGGAGCACCACTTTCCAAGTAGCTTTTACCCTCATTCGTTTCAGAAAGCTGGAAAAACGACCAAAACCCGAAGCTGGTTCAATGGCTTCTCTCCAGCTGACTTAATTCCAGGTGAGGCCCATCTGAAGGTACCGAACCTGCTTTCCTTCAGCTTTATTCTTCCAGTTTAGCACTTTTCTTTCTTTACAAGTAGCTCGGTAAGACTTTTTCTTAAAACCAAAAAGCCGTGTTTAGCTGACACACGGACACAGCAGAGTTAACCCGCAGGCGAACACTCCGTGGGTTTGCAACGGCTCAGGCCGTGCCCGCGGCGGTGCCGGTGCCGGGCGGCTCCCGGCGGGGCTCTCGCTCTGCCTGTTTGCGGCGGCGGGGCCAGCGCGGCGGGCACGGTAAGGTACTGCCGCGCACTGCAGTGCCGCCGCCGGACTCCGCGGCTCGAGATCCCGCCCGCGCCCCCGGGCTGTCCGCCCAGCCCCTCGGTGTCGGTGCCAACCCCGCCGTGCCCCCGCCCGCCCCACTCTCACCTCAGCAGGCGGCCCGCGGCCTTCCCGCCCCCCCGCCATGTCGGGGCCCAGCGCGGCGCTCCCGCTACGGGCCGCGCCGAGGCTCAAATGCCGCCGCGGCGCCCGGGCGCGGCCGGACGGGGTTGTTTGGGAAAAAACCCAACCAAAACCCGCAATTAAACCTCTGAACACCGTCAAGTGTGCTCAGGCACGGAAGGGAGAGAACTGTATTTGAATCAGGACTGCAAGGTTGAGGGAGCCCTCTCCATCCTTTGGTCCGGGGATAACCCGTGCCTTTCCTCGGCCACCCGCCTTTCCCTGCGCTCTGTGTTGGATTTAAATGCACGTTTTGAACGTGCAAGGCGGGCGGGCAAACAACGAGAATTTTCTGGATCTTAAAGGCTCCAAGGCTTAGAGCGGCAAAACAAGGGCGAGGGAGGCGCTGAAAGCAGCTCGGAGAAGCTGCTGTGCAGGGGGGCAGATACAGCCCTGGTGGCTCCATTGCCTCATCCCGTCCTGTGTCCAGTTCTGGGCTCCTCAGTACAGGAGACACACAGCTCCTGCAGTGGGTCCAGCAGAGGAGAACAAGGATGCTCAAGGGACTGGAGCACCTCCCTGAGGAGGAAGGGCTGAGGGAGCTGGGCCTCTTCAGCCTCACCAAGAGACCACTGAGAAGTGACCTGTCAATGTGTGCAAATGCCTGCAGGGGAGGGTGCCAAGAGGGCGGCGCCAGGCTCCCTGTGGTGGTGGTGCCAGCCACTGGGACACGAGACAACGGCAGAAACTGCTGCATAGGAACTTCCACCTGAACAGGAGAAAGAACTTCTTTTCTGGGCAGGTGACCAAGCACTGGAGCAGATTGCCCAGAGGTTGTGGAGTCTCCCTCACTGGAGATACTCCAGAACCATCTGGACACAATTCTATGCGATGTGCTGTAGGATGACCCTGCTTGAGCAGGGAGGTTGGACCAGGTGGCCCACTGTGGCCCCTTCTCACCTTAACCATTCTGTGATTCATCACAACCAGCCCCTTCTGCCCATAGTCAAGCAATATTAGGGCTGACTGGGAGCCTAAACATTGAAACCTAACCGTCTGTCTTTCCTGCCTCAATCATTCAGACAACTGATTCACAACCTCATTTGCCTCCAGAATCATCACCCCCCTTCAAATTTTAAATAAAACAGGCCAACAGGCCAAATAGTTAAATGGGTTGAAAAACAGCAACCAAACTGCAACCCGCCCAACAGAACAAAAAATACACAAGCTAAGAGGTTTTCCTTTAACCAGCAGAACAGTGGAACTCTCAGTTGCTTAGTGAAGGTCACATGCTTCAGATGCTTTACCATCATCATGGACAACATTTAATTGGCACTGTGTCTAAGTGTGATTTAGGAACCTCAAGCAACTATTGATACTTCTTGGGAAATATTTTACCTAATAAGGAGAAAAAAACAACAAAGTTTCTGTGTAAGTCTGTGAAATGAAACCTTTCTAAAAATCTTCTTGTTATTCTACAGGTCCAAAACAATTGAGAAAAAACCTGAGGAAACAAGGAAAAACAAGCAGAAACCCTGCTGCTGAGTCATGGAGACAGGATTCAAAGGCCTTAGGATGATCACCTGCAAGTCAGCAAGTCTCCCTGAAGCAGAAAAGAACAGAAAGGTTCTGCAGGAAGCAATACTGAGCACAGCTGTGAAATGCTATTTTCTGATGCACTGTCAAGCAGAAAAGCAGAATATACCAGCAAGGCTCTGCAGTGCTGGGGCCACACTTCAGTTCTGCTGAAATCGACTCTTCCTAGAATCTGGATCTGAGAGGAGCCCTGAATTTTCAGTTTTCTGTCTTTCTTTTCCCATTGCCATCCTTTCCCTGACACCTCCAGAACTCAGAATCAAGATGTAGAGAAGTACAGCAATGACCTCAAAAGGGCAACATGCAACGGGTGCTACAAAAATATTTCTGGGAGATAGAGAAGAAATTAAGAACATGTAGAGAGAGATGAGAGCAACAGCATTAAAGAGAGGTCAGTCACATACTAAGTGTGCAGGCAAAGAAACACAATACAAGATCAGCTGGAGGAACTTCTGAAAAGCAAAGATCTCAACTGAGATGTAGAAGCTGAAACTGAAGTACCAGATTTAACATCTCTACTGGCTATAAAATAAACCCCAGACAACTTTCTTGATGATAAGGAAAATAACTCTGCATTGGTTTCACTGGATTTCAGCATAAACAGATTGCCCAGAAAGAAAAAGACAGTATCTCCACCCAAAGAATTTTAAAAAATGTTTTCAGTTTTTCAGATTTTTTTAATAAATGTACTTTGTTCTCAAAAAGTAGTGACATAAAAGACAACAGAAATGCAAATACATGTTTTCTTCATTTTCCTCTCCAGCACCTTAAGAACGAGAAATCTCTGGCACACTTTCAAATATTTCATAATCTAGAAATATTCTTCTTGAACCAAAGCCAAATATACAACAACTCTCAATACCACCACTTTATTGTTCAGGGAGGTATAAGTATTTATGTAAATCCCACTTTCTTCCTCCATCACAATCTACTGTCCCTTGTGAAAAAAAACCAGTACAAACCAAACCGAAAAAGAAAACGAACAAACAAACAAAAATCCCACAAAACCCAAACCACAAAACCAAACAACCAATAAACCCACTTCAGGTATTTAGATGATCAGCAAGAAGACCAAGTTGTTATGAATCTCAGGTCCCTAATCCACAATGTTGTCACAAATCTGTCAAAAAGGGTTTGAATGTTAGGATTTTAAACCATTTTGGGGGGAGATCAATTTTGATCTGAATTGCTTTTTTTTTTTTTTTTTTGTACGAATCACAAGCCAATTTAGATTAATCAATGCCAACATACATGTTTGGTGAACCATGACTCTTGTATGTCTAAACCGAATAATTTTTTTCTTTTTTACACACCAGAATACAGTTGTTTGGTTTGTATAACTATATCATTCAGATTGAATAATAAATTTGATTCAGGTATTTGAGAATGTTTTAAATTCAAGAAGAGACATAAAAAGCTTATTTTAAAAAATACAGCACCATAGTCCAGATCATATTTGAATGTAAGCTAGACCAATGCTGGATTATTCTATGTAGGAAATAGTATTAAAAAAAACCAGGTAGGTCAAACTGTGACACTTTCAGTGCAAAATTCAGTGGAAGGAATAAGTTTCATTTTTGTAGCAACCACTGCAAAATCCTCACTACAACTTCAGTTTATCTGGTAACTTCTGTACTATAACCAAAAAATGTCAGGTTAATATGGTGCAAGGTATATTTTGTCACAACCACCTGTGAAACGGTATTAGTATTTTTTACCAATTTGCTGAAGTCAGACTTAAAACCATGACATGGCACCTAGTTCAAATCATTTATTATTAGGCACTTACATATAAATTTAACAGCCTAACATTCAAATATGAAAATTCTGGCCATTATTTTTAAATGGAGGGAATTCTAAGCTAAACTAATAATGAATCCTCTTTTTTTTAAGTACTTAAGAGAATTGACTTTTCCTGCAAAAATTTAGAGATTCATCACCCAACTTAAAAATTTAACAGATGTAAAAATAGATGTTCCATCTCCTTCCAGTGCAGACCAGCTATGGAGCTTTTATTTAACTGAACACAAGACTTCTGGGTCCTAATAAGCAAACAGATAGTGTAGGCTAAACTTCACTTGTGTGGTCTGAATACATGGCTTTATGCAAGTATGTGTATCCTTGAAAAACTTGCATGATAATGTTCCTTTTTACGAAATCAGTCTGTAGTTACTGGATAACTTAGGAGGTCTACAAATAAGGACAAATCAAGAAAAAGTTGTTTGCTTTTAAAATGCATAAATAAATTACTTTAAAATGCGACAAACCCCATCCCATCCCCCCAGAAAAACACAGTTGGAAGTGAATACAGAAAACCGTAATGGGGGAAATACTGATATATGTTAGTGCTTGTACACTGATAAAATTGCAGAAACATATTCCAGCTTTGAAGTGAAACATAATTGTCTAGACGTACCATACTCCTCTGAAGGGAAAAGCCTCTTCAGAAATCTCATGTCTGACTGCTATTTATGCAATGAAATTACAGAGTATGTATATGGATGGATATATTCCAGTGTTATGGTGTTATCTCAAGAGGGCTGCAATAAACAAAATCAAATGTGCAAGCATGATAGTTTCTCCAGCCCAGGCTTAACCAGAGTGAAACAAGTTTTGGAAAAAAAGGTTTTGTTCCATAATTAGAGAAGAGACATTTGGAACCAAGTGTCTTAACCTATCTGCACATTTAATTAAAGTGCAAATTATTTCTTCCTACATATAATTCTCAAAGCCCACCAACTCCAGTGCCTTAAGCTCAACCACACTGAGTTAAAATACTGAAACAACATTTAACAAATTAAATAGAATTCACACTTCACAGCACTAAAGAAAAAAATGGTACCTTTCTGGAAAGAAATTAGTGATACAAATCTAAAGAAAGTAACAGCAATTTATACTATGACATGAGTCATTTGCATGAAACTTGTATTTTTTCACTTTCATACAAGAATAAATTTTAAAATTCAAAAGTAGAAAAAAATAGCAAACTCTGTAAACCTTTGCATTTTCTTTATGCAAACCATTTTTGTGTGTTGAGCCCATGTTAGTATAGCAAAATTAGTTAGGCAAGAGGTTTGACTGAAAGGGCATTTCAACAACTACATTAACTTAGAAGCAATATAGGATCTTCTAGCTCATAGAAAGGAATTGAACTAGACTGGCTTTCTCCAGAGTCTGAATCATAAGGAGCATCAGGCAGCTCCATAAAACCGTAAGCTAGCTGTTCGTCTTCAGTATCTGATCGAACATAGCAGGAAGTGTTGGAATACTCCTCATCCTCTATACTGTTGAAATCCTGTGGGATATACAACATTCCTGGGTAGTTCCTGCTAACTAAGTCACTTGTTGTTTGCAGGGAAGTTTTTCTAAATGCCATCAGGTGCATGTGAGAAAACTTAGAATACTTGAAGCGTTTAAAACCCAAGGACTCTATGGCAATTTTCCAGCTTTTCATCATCATAGCCCGGCGATTCTGATGAGATGAATCAGGAGTTATTACAAGCAATAAGCCATTTAATACGAGAAGTTCATGTGCCTTCTTGCAGCATATCCATCGTTGATAGGGTGATGGAAAGTAAGAAAGGAGAAGTGAGAAAACAACAACATGGAACAGTTCTCCAGGTAGAGAATCAATGGGATTTTTCAGTTGCTTAAGAAAGGCATCTATAGCATCTTGTGCCAGTTGGAGAGGTTGCTGAATTTGAAGATTTAGGAAGTCGCATTTGTATACGCTCTGGTGGAATAACAAAAACAGAAAACCAAGCATCAGGGTTAGTTTAAAGAGCAAATACAACCAAAATCCATAGAAAAATCAATGAGCTCTCAGTTCCCCTGAGGAAATGTCAAGCCTGCTGAACACTCCTCTTGCCATTAAACCAAGCAATCTGAAAGAAAAATTTAACAGACATGAAAAATTTGAGATGTGCAGTATTTTACTAGAGATTTGATAGCTGAGAACTGTTAATTTAAGAAAAATATTTAGCCCAAATAGAAAAAAGTACTGAACCAACTATCTCACACATTATTTAAGAACTCGGATAAGCCTACATTGCTTTTGTTTTTTTCAGGTGCTAAAAGCATCTTATAGGTTTTTATAAACCTGAAATGAATAATTAGAAAGTAAATTTGACAAGTCAGTATTTCTACCGGTTCTTTAAAAAGAATNTACAAATACCTGTTGACCGTTTGCGCACTCAAGTTGTCAAAGACAGGAAATGACACCACAATACAACATACAGAAAAGTAAATTCTTAGCATCCTTAATCACAAAGCATTGAAAAATATAAGTATGCTATTTTGTGAATTTTAAGTTTTGACACTTCGTAGTCATAAAAACCTGGGACTGACTTTTCATAAAGCAACGTATTAAGATACAAGGTTTTGATCTGATAGCAACACAAATTGTTTTTAATGCTTAGAGAACGTGCAGTGAATGACACTAAACAGGTAAGCAAGTATGAAAGCAGACAAGAAATACTCGGCGGAGCACACCTGAAAGGCTACATCTCCTGCATTTTAAGACCATGGAAATATTTACAGTGTGTTTTATGAAACAGTATTAAAAAAGGATCACTAGAACACTATTGCAAAGGTGTTCATTAAGGAACTCATATGCACAATTGTTTCCAAGTAGAAGATAATGTAATTTCTGTTTATATAAAATCACATTCTCTTCTAAGAGTAAGCAGAAACTCAGAAAAAGTAATCAATGTGCAAATAAATCTGTGATTTATTTTTTATTAACCTTAATCTTTGCCTTCAACATGCAAAAATCAAGAAAAATACTTGCGTTATGTGGCTATAACCAAGAAATTTTAACTGCAACCATTATACCTGCTGGGTTATATTCTGTTTCCCTGTAATACTTAAAATAGGAAAATAACAGTAAAAATTTTTATTTTATCCTCTAGGAAGTTTTAAAACACAAAAGAATTTTGAAAACTAATTGTTCAGTGACATGCTAACTTTATTTAGAACTTCAAAACTTAAGACTTAAAATGTTAGTGGTTACACAAATGTAGTTGAAAAAACAATTTAGACTGCAGGTATTTCTGACTAGTGAAGAAATACTCATAAAGCAATTATGCAGAAATAATGTTAAAGAAATTCAGGAGTAAAGTATTTTTTGAGTGGACTGATTTCTGTAGGTTGTTTTAGGTCAAAAATGCCACTAAACTGGAGTTTGCTACTGAACTAGATACTGAGGTTAAAGTCCTCAGACAGACTGGAACGGCAGTCATATCTTAGTGCCTCCACTGACATTCAGGGACACAATCCTACTTATGTGAATAATTTTCACAGATATTTCATAGAATATTCTGAGT
>VWZG01004933.1:314716-415796 GCA_013396735.1 Grallaria varia | reverse complement strand
GTATTCAGTATTTCCATCAGTGCCAGAGTTGGAAGCTCTTTCTTGTTGTAAAAAGTTAACTTTGTGATAGTAAGTGACAGCAAAGGACTGACGGTGTCCGTCAGAGCTTTGATTTGAGGAACTGCAGCTGGAGCTACCCCAGGCCCACTGGGCAGGTGCAGATTGCAGGGAATCCGTGTCTGTCTGTTGCAGTGACAGGGAAACATCCTGGTAAGGGCGAACTGCCCACTCCAGAGAGTCTCCCACTCACCCTGGGCACCCCTTTGTAATCCTCTGGGGCAGGTCCCCTTTGAAAACAACCACCCAGAAACCTCTGAAGTAGTGGAAATATTCTTTATGCAAAAGGACAACTAGCATGGGTAGGTAGCTCAATAAATGGAAAAAACATAATTGCCACACTAGTTCTTGTAAAGAATATAAAATTAAAGGCCTTAGCCCATCAAATACAAATACATACTGCAAAAATATTTTTCAATTTAACACAACCTAGATGAGTGCACATCTCTGGATAGATAAGAATACTACTGCCTTCATACTGGTATCAAATATTTAATTAGTTTGCATAAAAACAAAATCTATCTTTGTTGTTGAGTCCAGGCTTCCTTTACTTTAAAGCAAGGATATTCTTAATACTTTTTTGGGTCTTTCTTCCTGTAGAATAAACTGTAAGAAACACATTTCATTCATTTAGTAGACTGGACTGATGTATATTACTGCAACAACTCAAAATTTAAGTAAGAAATGTTGCATGCAGTATCTTTTTTCCTTTTTTTAATTACACCAGCTACTTCTATTTTCCATCTCTTCTGCTCCCTTCCACCAGAAGGTATGCTAAAAGAAAGCTCTGATCCTTCGTCCCTTACACATCCCAGCCCTGATGTCCAGTCAGTGATCGGGATGAAGGGTTGAGTGTTTTGAGCTCTGCACTGCTGAGGGCAGCAGGTCCAGCAGAGAGACCACAACCCCTGAGGAGCCATCCACGCCTCCAGAGTGCTGCAGAGCACTGTAGGGAAGTGATGGGCAGGATGAAACTGGGCTGGTAGGGTGGCTAAACACAGTCTGTGCCAGCCCAGGCGCAGTGGCTCCTCCTTGGCACAGCTTCACTGAGGGGCTGCAAACTCCTGCTGACCCAGTGGGAGAACATCCACTGGTCCTGCTCGGCTACCCCAGAGTCCAAGATGCTGAGCAAGAGTGCAGGAGGTGCTGGGGCTGCAGCAGCTCTGGCAGAGCAAGCTCCGATACCATCTCCCTCTGCTTGGCCATGCTGGTCCTGGGAGCCCAAAGTGGGCACACCAGGTCCCTGCCTTGGCCTCTGGTCCCCACCCCACTCTGCTCCTGGGCCCTGCTGCTCAGCATTCCTCTATCCTGCATCTCAGGTTTTTGGAGGGCAGAAACAAGACAGGATAAATAAACGCTAAAGGAGATGGGAGCACCTTCAGCTCCTGAAGTTTGGGAGTTGCTAACCTAGGGGAAAGGTTGAACTGATTCAAGATACAGTATGCAGCTGTGTGAAAATGCATAGTTTGTATGTACATTCATTTACAAAGATCAAAGGAAGGTTCTTTGCTATGTAGTTTAATCACCATCTGCTTTTAACAAAAAAGCAAGCCACAGGAGACCAGTTAAACACACAGCATGGGAGTCAGGGGTAGCTGAATGGCATTTCCCAAATAGAGAACTAGCTGCTTTTCCTTTTTGTTTTTTTGAGATAATTTTGAGTACTTTTTCATTCAAAGACTGTTGTTTCTGTAATAATATACTTTAGGATTTCAAGATATTCCTATTCAACTGTGGACATCTCAGTACTGACATACCCTGCTTTGAGGGTTATTAAGAAGTAAAAGCCCGCTAAGACAAACAAGCCAACCAAAAGAAACCTGGTTTTAACTATGGTGTATGACCTAAATTAAAACATGATTTCTCTAAACTGCTGAAATTCTAGTTCAGTAACAAATAGAGTTTCTTTGCTTTCGCTTTTTTTTTCTCCTTTTTTTTTTTTTTTTTTTGGCAATACCTGAGCTACTATTTAGAAAATCCTATGAGTTTGCTCACTTTGCTTTTATTTAATTGACACTTTGGAACCTAGCTGCTTCCCATGAGGAATGTCCATTGTCCTGAGCATCCCTGAACATAACAGTAACGTACCAGGCAGGATGGGCTTAAATAGGAGGAAAAAATCTTGGTTTAAATTATCTATTTTAATGTTGTTTTCCATTTGCACCTTTTCTGAAGAAAAATTGCTTTGTCACTCTGCAACTTACTAAAACACACTGGTTTGCCACTAAATGTAACTTTAACAAAGATCACTGCTCTTTAATAATCAACATGTTCTATAAATATTTAATTCAGCAATGAATTGATTTTCCTCATGATACAATATCTTCATGCTTATTTATGTACTTGATTTTTACTTAGGATTTGACTTAGGTTCTTCCTTGCAATTTTAGTTCAACCATATCAAGGGAAATTGCATAAAAGCATTTTTGAAGCTAGAAAAAAGTAATAATCAGATAACCAGGATTCACATGGGGGAAAGTAAAATTATCCAAGCATATTTTGCAATCTAAAGTCAAGAAACACTGCCTGTAGCTAGCAAACTGTTCACTGGGAAACGAAAAAGTAGTAAAGACTTTTTTCCATATAAACAATGAATATTACAAGTGCAAGAAGATGAAATTTGTTCATTCTAAAACCCAATGACCAGAAACAAATTATTCATTACTGGAACTACTTGAATAACTTGAGAAAAAAAAAAGTTTCTTGATTTTTATAAGAAGTTACTCTGTCAGGAATTCAGTAGTCTTTCTTTAAAGTTTTGAGTGCAAGCAGATACTTCCCAGTATTTTAACTCAATTATTTCCATCTACTTTTAGGCACTAATAGCCACTTTTCTTATTTTGTAAAGGTTTTTAATTGAAGAAAAACAGCTGAAGCGTTTCAAGCCTGACTTGTACTGGTATCTGAAGTCTACTGGGAGTTCTCCTGGATCAGCAGGCAATATTGACTCAGCTGCAGACACAAAGATTTTAACATTTCGTTCCATATGAAGTAACACCAAATTTCTTAGAGGAATTTTGGAGAGCCCAGGTCGGCATGCTATTGATCTAGCACTAAAACATTTTCAGTGGCAATAGATCGCAGGACCTTTTTGATGGGTTATGGCCAAGGTCCTCTGCATTCTGAAGTTCTCCCCAGGTGCCAGTATTACAGGGAGACAGAGTTTAGCAAAGGACTGCACAGTGCCATTGTGTTCTATGCTTTTATTTTAAGCAAAAGAAAAAGCACCTGGTTCTTATAAGAAAGATTTTTTTTTCTACGTGCACGTCAGTAGAAACACCTTATCTAAATGTGCTGTATTGGGCCACAGGCTGACCCCAGAGGGCAGAATCAAACCAGACTGCAAAGGAGTAGCATCTACACACAGAAGTCTTCTCTTCTAAGCCTTCCTCCAAACATACATGGACATACAGCAACCAGTCAGGCAACAGAGCTGTTATTTGTGCTGCCTGGCAGACCACCACCTTGGAGGCGGCCTGTCACTGCTCTTGCTCCTCAGCCGAACACAGACTGAGTTTTCAGAGACACTCTGTGCTGAGTACAAAGGTGTTAAGATTAATTTTCCCCATAATTCCAAGACCTAAGCAGTGCTGCGCAGGCCTCATCTTTGTGGTGGATGTACGGGTGGCATCAGCCTATACTTTCTTTTCAGCACAGGTATCAAGTGCTTGCCGATGTTAAGCACAAAGCTTGCACACCCCTAGCAGTGCACTTGCCTTCCTCCAGGAACTCCCAGTGGCCCATGAAAGGACACAACAACCTTACAGCATGCAGAAATATCTGGCTCATCCCATCTTTTGTAGGTAGAACTGCAGCTTGATTAAAAATGGCAAGGCAATATATTTGCAGCTCAAGGTGAGACTGTAGCTGGGCTATTGGAGCAGCAGTCAGCTTTTATGTATGGATGTAGAAATGAGAGAGCAGAAAGTCTGAAGGTCTCTTACAAGAAGTGAGGACTCTTGGAGGTGGCCAGCTAAGAGCTTTAGCAGGGATTTCACAGGATTTCCATGCTGTGCATGGTCTGTGCACACACACATTCATCAGCCTGGGAGAGGGGAGCCCAGGAAGGGCTGGTGCTGTGAAGAAAGTATCACATCACTGTCTCTCTCTCCCCTCTCCACTACCATGTGCTTTGTCTTCCCCACTTTTCTAGGTGTGATTTGGAATAAAAGAGTTTGGACAATGTAAAAGTCAAAAAGGTCTTTATTTTTCCATGTACTCCACAAGATTTGAAGGGATTCTGTGCTGGGGCAGAGTAGCTGCTCTTTGTTTAGAGCGCTGAAACTGGCATCTACAAATTGTTAAGATAAACTACATGCAACAGTATTAGGGCTATAAGTTTAACACCAAAACCAGAGGGAAGATGAGTTCTTCATTAGCTCATTTAGGAACAAGAGGATTGTCTTTAGGACACATGTTCCCAAAACTAGTATGGGTGAAGGCAGGAAAAACCACAAGGAAATACCACAGCCCATCTGGCAGTGGGCCTGTAAGCTTGGAGAGCCGAGGGGCTTTGCAGGCTGCCCACGAGACACTACTGCCTTAGCACAGTGCAGAACAGCTCTTTGGTGGTTAAGGTAAACTGATTTCAACTTTTCTGTGAGCTTTTTTCATTTTAAACTTGCCTATTAAATAGCTTCACATTTCTTCAAACTAATTAGGCTATTTTTTTAAACCCCGTATAAGCAAATCCAATGTCTAGAACTTGGCCTCCTGCTTATTCGTATTCCGTTTTAAACCATGATATCCACTAATGTATTGAATTTACCAAATGGTAAATAATCTTAGAAGCTATAAGACTTCTCAAGGTGTCATTAAAAACGTCTCTCACCTAAATAGATTTTTTGCTGTATTTTACGGAACTTGCAATTTTATAAAAACATTTTAGTTTCATGGTTAATTTCTAGCTAAATCTATATTCACAAAACCTTTATTGTCTAATATATAAAAAATACATGGCCCAACAAGTGACAGTGTATATAAAGTGCAATGCAGAGCAAATTAAAGCTCAGTAATTTTTTATTTTAATGAAAGAGAAAATGCTCTGGTTCTAAAAATAGTAATTCAGAAAAAAATCATTTTAAAAAAGAACTTAAATTTACTTTATATTCTCTGAAACAAGATTTTATAGGAAACAAAGGAAGTATGCGGGCAGGTATTTCCTTTTTGTGACTGAAACAAGACAAAAGGCTGTGTGGATATAAATACTGTAGTCTTCTGGAGGCAGTGTGTTAAAAATCCTATATTCATAAAACCCAGGCAATTGGGCTTTTGATTTCCTACAGCTGCTTAACTTGTGCTAAATTCACCTCTTTCTATGATGGAAATAGTTTTCTTATATGAGATAATATATGAGTAGCAGGTGATAAGAAAACATGTTTGCTTTTTCAGAGTTAAAAAAACCACAGTGCAATTGATGCTGACAGTCCTCTTCCTTCAGTCACCTGATGACCCTTTACCTTTTTCTCCATGTTTCCATCACTATTAAACTGATGTTGTAACAGAAAGAGGTTGAAAAACTGTACTAGCAAAGCAGCTGATGATCTTTGCTACTTGCCACCATGTCTGACAAGAAGTATGACGTATTTTTTTGTGGCCCAGAGATCTCCTAGAGAGGTCATGACATCCCACACCCACATGAACCTTGCAGACCCAGACTACCCTGAATAACTCCAGACTGGTTCCAGGATGTCCCTGGGGTCAAGGAGGAACAAGGTCTAGTAAGGTTGCTTTTCATTTTCATAGAACTATTTACAGAATATTCTGAGTTGGAAGGGACCCACAAGGATCATCGAGTCCAATTCTTAGATGAATAGCCCGTAAAAGGATCAAACCCACATGTCCCTTAACTCCTCCAGTATCTGCTTAGCAAAACCATGGCACAGTTAAGATGTAGTCTTAAGATTCATTGCATGCATGATTACCGATCGAAGTCCTCTCTTTCCTCCTACAGACTTCATTACATATCAAAATCAATGCCACCAGCCATGAGTGGAGCTCTCCCGAATTTCCCACTGTAGGAGTATGTGCAAGTCCTGGCCTTAATGAGAGTCCAGACATGACAGAGTAGGATAAAGACAGTGTTATCATGCCTGCCACATGAAAGAGCAAAGGGACAAAACCAGCAGGCCATATGCTGATCCAGCCTTTAGGCATTTTATATACACCTACACTCAAACAGTGGTTCAAACCAGTACAACTTTGGATATTTTTCTGGTGGGGCAGGAAGAGCTTTTCAAGAGCAGCATAAATTTATGCCAACTTAATCTGTTGTGGAACTGCAGTATTAGGTGAAATGTAGAGGTCTAATAAAATAATATTTCCCAAACACCATGATTGACAAAAATAATGTCTGGCTCCTTGCAGATGCAGGGGTGGCTGGTGCTGTGTCAGAAATGCCCCTGGAATGGGGTGATGCCCCCTTTATAAAGGTATACTAATAAAACACCAACTTAGGTGTAAGAGTTGGGAAAATTGGAAAGAGTCCCCCTTATGTGGGAGTAAAACTCACATTGGTCTTTGTTTAGGGCTCAGTGCTGGGTTCCAGCAAATCTTTGGGAAAAAGACTTTTTTAAGGTTACAGGGCTCTGTGAGGGCCCCCTTGAGAGCTGCAGCATGGCTCTGGAAGAAGGGAAACATCTATTTCTGATTTCAACTCTGACAAGACTGTATTTTATTCAGGGACTTTCTTTAACATAAAAGCTCTCCCACAGTTTCATTGTAATCGTCGAAAAAGAGAATATTCTCCAAAAGAGCGTTCTGTCCTATGAACATGTCATGAATACGTGCGGAAAACCAACCACCCCTCGAGCTAGACACAACAAAGGCAGCACTTGCTCCAGCCAACAGCACATGGATTATGGTGGTGACTCCCTTCAAAAAAGCTTCAATATCCTGGATCCCATCCTGAGAGACCTCCTTCTCCCCATGCCAGGTATCAGTAGGATGGGTTACAGGCTGAATATCACCTGCTTAATAGCTCTTAAATCTGACACTAAGTGACACACCCAAAGTACTGCTGCTTTGGTAGTACCAGAAACTCTTCCAACAGCCGTGCAAATGTGCCAAGGTATGCACCTACCCCTCTCACAAAGCCTGACAGCAAAATTCTCAAGCACTCGGAAAGGGACAATCATAATGTCACACACCCTATCCCAGTGGAAAGTCACATGGAGGAAAACCCATGCGCCTTTGTTCTACAACCATTACCCGAATGAGCAGTCCTTGCCAATGCACAGGAATAACCGCAGCTCTCCTGAGAAAATCCATACTGCTAGTTACAATGTGATCTGTATTCTGCTCTTAATTGCATAACAAGACTTTTTATCAAGCTTGTAATTTAGAGAAAAAAACAACCCCCAAAACACAACACCACAAAAATCAAACCACAGAACTTCTGTAACTGACTGCTTAAGATGAGTTTCCTCCTACCGGGATTCAATTCTGAGCAATTTTGTTTCAGGTCTTGCCAGACTGGCTCAAACCTCTTTTGACTGAGATTGAGTTTGTCTTTTGGCCATTTGTTAGAAGTCATTCAAACAGGGAAACAACCAAACAGCCTTCTGTTCAACAAATGTCAGTTTATGTCAGTCAGTTAATTCTGGACTTGGAGCACAAGACAAAAAAAGGAGGGATGGGAAGATGACATGTATATCATTATTATAGCAAAAATCCCCCCAAAAAAACCCCATAACAAAAAACCCCAGGCCCCCAGGTGTAGGATGGCCAGATACACTCTACTTGGCAGCCTTACTCCATTGACCCGCAGGGAAAACTGAGGGAAGAAATAAGTTTGACTGTTCAAATCTTTTTCATGACTGAATAACAAACCCTCAACATATTCTTTTCCTATAATCTTCTACTTGTATGAACTCTCCACTTAAATCAGAGCAGATCATGTTACATGATCGCATTCAGACGGTACAGTATAATGAAGAACTCTCTCCATTTTGAAAGTTATTTTCAAAAGAATACAATTTCAAGCCAAATACCGGTAATTTAGGAATATTTTCACCCTCAATACAAACAAATAATATACAGTTAGGCAATGAAAGAGACAAAGCAAACACTGGACATGAAGTAAGCATTTTCATGTCACCATGGGAAATTTCAGACTAAACTATCTCTGTAACCAAGGGCAAGAGATTTTTTTCTTTCCATAATCCAGAATTTGTATGGCTTTGTAAAGGTGTTTCAGGTTACTTCTGCCATGTAAAACAACATACCACTACTCTATGTGACTTACAAGTTCCCCTCTCCTCCTTTTGGTTCTTAAGCAATCCCAAATCCTGTTTCATAATGTATAATAACTGGTTATAAAATTACACCAACATAATAATTTCAGAGAGGTAATAAAATCCCAGTGCTGTAAGTCAGTTTTCAGAGAGTGCACACTTTGCAGTGATGTACAAACACACACCACTTGTTTCCATAATTTAGCCCTTTTTAAGTATTGCACCTTGTCAATAAAGCTACTGTCTCTTTTCTCTTAACAATAAAAATTACACAAAGATGACATCACTTGTGGCATAAAAGCACAGTATTCCTAAAGTTTTTAGGTAAATTCATCTATTTCCTTGCATACTCAGAGCTTCTATGCCTCCAGTTGCCTGAAGGAGTGTTGAGTGTACAAGGAGCACAGATGGAACTATATAAATTTATATAATGTGACCTCCTTGTTGTGCTCAAATAAGTTCCTTTGAGTTCAATGGCAAACACACAGCTTTTCCAGACCTAAGCAATGCTTTCAGACGCTGAAATGTATAGCTGAACTTGTCTTCTTTCACACTTTCCCTTTTGCAATGCAAAAAATAATACTAAAAAAAGAATTCTCTAAATTTGTCTGGTCCCCTAAATACAAGATAAATTGCATAAAACCAGGAAAAGATAGATTGTCCCACAAAGTGCACATTTCAAACAAAGCTGTAAGAGTATCTGCTCTTGCCAAGGTCCAACTTCAGAGAAGCCTAAAAATGTGTGCCAAGCTTTAGAAACATGGAGAGTCTCATCAGCAAACTCCACAAGTTGAGGTAAACACATACTTGAGTGCTCTGAAGATGAACCTGAGCCTACGTTTTATTCTTGGAATACCAGCAGAAACGCCTGCACAGCCATACCTCCAAATTTATGGCTCACATGCTCCCCTCTCCTGAAAGATTTGCTGGCATTACTGTAAGAATGAATTACTACAGTTAAATATGGATACTACTAATTCTGAAACCATGTAAATGCTATTTACATTTCTAGGTCCTAATACTGAAGATCTTGATTTTTATTCACTTCAGTATACACATTTGGGAATTTGTAGAAGAGTCCCTGGGCACAGGAAGAAGAGTTGATAGGAAAAAATTACTAGGGATCAAAAATAATGTTTCTGTGTAAAAATAAAATGAAATTGAGAATTTGCAAAATTTGCAGAATTTAAAAATACTAGTTAACATGGTTCAATAAACCCTGGGGTTTACTGAAGCTGATACCTTTGAAGAAAGGGAAAAAAAATGTGGTGGTATGTTTTCTTTTTAATTTCATGTTGAATTAGCCCTTTGCAAAGTGCAGTACACAACTCTCCAAGATATTGTGCTGACATAGTGCTTTTTTGCTTGCTGAAGTCATTTGGTAAGAAGTAATCCAATTATAGACAAAGCATGCTTTGACCAAGCAACTATATAAACAAGAAGCTTTTATATTTACAGAAAATCCTGAAAAGATTTATACAAATGTATAGATTTACATTATTATCAGGTTATGGTTTAAGTTAATTTTCTATATTTTTATATATTTTCTTTTTTTTTTCCTATTTGGAACTTCATAAGATACAACATTAAGTAGGATCATGTTCATCCAGTAGTGCTTCATTCTAATTTTAATAATTCAAGTAGTGACATATTGCTCTTTTAATTTTGCCTAAAATAGAAACAAAATTCAATTTCCTAGCCATCTTCCATTCAAATAAACCCGCATCCTGCCTTTACAGCCCTCTCACGTTCCCTGAGGAAATTTGCATTAACTATGTTTTATTTCCCTGTCTTCCCATAGCATTTTTAAAAAATATTTTAGTAATTTCTGTTTATCTGGACATTACACATCATATACTAATTGCTGCCACACTAAGATATATCACATACCTGAATTTTTAAAAATAATTGGCAAACAGTAAATACCAATATTCAAACATTTTAGAATGTTTTGAGTCCATCTTTAGCACTGAATTACATAAAGAATTTGACTAAATTTTGAACCCCCACCTCATTAGTACAATGCCGTGTATGTGCCCAAGCAGCAGGAAAGCTGAAAGATTTTCTATTGCTGAATTTATTTTCCTCAAGGGTATATCAGAGATTTCATATTCAGATGCAAACGTGGAAGGAGAAACATCTCCGGTGTTAAGATGTGTTAAAAAAAAAAAAGAACACTGGCTTGGTACTAAATTTATCTATTCCCTTCCATTTCACCAGCTGAATGAATTGTTGCTGTGAGTATGAGCAAGCATCAGAGCAACCTGTACCACCTTCTGCCTGGTGCCATCAGAAACAGGTTGATTTCTGTTCTCAGGGCCTTTCTGGATGGCTATTACAACTGGTCTGTGTGAAGTACAGAGAGCATGATTGAGTGCTTTTCATCTTCAGGAATACTCAAAAAGTTGCAAGCGGAAGACTCATACTCCTTACAGACCACATTTGGACAGAAGTGAGATCATGGTCAATGTGAAACCACTGTAGTCCAAGATGGAAAAAGCGGTTCAAGTGGCACTACCAACTATGGGTGTACACTGGCTGGTTTGCAAGCTTGAAGCTTTTCAAGGTCCAAAGGGATGCAGACAAGGCCTGCTCACGTCTAGGAGATACAGAATGTATTTAAACCCTCAGCTTGATTAATTTTTGCCCTGATTTACTTTCTAGCCATTTTCTACAGGTGCTATAAAACTCTGCTGAACTTATACTGGAACAAAATCTACACTATGATGCTTTACAACTGCCTGGTAATCTACCAGAAAAAGTCTGACAAATGCAGATTAAATCCCATGCTCCATACCCATCTCAGTTCTGGTGCTATCACCTTATAGGAAGACTGAATAAAACGTAAGACCAAGATGAGACTTTACAAATGTTTCCATATCAGAGTATTTCTAAGAAAAGGTGCAGCATAACTTTCTTCAGCAGATGCCTGTAGTTTGAACCAACAGGAAGAAGCCTCACTGGCAACCACCTATGTCTCTGCACATGACTAGTAAGATTCTAACTTCCTGTCCTGTTTCTGACATGGCATTCTAACATATTTACAGGCAGGGAAAGAAAGAAATCATTTTGTATTGCCACATTTACAGCAATTCTCCTGGATTCTCAGCAGGGCCACTTTAGCTGGTCCCAGGCCACAGTAAACAATAGAAAAACATCCTGACTCACTGGATCAGAGCAAATGACAAAATAAAGTCAGGGACAAGAAGATCTGGGACATTGCATGCAGCTGGAATCTGTTCTAACACGCAGGTTCTGCAAGAGCTTCTGGCTAAAGCCTTGCCTCCTGTCGTGTTGCCCATCTAGTCATTATCATTAAAAAAAAGGAAGAAGAAATGAAAACAGTGATGTCGGCTGTAAGGAACTTGTAGATAATTGGACAGCTAACGTTCATACAAGGCTAAGGATTTGCAAAAAGTAATTGGACAGCTAGGCATTCTGCTTAGTATATTCACACAAGCAGGGCTGACAAGCCAACAGGTACATGCAAGGTGATGACTGGTATTGGTTAAAAGTAAGTGTAAACTTGCAAATTGGAACAGAAGAGTTTTTACTCCCTTTGCATCTTTTATATCCTGTTACATTTGTGCAAGGCACTAGAGAATCAGGCACATTGTTTGGGGTGGAAACTGTTTTATGACTAAGATGATCTGAGTTTTAATGTCCAACAGCTTCATATAGGAGCAGTTGGAGCACGGTCCCATACTAAAACTGCCATCAGTATTTCCCACTTCTAAAATTATCTCATTTTCCAGATCTTTCAAGGAATAGGGAATGGGGAAGTGAGAAATAGCTTGATTCTAATAAGGAAACTCCTACAGAAAATTATTTGGGATCAATACAGTTGATTTCCACTCTGATACTGATGCTGGCAATTTCTGTTACCAGCATTAATAAGTAGTTAAATAGATAATAATAGTAACAATAAAAGAGATCCTTACATTTTTATATCAAGTTCTGACTCTCGACACAGATGAATCCACATCCAAATCCCTGTGGCACACAGAGACTGCGCCATGGGTTCAGGCCATTCTTTCCAACTTCTCTGGGAGGTCAGAGAGAATGCCCCACCTCCCACAGGGACACCAAAAATAGGGGATTTGGCATGCACTGCTGACAGTAAACGACCATGGGATTCAGGCCAGGTCTTCCTTGAGAAAACAAAGAAATCTGACTGTTTTGGAGAGGTCAGTGCAGAAGTGTGAGACAAATCAGGTGTTAGGAGCACAGCAATGCAGCTCAAAGCAACAGAAGCAAGAGACTGAAAAATGGAATAGTTTACTCCAGACTACGCTCAGTACTGCCAGCAGAGGAAAGGCTTTGCTGATGTTTCTGTCCTTGCTGGGCGTGTCAGGATCATGAAGGGATCTCGGTGGGTGCTGAAGTGCTTGTGGGGCACAAACTAATCGGAGCACAAAGCGACTGGTGCAGGTCCAGATGGCTGCGCTGTCTCACTACCACTACCCATGGGTGAGATATGGTAACTTGAGAAGTGCCTGCTTATGAATCAAAATGCCACAGCTGTAAGATCTAAAACTGATTTAATATAAATGGCTGATTAAAGGTTGTGTAAAAATACTGGTAACTTAGCTTTGTCCTGTCAGGATTTATCAAGTACCTTCCTGTCCTCTGCCTTGTTAACATAAACTTTCTCTCCTGTTTTGATGGCTTGTGCCTTTTGTCCCTTACATAATCCATATCCAATTTGTACCAGAGGGCAATCTAGTCTGGTGACAAAACCATTCTTCTGTGTAGAAATTCATAAAGAATAATCTTATTACAATAATTCATAAAGTGCCCTCGGGAAAGGTGCTCACAATGCCATGATATTGTAGACACAATATACAATCCGATATATTATCTTCAAAAAAATCCTCCAAAGCAAAAAGGAGGGAAACAACAAATACATACGCAAACAATGTTAGTCTAACAACAGTCAAAAAAATTATGGAATGCTTTATAGACTTGGAGTGCTTGTAAAAATGGGAAGTGCGGGGAAATTGGCAGGAGTATCTTGGAAAAGTCCCAAATGTCTAAGTTTTGTCAAAGTAAGTACACCATCAGCAAGCCCCGTGTTTGAAGATGAAATATCTATGAATCACTATGAGGTATTTTACTACAGAAATTTAAAAAATACAACATTTAAAGAAAGCTCACAACCCACGTTTTACTAAGAGGAAAGAAGATAATACAGTGGTTATGTATATCCACTGACCCTTAGTGTTTTGTTTTTTCTATTTGTAAAGAAAACAATCTTCTCCCTATTGATTCCAGATTTTATACACACATAAAACTATATAATATATATGGTTTTACATATATATATATACACACACACACATACAAAAATACTCATAGACACATGTATGTGCATATATTTCAGGGTCTTACCAGCTTTCAGAGTCTATCTTTCTTTTTTTCTAATGACTTGGAGAACACAATTGGGCAAAAAAAATCAAATCATTGCATGCATGCAAGCATATCTTGCCACTTGTGCATGTAAATTACATAATTTGTAAATAACCGCAGAAATAGCATGCTCAAATTAGGCACCTGATTGCCCAATTAACTTGTTCACAGAAAATCAGACGATAATTTTCAGTAGCTCCTATTATAGATTTTTCTTTTCTGTGCTACCTTACTGAATCCATAGTGTATATTCCAAACAACTGCATTGTTATTTTGTGCTTTTACATAGACACAAGCAGCACTGCACACTCACTAAAGCTATCAAGTGAACTTCTGAACAGATTTTAGAAAGTTGTTTAGACATTTAAAAGTCCCCTTATTTCAGTGAGAATGAGCCATCTTAGACAACTCAAAAAAAAAAAAAAATTTGGTCTAATTTTAAAGAAAACTCACAACCCACATTTTACTAAGAGGAAAGGAGATAATACAGTGGTTATATATATCCACTGACCCTTAGTGTCTTGTTTTTTCTATTTGTGAAGAAAACAATCTTCTCCCTCCTATTGATTCCAGACTTTATACACACATAAAAATGAAAGGAAAAATAATCCAGGCATTTGTGGCCCTTCATGCCTCTATTAATACACAAAGTTTTGTTCTGTGTCCTTGATTTTTTTAAGGTGTCTTGTTTTCTTTAACAGGCAAGTATTATTTAACCATATACATTCATTTCCTAGTAAATCCTTGCTTTATTTTTGTATTGAAATAATCATTAATTAACAGTAATTTGATACATGTTGAGACAGAAGAACACCAGCTTGCCGCATTCCGGTGTATACTTCCCTGTGGACAGAGAAAGCAAACTACCCAAACCTATCCAAGCACTGCAAGCAAAGAAACTTTCTAATTCGTATATCAAAATGAGTTAAGAAACAGATTTTTACCATAAATACATTGCTCCTTTGTTGTTGTAGTTCTTTTTCTGAGATGATGTTGTGGAAAGGGGGTATTTTCTTTACCAATTTTTTGCATCAAATAAATCTTAGTAGCTTTAATAGAAAAAAAAAAGAAGCTGAACAAACCGTTATCTTAACAATCTCTCAAATAAGAGAAAAGTAAGCAAAAGCAGAACTGCTGGGCTGGATCTTGTCCCTGAATAGATATTACATGTAATCCTAGTGGCTGCATTTACCAGTTCTTCATAGGCCTACGGCAGCAACATCCATACTGGTCCAGCTGTCATCCTCTCTCAGAAAGGGGGGAGTGGTAAGAAAAGCTACTGGACCCCCATTATATTCTCAGGGGTTTCAATCAAGCATCACTGGATTTCTTCCCTCAACTTCTTGTGACAGTATCTGCTGGTGACTTCACGTTGCTGCTTTTCTTCCTCTAGAGGATCAAAATCCAATTTGGTACTTAAATTACTCTGTTCCACTCCACTGATCTGTGACTGGTTTAAAAATCTTCCATGAGCGCTGCTTGTCCTTCTTGCAAACTCAGACTTTGCTTCTCCCATACAAATAAACAAACGAAAATCCCAACTCCTCCCCACATCCCCTTTTCAAAAATATAATCATGATCATCCGTATCAGGAGAATTATTTCGCAGTCTCCAGTCTTAGTACAGCTTTTGTTGAGAAAACTGTAGCTTATATGACTCTGAAGTATTTATTAGAAAGCTTTCAAAAAGACATCTTTGTTTCAGGAAAAGAAAACTTGTTCCATTTAGCAAATACAGAGGTTCACAGCACAGAGACTGAAATGGTTAAAAATGATCCTAAGGAGCAAGTAGTTCACAGAGTTAGCAAAATAATTAACTTTTTCCTTTCTTTTATAGAAGAACACTAATAGCTGCTCTGGTTTCCATGCTTACTAAGACAGAATTTTGTTGTGTGTTCTTGGTTTTGCTTTTTTTTTTTTCTCTATTGCTCCACACAGGTTTTAATTAGTGCTTCTCCTTGGCTACAAGTGCTTCACTTTGAAATACAAAGCTCTTTAAAAAAAAAAAAAACACCCCAAAAAACCAAAACCCCCAACACCACATCATTGGAGGGGAAAATGGGAAGTGATACAGTGCAGTTGCAGCAATCTGGTTCTGCGGTTGTCCTCCCCCATCCCCAAATCCTCTGCATAATTTCAATCATTAGTCGATGAACCTTTGGCAGGCCTTCTTCCATCGGCAGGCAGTACACCACATATCTCTGTTCTCCATCCCATAGACCTTCCGACACTTTTTCCCCTCCCCTCTAGGCTTCCTGTCAGAGAGAAAGGGAAGCTTGTTAATAAGATGCTTTAGTAGCTTTGCTTTACACCCTAAAATCAGGACAACAATCTCAATGTAGTGCAGCAGGCAGAGCCCTGGGTGTTTCAAGGGGATTTGGACTGATTTAAATTCAGCTGGGAGCTGACAAAGCAGACAGACAGACATATGGCCATGACTCCACAGCTCTGAGGGACCAGGCCTTCTCCTTGCCTGGCTTCCACAGACTCTGCATAAGCTGCTGAACCTGCTCCTCTGCTCCTGGGATGATTCCAGAAACATACAGCCCTGACTTTAGTCAGCAACTAAACCAGGACTAGATAAATTGTACTTTAGCCACATGAAGCACCATAATGGATAGTCAGAGCTGTTCCACAATACAGGCCAGGTCACATCAGGCAGAAGTGCTGCAGAGCTTGGTAAAAGTATTTCTCATAGCTCAGAGCAGCAGATCTTGACCACAAGCAGGTAGCAGCTATGCCAAAGGGGAGAAAAACTCCTAAGCTTGCCAGTCCTTCCACCACAGTTTTCTCTGAGCTCATTGTCTGAAAAACAACAAAGTCAGTGAAAAGTTTTATCCTTTACCCTCACTTGCAGCACGTCCACGTGTGCTCCTCTGCCATCCCCAAAGCCAGCAAGGCAGGAAGCGCCTGCTTTTACAGCTACAACAGTTGTCCTGTTTTCCATCTTACAACCCCACTCAAAAATTCACAAGTTTAGAAAACGATGCAAGTAACGGTTAAAATGGAACTTTTTTAATTCAACACGCAGCAAGCCAGCAAACCTGAGGAGCGATGCTTCACCAAGCCACCCAACAGTCACTACAGAGTGCCAGCTGTCCTGGCATCTTTAAATAAAATAACTGTACCAACGGAATTGTTTCATACCTGTATTGCACGTTGCATGGCACATGTGGGAATTGTCTGGTAACCCCTCTCTTGCATACCTACACATTTCCTGACTACTGAACATTAATTAATGGCCACAATCCATGAATTGGGGAAGATTCTGACTTTGGTTTGTAGCATATCCAATGATAGGAGAGACAGGAAGAAAATTAAAAACATGAAATATTCCTTTTGTCTCATTTTAGGGACAGTCTCACAGTTTAGGACTGTGAGAAATAAGGAGTTTCTTTACCAGAACAAATTTAGCATCACAGTTTGATTTTTTTAATATAATTTTTTGAACACTTTAAAAGTAGCAACTTTAATGGAAGTGAATGCAGCTTCTGTCTAGGAAGACAAGGCATAAAAAGCTTTGCCTTGATCTAATCTATTGTGAGATATGCTTTCTTTTAATTCAATTGAAGCCAAATACCATTCTAACGGAACGGTGGTGAACAGGTAAGATGGCCCAGCCTTTCACGGAAAAAAAGCAAAGCCACACAATGCAGTTCAGGATGATTCAGGTGGGGCAGTGCATGTGGGCAGCGCTGCTTCACAGGGTAAATTTAGGTCTGCATCTGAACTCCAGATGTGCCTGGCGTAAGGCCTGCAGTTTCGCTTCACAGACTGCCTTTTTCATTTTGCAATCACTCATTTTTCCCCTGAACTTTACCTTTCATGGTAATGAAAAGCAAAATAGGTTCTGAACGCTTACTCTGAAGCGTCCAAGTAAGAAACTGCCCGACAACTGCAGTCAGGGTTGGCGGTGTGCTTTTTCTGTTTCTTTGGCCACTGACATCTTATTTACTGAACGCCCTCCAGGTTCTGAGGCTGCTGGTGTGTCAGCAGGAACTAATGGTCCCGTACCTCAAGCCAAATGCTACTCTAGGTGGTGATGAAAGAACTGTGTGGGACTGTTTCTGCTCTCCACTCCCTGCAGGACGATTATGGGTTGGTGAGACCTGTCAATACAGACAAAAAGGCTGCTTATGAAGAACATAGACATAGGAATGCAGTATAAACACTTTTTCCCAGAAAACGCACATTATGATGCACTGTGGCAAGGATACCCAGAAAAGGTGATTATATAACATACAAACATAAGTAAGTTATAGGTTTATTTAGAAACATGTCTATTGAGCATTAGGTACATTGCATCAGTTCCACTCTGTTTCCCTGTACTTTCAGTCATCCTCATAGGGCAAAGCAGAACACAGATCAGCATCACTGAAGATTCTGGGAAATAAAAAAATTGCATTCATTCTTAAGAACTGAATAGCTCTTTCTCCAATTTAAGCAGAGACAATAACTGGAAAAATAAACTCTGTCCTGCATTGAGATCAATACCCGTAACTTGCTATGACATAAATGGATTTCACTTGGCACTCTTTGTGGAGAGACATCCTTGGAGAAGGGTGTTTGCTGCAGGGCAGTTACAATGTGGCCCCTCGAGGTTTAATGGGAGTGGAAGGCAGACCTTCTGATCAAGGCTGCTGATGAGATGCGCTGGATTATCTCCTTGTTCTGCACAGTAAACCATCTCAGCAGGTGTCCTCTTGGTGAATTCTCCCGAGGGAAGGGTATAGTTTGGTCTTCCGAGACTTTCCAAAGAAGTCTCCTACATAAGCATGGGGGTTGGCAACATTATTTGAGTAATCACGTCCCATAAAACTTGGCCTTATATAATTCCTAATTTACCACTACAGTTTTATTTTGCTCCTGGGTAAAGATCACAACCATTTACACCTAAAACACTAATAAAAAATCATGCACATTCATTTTTTGTTGTATATTGAATGTAGCAACCTTCATTTGGGCATCTGGTGCATGGAGTCAGCCTCCTGCCGCCAGGAACTGCAGATATGGTCATAGTTCTCTGCACTGCTACAACTTTTCACTCCAGCCCTTTTGAAATCTTACAATATTTGGAAGAATGGGAACTGACTGACCTGACTTGAAGAGAATTACTGTATGTGCTGTGATTTTTGATACAAAGTCTATTGTATAGCCACTCCACAATAGCACAAAACTAACTAATGCTTGTAATGGAGTACAGACATCCTTTCCAATTTACTCTCAGCTGGTAACTAACAGAAATTTCTGATTTAACTGCATGTGCAGTTCACACTCTAAACAAATTTAAACCATTACTGATAGATGAAATACACCAGCAAAACTTGAAAGAAATTTCCTCTCTCTCTGCTTGCTTACCATGTTTTATACATCCTGAGACTACTCTAGCTCCTTCTGTTATATCATTCCAGAATACTGAGGCCAGCTTGTTACCTCTACCTTTTTTTTTCTCCAATCTTTTATCAACCTCTACCCTTGTTTACTTAAGAATGACTGAAACACTGAAGATAAAATTCAAAGCAATAGCACTTTTCTAGTATTTGGCCTTTACCACACACTGCACAGTCTTACAGTCATTACCAACAACCAGAGATCTCCAGTCATTCTCTTGGGGTCCTGAAACATTTTAAAAACCTGAAATTATTTTGTGTCTACCACTACTAACTGGCAGTCAACATATTAGGTGGTTGACATTGAATAGAAGAGTACTTGGATGGCCTCCTATGTTATAAGCAATTATCCTGATCACTTCCAAATGTAGAACAGGCTTGAGCAGTAATTGTATCATGCAAACTGCCTCTCCCCTCACACTCTCCAGAGAGGGTGTCTGCATGGCTGTTTCCACAGGTTGGCACACCAAGGCAGCTAAACTGCACTGAAGCTGAACTCCTTGTATTTTGATAGGCTTGATTAAGAGGAAGCCCTGAGAAGGCAGTCCTTGCCCTTGGAGGCTTTTCACCTCTGAAATGCTGTCTAAGAGAGAGTGAAACGAGGATGTTTGCTTGGAACAAGGACCTGAAGTTTCCAGTTGCAACTCCCGGTGGATAACTGTGGTTACAGAGAAGATTTGTGGTCTGTAAACATCAGATTATCAAACTTGAAGATCTCACCCGTTCAATCTCTCTGGGTTATGAGAGAGCAGGTAAAAGCCAGCACCACACAGTGGAGATCACACTGGCATTCAGGAAGACTTTTATCCTACATTACATAAAAGTGGAACTGTATGGTCATTATGTTAAGCCCTCCACTACCAAGAGATACAGACTCCATCATGGTTCATCCATTTGCATAATTTAATTCACCTTCCATGTGAATCACCCCAAGACGTGCCTGATTTTTTCTCCTGTTCAGTCTCAAGTGATAGAGCAAACTCCATCCTGTTTTTATTACTTCATGGAGAGAATAGCACCTAGCAGTGACTCGTAAGTGTGCCAACACTCAACGCTGCACCTGAAAAGTTATCTTATGAAAATGGTACGAAAAAATGTATTTCTTATCTGTCTTGGGAATCTAACTTACGCATGATTCAGGGCTTTGGAGGTCCTCCTAATCACAGAATCTCCTGAGCTGGAAGGGACCCACAAGGATCATGGAAGTCCAGCTCCTAGCCCTGCACAAGACCATCCCTAAGAATCACCCCATGAGGCTGAGAGCATTGTTCAAATGCTTCTTGAACTCAAGATGGGCTTGGTGCTGTGACCACTGCCCTGGGGAGCCTGTTCCAGTGCTTAACCACCCTCTGGGAGAAAAGCCTTCTCCTGATACCTAACTTAAATCATCCCTGACACAGCTTCATACCTTTCCCTCAGGTCCTGTCATCGGTCACAGAGAAGAGATCAGGGCCTGCCCCTCCTCATCCCCTCACAAGGAAGCTGTAACTGCAATAAGGTCTCCCCTCAGCCTCCTCTCCTCCAGCTTGAACAGATCAAGCGAACTCAGCTGCTTCTCCTCCCTTATGACTACAAAACTTCTAAATGAATGCCTATGTTTAGATGCTCTGAATACCCCTGAGCCTAAAGCAGCCACATACTGAACCCTGACTGCTCTAGCTGTATGTATGGCTTGTTTTGAGGTGCTCAGGAGCCTGCTGATAGGCACACTCATTCCCAAAGGCCTCACTTAGCAGAGTCAGTGCTTCTCTGCTAAAGACTGTCCAAAAGCGAGGACTTAATGCAAGTCATGGTGTCTGAATACCCCAGTTTCCAGGACAGCAATCAGGGAGTGTCACTGAAATTCAATGTCCACAGGAATAAATGCGGAAACACTACAGTATGTGTCAAAAAAACCCACAAAAGCAAACTATTTTGAAATTTTCTCTCTCTCATGGACTTAACCACCGACACACAAGTCTAGCAGAAGACTGTTCAGACCCAGGAGACAACAGCCCTCTAATGGGTCAAGGGCAGAATGGCCCCATTCCAACACTGCTAGTAACATGAATAAAATGTGTAGAACTATGCACTTTTGCAAATCTGTAACTAATCTCTTCTCAGTGATTTGTCCAGATGAAAAATGTATTCCAAAGCCATTTTAGAAAACTGCTTGAATAAATATTAGGGGTCAGGCAAAAAGTAATGGTTTGGATTTATTCTCTGAAGTTCCCTTGGGTGCTACAAACTTGTGTCTAATCTCAGTATGTACACAATTGCATAAGTTTAACAGTATGCTGGCTCTGTCACATAGTCTGAGCTTAAACAAACACCATCAGTGAAGAAGAAAGCTTCCTATAATATAGCTTTTCTAAAGTAGATACACTCAGTAAAAGAGTGGGAATTAACAGAGCCCTGTTTTTATACAGGAAAATCTAATTCACTTTGAAACAGGAGAAATAAAACTTTCATTCAATATACAGCTATTTATTTAACTCCATTTTGCCTTTGCACCTTCATTTACTGCACCTAAGTTTTCACTGCAGGCAAGCCTTCGTAATACATAAATGATCTCACTGATGACAGAATAGTCAGATGTGTGAAAAGCTAAAAGATTTTTCTTATTATTCTTTTTGCTTTGTTAAACAGCCTTATAAATGTTGTTAGAAATATAATGGCAGCTCATATGGTTCCCTGAGCAGTTTATAATTCTGCATCACTGCTTCCTCAGGCTTTTGTATTAGGATTATTTTCAGATTGTACTTAAATCATTGGCATCTCCATACAATTCTCAGAAAGTGATGAGGCATTTCTTAAATTCTTTTGAGAACTCTCTACTCCACAGCCACAGATCAGCGTTGTTGCCTGAACAAGTAAACTCGACACATACGTGTCTAATCCTGTCCTCTTAAATGTATGATTTACAATGTGGCTAATTGCATTTTTAGATTCCTGGCACCAGTTTCTGCTACTCCACAAAAGGAGCCAGTTTCATAATTACTCCGTATCAACCCCATTGTTGGGAAATCAAATTCTCAGGGAACTTTGCGGATAGCACGCTCTGTTAAGGCACTCTTGTTGAAATTGCTGCCAGCATGATGTCTTTCACTGTTAGTTGTTCCTTGATGGAATTTAATAAATATTCATTGGCAAAGTGCACTGTAATTGATTCAGCCACTTTCATTTTTTATCAGCTCTGCAGGATGCCACAGCCTCTGCAGAAAATCTTCAAGATTTGCCAAAGGTTGACAGTAAGAAGCTTTGGAGATTCACTTGGTGAAGAGAAGGGAGGGAAATAGTATCTCTTATTGCCTTGTCTAATATTCACTGTCAGAAGAAAAAAAGTGATATGGTCCTTTGGATGAGCAATGTGCCCCATAAAACACACTTTAAAAATTCATAAATTCACAAAGTGTAATATTAAATGAGATGTTATGATATAAAAAGGTTTGTGATTATAGAATATCAATTTATAATGAAAAAATGCTTTCCAATAAAATGAGGATACATTACATAAATATTTACTTTTATTTGTTATAGAGAAGATTTTCCACTATTCATAAATAGTGAATTACATTTATTTTCAGCATTCCTCATGCCAGGCACTAGAAACCAAATGCCTCCAAACTCCTCATAAAGGTTTTTCACTCCCCCTGCAGTACCCACACCTACACAGTGGTATGTTTAGTACCACTGGAAGTCTCTGTTTAAGCAAACACTGCATTTCTGCAGTCCTGTTCATGGAATCAGGCCTTGTACACCAGCTTTTTCAAAGAAAAGGTGAGTGTTGAATTTACACCTAATACATCTTCATTAAAAAGCTCCCAAGCTGCAATATGTATTAATATCAAAATGCAACAGATATTGAATGCATTTTCTGTATAAAACAACAATTTTCTGCTATCAGTAGGGGCTACATATTTGTAGCATCCAGACTTTGCATTTCATCTAATTGATTCTTTCAGGTGCCTTTCAAATATGCTTCACTTTCAGAGTTCATTTAGATGACAGCACTACTGCCTCAGTCCAACTGGCCTGCTAACATAACCATCACCTTGCTAATTTTCCATCTTGTTATCTAAGAAAAGGAGCACATAGTGCAAAGCTCTGCATGTATCAGAACATTCTTTTGTAAGCATATAGTTTAAAAACTATATACTATAGATTCACTTCTCTGCTTGTAGACAGTGAGGCAAAAAAAAAAAAAGTACTGAATTAAAGAGACTGACAAAGGTGTTAAAAACAGCCATGTGGAGGCATGTATTTACTTTGTTTCCTTTTGGTATCCATAATGTTACATTTACTTCTATCACTACACACTATGAAACAAAACAAAATGATCTAAAAACTTTTTCCTTCTTCTCTTTTTTGATGTTCACTTACTGGAATGCCGGTGAAGGTAACTGGAGGCGACTGCCAAGAGATGCTAAAGCTACTGCCATTGGGAGTGAATTTTGCTGACCCTGGAATGTTCACCGGAGGAGTGGCCTGTGTGAAAAGAAAATATTATTCCAGCAAGAAGAGCATTCTTCTTCTAAAGCATTTCTAACAGTCTTTCACTCCTCAAAATGGTAAATTTATGAGAGACTTTCCAAGGCAGAAAAAAAATTGTATGACAAGCATTTTACCCTCATGAGAGGGATAATGATGGATAAATCAGTAAGGAAGGAACACAGTTATATATACATATATATATATATATATATCACTGTTCCTAAACCTTGTTCACAGAAAGATGATCGCTCTCACAAGAATCCATGCAGAGCCCTTAAGAGCTAAATCTGTTAAAAAAACCAGACAAAATCAAACATCAGATACAAATAACTTTTAAAATAATGCCAGCAAGAAGTAAAAAATACTACAAATGATCACCTGTTCCATGGTAATAAACAAGGCCATAGTGCAGCTGAGAGCAGCTGGTTTACACAACTGATGTGTGGATGGATAATGAGGCTTCTTGGACAAAACCGATCAACAGTAAGGGCTGGCCATTTCCCATTTATCAGATAAATCTTAAGAATCATCCCAATTAAAACAGTCTTTCTTATTAAAAACAAGGAGCTGAAAATCATCCTGGGGATTCCAAAAACAGCTCTTAAAATACTAAGCTAAAGCAAATATTTAAAGACTCCTGGCGTCCTTGAACTCTTATGTTCTTCCCATCTAGGCTGTGATATCCAGTGCTGACCTGGGCTGCAAAACCTGATAATCTGAGCTCAGACAGAGGAGCATCTTTCAGCTTGTGCCTTTCTTCTGATTTTCTCACTGGGCTATGAGTCCTAAGGAATTCTTCCCTGCCCCTTTATGAATCCCATTTAATTTTCAGAATCAGGAAATTCATAGCTGTGCAGCTACCCTGCATAGCAGGAGTGTGAGCAGCCACCATAAACACAAGCTCATTTTGACCCTTGAATTTCAGGCTTTCACCACAAAAAAAAAAAAAAAAAAAACAACAACCCTTCCTTGATTTAAACTTATAAAGAATTTGCTAAAATGAGTTTTCACTTCTGCCTTTTGATTGTCTGTGTCTGATAATCCTTCAATACAGTCATTTAAGTAGTGTTCGTCTTTGAGGCAGCTGTAATTGTCTCACTGCTTCAGGGGAGAGGGTACTTCCCTGAGCTGCTGGGCAGAAAGGAGTGATGACAAACTACCACGTGACAGTCCCCACTAAAGATAATTTTCAGAGTACACAAGTGCTGAAGCAATCCCCTGGAGTCTCTCCAAGGAAAAGAAAGAGACACCACCAGATGCCTCTGTGTACAGCAGCAATACTCTGTGGGTTGCTGATACTACTGACAGCTCCAAGAGAATCCACACAGACATGCAGAGCAAACATCCACTGAGCCCCATAAAATATAAAAACCTTGCTGAAAGGCATCAAGAAAATTTGGCAACTCCCTTGTTCAAACAGGAAGGAGTGAATGACCACAGCACTCCTGAACTGGAGGCAGCTGGATAAGTAGTGAAACAGCACTGCCCCTGCTCAGTATCACACAGGGATATCAGCTCAAACCCGCGGTCAGCACAGCAACTTCCTCAGGTATTTGAATAAGACCTGCAAGGGAAATCCTACATGCTGAAAGAGCCCACCCATCGTTCCTCTGTAGCTAAATTCAACCAGTACAGGCACTAGTTTTATAAAGAAACACGGAGTATGTGAAGTTGAAAAACTATGTAATTTGCAATTGCCAGAAATACCACAGTGCTCAATTCTTCTTTCTCAGTGCCTAAATATCTACATCAGACATGATCAGACTTAGACAGTCAATCACCTTGTTCACTTGTTTCCCAGATGTACCTCTTTGTTCATCAAGCAGAGTCACCCTTTTCAGGCTAACGCTTTAGACAATCTCTTCCATAACATACACAACCAAAACACTATAATGAACTGAAGAGTTTCTATACTCTGACCTCACTTTGCTTAGAGACCTCCATCTAATTTCCAATTAAAATATATTCATAGATAATTTATAGTTAGTTGTTTGTGCCAACACTGTCCTTATATTTGAAACAGCACATGCTCATCCTCTTCCCCTCTCATGCTTGTCCTCTTACTTTCTTCCCAGGCAGCATTCCATTCTCTCCTCACCCCTGCTTTGCCTGAGGTATCAGTCCCTGGGCTGGAGAGGCCATCCATGTCCCTTCTGCCCTCTCTCTTCCACACTGATGATCTTCTTTCTGCCTCTTCTGATTGGAGCCCATCACATTAAATTTAGTTGACCAGAACTCTACTCAGGATCTCAGTTGAAGTTATCTGGGACTCTTGCATAATGGCATTAAAACTCCCTGTCTCTCCCAGATATTTCTTACCCAAGAGAGCTGACAGCTATTTTTCCCCCCTTCACAGCTCTATTGTTGTTGGCTCATGATCATTCTGTGCTTGATTAATGAACATAGGTTTCCTTCTCACATAATTTTCTAACTACTCTAGTTATAGCAGAAAAATCTCATTAAGTTCCTTAGGTGCAGAACTTTGCATGTTCTGGCATTAAAACTGCATTCAAAACCTATTATTCTTAAGATCACCCAGTCATGTAAGCATGATATATAACTCCCTTACTGCTGATGTCTCCCGAGTTTGTTATCAACAAACTTTATTATACTATTTATGTAGTACCAAAACGATTTAATGAAAATGAGAACAAGGCTAAGAACAGCTTTTCATTCAACTTCACTAACATTCACAAGCCCTTTCAAAATAACTCACTGCTGTTCTCTGTGACTTTCCAGCTCTCTCTCCCACACTAAATTTAATCTCTAGCCTAACAAATACTGCCTATACATTTTAAGATGAAATGCTCTCCTTGAATCCAGAGGGATTTGTTCTTCTTTACAGCTTCCTAGGCTGTTCTAGTATCATCTTTCTCTGCAGTTCCTTCCTTGCAGTTCACCTCAACTGCTGTACTTTCCACAATTTCTTCAATTATTCTTCTAAATTTTTCCTCACCCATAGGACTGGGTAGGAGAAGAGCACCAGGACTTGCCTGTTCACTTCCCCTTTATACCTCCCTTACTACAAGTAGTCTATTAGATGTTTTCCAGTCATACAGAAAATGGCAATTAACAGATATGTTTAGGATTCTTGAGACCCAGCTTTGGGTTCTGTATTTTTTTTTCTTTTTTTAACAAGAATTTTGGGATGAACATTGTTCAGCCTCCTTTATTAAAGTTCCTTGAGCTGTGAATTTTGCCTCTTCACTCCCAATGAAGTAATTTCTACTTTCTCTTCTTGCTGGTGAGAGCTGAATCTCCACCCTGACTCCTGGCTCTTCCTGCAGGGCTGGAGGGATCCTGGCAGGGCATACCATTGACCTGCTCTGCAGAAGCTGCTTCCTTCACAAGGACAGCCTGAATGCTTGAGCATCTCCTGCTTCCTAGTCGATGAAATAAGGTATTGAAACCAGAGAAACTTGAAAAGGAGACAGGGCTTAAGCACTTGTAGTGTCATGTTGTGGAATACCCCAATTCATATCCAATTCAAGTGCCTTAAATATTTGAATTAGAATTTCCTTAACCAAGTGGCTTACTCCGGCTGCTTATCAAAAAGGATGGTGCAAGTCTCCAAAGAGCAGGGTAGACTGTCATGACTGCAAATCTCAAATGAAAAAAGATGTTTCTCAGTAGCCTAGACTTGGTGCCTCACTCTCTGAGGCACAGCTTAAGCAACACTGAGAAAAAAAGTGTTTCTCCCAGCTGGCTTGATCAGTCCCTAGGTTGGTGTGCTACCTGATGCAGCTTCCACCTGAGATACCAAGCTTCAACGCTCACAGAAGTCTAAAACAAGCCTGTGAATTCTGTATGGTTCCCTCTGGCCTTTTAGTGGGTCTGCTCCAAATGCACAAAGGTTTTATCTGCACAATGCAATATAGAAAAGTTACTGCATCTGATAAATTTAACAGCTCAGTTCTCTGGTGCACACACAGGTCACAGACCACACTACTTCAAAGCCTCTATTCCTCTTTTCTCACATGCTATCCAGACCAAAACATGTCAACTTTTAGTGCACTGTTAAAAGTAATGTTTTCTGTCCAAACTTAGTTGGAAGGTTTTGATCCAGCAATTTTTCCATTTGAAAAGCAATACCTCTAAGAGTAGAAGGACACCACCTATGCCTTTTCTTTCTTCCTGTTCTACTTCATATATACAAACTCACATCTCACACTGTACAAATAGAGGAAATTAATTGTTCCTGGCATCCCTCAGGTACTTGTCTACGAACACATCCAGTACAAGCAGAACTGAAATGAAGACTCTGGGAGGAATTAGCTGACTTTATAAGAACTTTTGAAACACAGGAGACCACATCTGAGCACGTTACAGTGGACCCTCCTTATGATCAGTGAAAAATTAACTGATGTAGGCAGTGGGAGACAGAGCAGTTCTTCTCAATTTGAAGTATGCACCTATGTGCCTATGTGTGCCTGGACAAATAGCATCCCAAATCTACTGGCTATGATGGACACATAAACATTTAGCTCAGAAGCAGACATCTGAATTCAAATGAAACAACCCCCCTTGGGCTGCTCGTGAAAACTTTTCAGCCCATTAAAGCCAGACTTGGCTTTTTAAAACCCAAACACTGTGATCTGAGGTATCTTTATTTGTTAATGACATTCGTGTAATCACTGGAGCTCACTCACACTGGCATTACCTGGTAAGCATGGTCCGTGTGTACGAGGTAGAGGTTGGTAGGAGCTGAGCGGCTCAGAGGTGTCATCAATTTAGTCTCAGTTTTGGCACAGGAATTTTCAGGACGGATTGCATCTTGGGTGGGAAAGGAAGGAGGAGATGCTAAAGATGGAGAGACTGGGGAAAGACTGCTCAAGCCGTCAGCTACTGAGTCCGTGTTGAGCCTGATCTCTGTATAGTAAAAATCCTCCTCTCCATCACTGTAGTCAGACTCTCCTACACGTCTGTATCAAGACAAAGAATGAAGAACTGATTAAATTAAAGCAAAAATGCCAAGGTAAATTTTAAACTCTAGATGCATGAGCAAATATATTCATACTGTCAATAAATTAATATTCACAGTTTCAACCCTACCTACTTTATCAGCAGGGAAGGGGCAGAGGAAAAGAAAATCACCTAGTCTGAAGGGAAAAGAATAGGAATTACTTTTTTTTCCTCTTTCTCTATTACTCTTGACCTAGGAGTAGATGTTTGACTCCTTCAGCTTAAATATCAGCTTCTCATTCCTACCCACCATAAAGTTAACAAAAATCTCAATGCCCTCTGACTTCAGCAATGACAGAATAGCCACTAAATGATAGGTAAAGATAACAGGCACAGGCAAGATATACTTCATTAATGTTACAGCAAATAACACGTAATCTTATAATAAGTTACTTAAATAAATCAAACATAGTTATGGCTGCCATTCACCGTAACTTTCCTTAGCATAACAAGAATTTGCTAGAAAACATACTCCCCATGCAACTCATTCAGGTACAGGCAGAGAAAGGACTTACAAAGGCTAGCTTCCAAAAGCTAGGATCCTCTGGTCCTACTATCCAGAAGCAGACTTGTTGAAGGAGGAGATGTAGAAGATTTAATTGCCTTAAGGTTTAATCTGCAGCAGGTTTGAGCACAAATGCTAGCACTGAAGCAGCCCAGTCAAAGCAGTAGTTCCCAGCGAACTACACATTGTCTTAAAGTCCAAACCAAACTCCTATTTTAGCACATTCATAAGTCACATGCTATACAGAGCTCACAGCTCACACATATATTTCCTCCCAAATCTTCCATATTGGAAATCTGAGAGCCCTAAGCATCTCCTGCCTGCATGTCCATATCAGGGCTGAAGACTAGGTCTCTCTTCTCCCATGCATGCACCCCAAAACTAGTCCCTAGCCAGTTCTGTAGCCTGCCAGCCTGTGTACCTCTACCTGTGGTCCTCTCATCACCTAACTCAATAGAACTTGTTGAGAGAGCATAGGTTCAGCAGGTTTGAAGGCTCTACCAGAAGTATCATCCATTAGACTGTAGCCAGTCACTCACCCAAATTCCTCTCTCTAGCAAAGTTACTAACTCAAAATTCCAGGAAAGTTCTGCTGTTTACTTCTCCCTCCCCCATGCCAAAAAAAAGAATGCCCCTGTAATATAAAGGGCAAAGCTACATTACTAACTCCATTTTGAGACAGCCTTGCTCCTATGCCCAACACAAATGTTATTAGCTTTTCAAGACCATCCAGAGCTCCACACCAGATTACCTCCACATGGTCACTTTAATTTTTAAGCAGTGAGTAACACAGACCTACACAACAGAGGTATATTTTCACATACCTAACAGAAGAAGAACATGAGACCCCACTGTAACTATATATGAGATAACTAAGTCGCTCAGTGAATTGCACAGGAGACTTCTGTTGCAGATTAAAGTTCCGAAACAAACTTGTGTCCTAAAAGATTAACTTGTTTTTGCTTCTAGTCCAAGTAACATACTCATGTGGAATAGTTAATTTTCTTCTGAGTAACTGGTACAGTGCCGTGTTTTGGATTTAAGATGAGAATAATGTTGATAAACACACTGATGCTTTAATTGATGCTGAGCAGTGTTCATTTTAAGTCAAGAACTTTTCAGTTTCCTATGCTCTGACAGTGAGCAGGGGCACAAGAAGCCAGGAGGGAGAAAAGCCAGGACAGCTGAGCTGAACTGGCCAAAGGTATATTCCATACCATAGAATATCATGTTCAGTACATAAACTGGGGAGATTTGGCTGGGAGCCACCTATTGCTGCTTAGGGATGGGCTGGGCATCGGTCAGTGGGTGGTGAGTAATTGTACTGAGCATCACTTGTTTCTCTTCAGTTTTATTCCTCTCTCCTTTTCATTATAATTATTATCATCATTATAATTAGTATTATTGTTATTATTAGTGTTATTAGTTTTATCCTTTTTTAAATCATTAAACTGCTCTTATCTCAACCCAAGAGGTTTCCTTTTTTTCCTTCTATTCTCCTCCCCACCAGAGAGGGAAAGGGATAGTGAGTAAGCAGCTGCATGGTACTTATTAGCTAGCTGGGGTCAAACTGTGACAACATGCAGTTGCAGCTCAGTTTCTCTTTTTTTCAGGTTTCTTAGGTGGTTTGGGGTTTCAGGGGCTTTTTTGGCATTAATTCGATCCAGAACTGGTGCAAGCACATGACCTGATGTGAAACAAAGCTGGAAGGTATTCACGCAAGACTATGAAACCTGTCTTTCACACAGCATCAACCTGGACGTGATGTGCAGACAGCACATACCACATAAATGCCACTGAGCTGTGTGGCTGATAGGGAAGTGCAGTGTGACCTAGAGCTGTATTTGACCTTCTAGCAAAGTTCACAGAACTTCAGGAAAGAAAGTGCCTCATTGTTGGAGTAAGTGGTCATTCACCTTGACACACTACTCCCCAAATTCCTCAGAAACCTAGAGATATGAGACAGAAAAGTCAAGGACAATCCAGTACATCTCCCCAGCCAAGTGCTATTGCTCCCCTTTAGAATTCCAAAAAGACTTCTCTCTTACCCGAGGTGAATGGTCCGTATGTGTTTCTGAATCCCTGCAGCTGTGCTCAGTACCTTCCCACAGTTTTTCCACAGGCATTTGAACATCACCTTCATGGAGTTCTGAAAATTATGAGAACAGCATGATTAGATGTATGGAAGTTATATGGATATTAGGAAATGTTTCTTCACTGAAAGGGTTGCCAGCATTGGAACAGGCTGCCCAGGGAAATGGTTGAGTTGCCAGCCCTGGAGGCATTTAAAACATGTGCAGATGTGTCGCTTGGGGATATGGTTTAGTGGTGGACTTGGCAGTGCTGGGTTAACAGTTGGTCTTAATGATCTCAAAGTTCTTTTCCAACCTAAACAATTATGGGATTCTATAATTCTATGAACTTAAAAGAAAACCAAATCAACCAAAAGAGATAAACAGTTACAAAACACTGGGAAGGGTCAGAGGCACCAAATTTGTGATCACCTATTAGTCTCTGTCAAGTGTGTCACCCTACTGAATTCAACACAATCCCAGTGAAAAACTGCAGGAGCAGCTTGGGACAAAACCACCTCTCCTTGTTCATGGCCAAAACTTTTAAAGTTCCAGTTTGTCTCCCCATTAAAGGATGTAGATAATATAAAAACTTCCTACACTTCTTTAAAAAAAACTAACAAAGAAAAAAAAAACCCAAACTGATGAGGACTTCTCACTTAATGCAAAGCACTGTAAGGTCTTTCTAAAGCAAGCTCTTACGAATGTTTCTGCTCATGAAATGTGCAAGATAAAAAAATATTGTGTCAGAAAACCATAGCTTCTGCTATTTCAATATTCACCCATGAGCCAGCAAAAACTGCTTTTATTTCATTCAGAAGCTTCTGTGACCCTTACTAGACAAGAGAATGAGAAGCCATCTGGCTGTGTTCAACGTGTTAAAGAAAAGTGCATTATCTCATTTTAACATTCTTTCAAGATTCTTTAATACAACTTCATTGGTCTAAACTGAGTTATCACTGATTTAGAGCACAGCCAACAAGGCTATAACCATCCCAATCTTAAGATATTTTGAAGACTCTGGAGAAAACTAGTCTTAATGTAAAGCACAGTGTGTGGTAACAAACATAGATGTTGCAGAACTCTGAAGATATTTAAAAGCTAGTTTTACTCCAAATGAAACTAATTTTGCACATTTTAAATTAAAAAAACCCTGAACTAAATAGTTTGTACTTCTCAAAAATAATTTTCTCTATTATTACAGAACATATTATTAACACGAGGAGAAACTTCAAAGTACTGTATTATTAATCTATACTTTTAGTTACGTATAAGATTAAATGAATGTCTTGAACAAAAGTTGACTTGGTGTTTTCTTCAATTTGAACCGTTTGGAACTGCATGCCAGTAGATGGTTTCAGCATTTGCTAGAAAGATGATGATTAGAACGTAACTTGCAAAAAAAAAAAACTCAGCTGATGGGCCTTTTAAAATATAAGTTTGATTGCAGTAGCATGTTCTCATAGTTACTTATCAGTCTAACATTTCCTGTTTGAAAGTATGGATGCGGAGGGATTTGGGACTTGAGGTACCTGATCACAATGCCTTGTATGAAAAACTTCTACTTTGAAATAAATTGCACATAAATCCTGTCTCTATTATTTTATTTGATAATACAACTATCATTCAAATAGATACAGAACTCTTTCCCCCCTCAAATTAAATATAATCTATGTAGCAATTCTGATCAATACTTTTCTTTCTTTTATAATATAATATAATACTAAATACTACTATCAGCTCAAAAACACACAACCAACCATCAACTATGGCAACACAGTGAAGGCCATGCTTATCATTTACATCTTAGGAACTCTGATGTGACATCATGAACACCATATGCATCAATATGAACACAGAATGGTTTAACATCCATCCACAGTTTTAGGGTAAAACCAATCTTCTAGCTTCACTGTGGTTTTGCTTTTACTGACAGTGCTAGGAGTGTGCAAAAACCAGTGCATTTTAACGTAGTCAAGTGAAAGCTCACTCAGTATAAATAAAGAACATAAACCATACTTTTATTTCTGACTAGTCTAAAAATTGCTAATTCATGCTTAATGTTTTATTTAAGAAAATAATGGAACATAAATGATTTGGTAAGGAATAACTACATTAGTGGAAACTTTGAAGCAACAACTTTCTTAAGGGGAAGTGCCTCCTAACATGACATTTTTCAAACATGAAATGGAAAAAACTTTAATAAGTAAGGTTACCAATCACTCTATTTCCAGGTTTATTCCTTCTGACTGTGGAAGCCCTGAAGAAGAAATAATCTGAACATTTTAATTTCAGTTTCTAAAGGTGAAAAGCTGTACTCAGACCAAGTACCATGCTGAGGCCAGAATAAAGAAAACCTGCAGGAAAGTAAGTTAATTTATAAAACTAAGTTAGGCATGGAATGTTATTGTTTATCTACATAAAACGTTCACCTTACAAAGCAAAATCACTGTGAACCAGAGCAGATAGTGTAACAGACTATCTATGGTGCGTATATAAATAGAAATATTTGAAAGCAACATAGAAAACAATAAAGATGGCAGCTGCAAAACCATCTGTCTCATCACAGCCGAGCAGTGAGAGTGATGCTCAGAGGATGAACATTAACTGAGAAGTAGAAGGCAAACCAGGATACCTCTGCACCCCTATTCCTCCTGTCCCACAAGCCCCCAAATCATCTCTGTCTTTAGTTTAACAGTCATTTATAAATTCTAATTTATTGTAACAGGGGTGTCCTCCAAAATGCTTTTCCTTCTTCATAAGACACACAAACATTTTACAGCACTCTCCCACAGTCGAGGGAAGAAGAGCGTGGGTCAGCAAGTAAGCAACTTCTGGAGCAAAAGGATAAATCTGAACAGGTTTAAACAATCATTAGGACTTCTTCCTGCTGGTGATGAAGCAATTAACTGTCTCAGACTGAGCCAGAAACAAATTGACTAAGGGGAATAAATTCTCTGTTTTTCCTCCTTACAAAAAAGCCCCTTTCATCTTGGTATGTAAAATCTGTCCTGTTGCGTTGGGAGGGATGGAAAATTGGACTAGTGCCATCTCTTTGTTTTCTTTTTCTTCCAGAGGAACTTGCTTGCTAGCATAACCGTGCTTTTTGGGGTTAGTTTTGAACCTCTCTTTGTTTTTGATGTTGTGTTTTATTTAGTCTGCTTTTGCACTCTGACTGAGGGTAAATTCGGCCATTCCTAAGACTGTATCAAAAGCCATCAAGTTTGAGCTCTCTCTCCCCTTTTTTCACTCCATATGTTTGTGCAGAGAAAGCTTCATAGTATTAAGGTATCTGACATGCCGTCAGACAAACAGCACTTTCAGGGAACAAGGAGTATTAAGGCCATATCCAGTTTTTGTGATGACACATAATGGCTGCCTGTTGCATCCTGCACACAGAGAATTTGCCAAAGTAGGACAGAAATCCCTTGAATGGCTAGAGGCAACACCTTCTGGAAATCACTCTAGTGTTTTCTGAGCAGGAGGCTCTGTAGGATCTCACCATCTGCCAGGAAATATGTGGTGCTGATAGCAGCATGTGTGTGCATGAGGTGACCAGGTTGAATGAGACACAGTGACTAGGCTAAGTACCTATGCTATCCGGATGCCAAGAAGGGATACAAATACAGAGCTATTTGTGTGATTTCTCACAATAAAATAAGCCTACCAACATCCTATCTGCCCGTGGGTATGGAACTTAACATGAGGCTAACCTTTCTTTTCCTAGGAATGGGTTCATCGAAGAGAAGGTTGCTTGTTTCACCTTCATCAATACCATCATCTGGCTGGGAAGGTGTCCGAAAAGTTTTGAAGCTATCAGCTGACAGAGGTGGAGATGGGGTGGATGGGTTGGACTGGTCACTGGGAGCATTCCAGCTCCAGTACCCACTGCTGCTGGTACTAGAAGGCACAAATCCTCCTTCTTTCCAAGATCCATTCAGGGATTCTGTCAAGAAATAACAACCATCATTACAACAGTAACACTGTGTTAGGGCTAAGGAGCTCTTTTTTCTAAGGCTTAGATTCTATATGAGTAATTAACTGTACATTCAATAAAGGAAAGCCTTCGAATTAGAGAGGACAATCATATCTATCCCACTGCACACAAATTACATATTCCCCACTTGATTATTCCTTTTTTTTTTTTTTTTAATAAAGCAAATTATTTTTCTAAAAATAAATGCTGGGTTTGGAAAAATAACCTGTTCTGGAGCATACACAGAAATAAACAGTCAGATATTGCATACACGATTAAAGGAAAACATTCAAATTGATCAACAGAGGTCCCTGCAAATGGAAACTGTTCTGTGATTCTAAATACATCCTCAACTTTCAAGAGGAACTTGTGACTGTAGTGGGCATCAGAACAAGCTCCACACGGCCAACAGGAGATACCCCGGGAAGGAGACATACAGTTCAAGTCCCAGAACACTAAGCAGATCTGCAAAAACATGAACAGCATTCCACTATTGAAACACCAAAGAAAACTGTAATTACACTCTGTCTTCCCATAATCTCTCAGCATACACGCCTCTGCCTAATCTGGATCTCTACATGAGGTGGTACGTTACCCCTTGGGATACCCCATTTTCTTCATACACGTGTACTAATAGGCATCTGGTTTCAGAAGTGGAACAGACAGACATTGGACCACCTCCACAACTACTCACTGGAGGAACCGCCTCCTCACTGCAGCAGTTGCCCTGACATTAGGTGGTAAGCAGACACTCAAAGGAACAGGTTAAACTCTACAGCATCGTGGGTGGCAGTAACAGCACTGCCTTCGCAGTCTGAGGCACAGCTTGAGCCATGCTTCACGTGCTGAGGTCCACAGGCATTAGACACTGGCATGCTGCTATTCCCAGCCCCTGAAGAACTTTTGGCAGGAGAGGAGTATGTAGGTTGTCAGCTCAGCAAAGGCATGGCCTGAGCACAAGTAGTGGTGCAGCCACAGGCAGCTCTGCCAGAAGCCCCAGGTTCTCACAGGGTTTGGGTACAGGCACAAGGACGGTTTAGGTGCAGCTTCTCCCTAACTCAGGCATTGGAAACTTTTCCCAATGACACTGTCATCATCATGGCCAGGCTTCACGAATGAAGATTTGGGAAGGGCTCTACCCACGCTTGCTGCAAGCGCGCTGATGGCTAAAGAGGCCAATGCGAGATAGGCAAGTCTAGTTGCAAAAGGCACAGCAGAAAGTCTCCATAGGCAGTGTTGGTGAGGCACGGTTCTTTCTGCGTTGTCTTTTCTCCTCAAGACTGATCTGCATGTGTTCTCAAGGGAAGCAGCAGTGTTATGGAGGGTGTGTCTCCATGTCTCCCGATTGGAGGCCAGAGTCGACCATTGATGGTAGTCAATATGGCCAAGGCTGACGTATTGTTTCAGGGAGTCCTTGTTTCAGGGAGGCCCACACCAAGACCCCCAATCACCTTGTCCAGGAGCTTCTTTTTGCTGATGATGCCGCCCTCGTTGCTTACACAGAAGCAGCTCTGCAGCGCTTAACATCCTGCTTTGCAGAGGCTGCTGAGCTTTTTGGGCTGGAGGTCAGCTTGAAGACAGAAGTTCTCCAATGACACTGTAGGTGCCTGAGTATTGTGCAATACCCGACATTGGAACTGGCAAGCAAATAATATCTTATCTGTTCATGAAATGATATTTAAGTGTGAGACAAGTCTTTTCAAGCCAGCACCTGCCTTTAAGAATTCTCCAGAAATCACTCCTTCATTCCTTCTCAGTTTCTTACAGCTAAGTTAACTAATGATATCAGCAAGAAAGTGAGCTATCAAAAGCTTACCCCAAAACCAATGAATTTTGGGGTTTTTTTCCTCCTAATTTGATTGGTTTTGGATGAAGTCCTAAATCATTAACATCAGCTGCTCACAAAACAGAATGCACTGCCCCCTTGAGTAAGCAGCAGCCAGGTCCCTGCAGTTACTGATTTACTGATCAGGGCCACACAGCATAAATGGCATAAACTCCGCCCCCCTCCCAATTCCTCTTTGGAAAAGGACATAGAGGTTTCTGGTAGCTAATAAGTTAACATATGAAAATGTCATGTTTTGGCTCATGATTACAGACTTCATGTGACTGTAATGAAGGTGGGTTTTGTTTAAGTATTTGTACTTCAGTCTTGTGACAAAGCCAAGAAATACATCTGGTATCAACTCATGACCTCAGCAGAGCTTAAAATTTCCATTTCTTCAGAAAAATAATAGAAACAGCACTCTTTCAACTACTACTTTCTGACATATTTATGATGGCATTTTGAATTCTCAGGGTTTACAGCTTCTCCTCACCTTGCTGAGAAAGAGATACAAATCAAGAACATTTTTAAAGTAGTATGGAAAAGACTGAATGAAGTTGACAACAGGAAAAAACCCAAACACTGGTTCTCATTAATACTAACAAGTCTATCAATGTGAAGAAATTTAAAATAAAAATAAATTCAACTTACTCTTATTTTGGGGCTCTTTTCACATTGCTGGAGTTGCGTGAAAGAGAACCAGACCAAATATTACTCAGCTGTAGAGAAACAAGGGCCAAACTCTGATCCAGTTTACATGGGTGATCATCCCCAATAATTCCAGCACAGATCTGCCTTTAATGCTAATGTTATTTTATTTTTTTAACTTCTAGGAAAAATGCCATTTGTTTCAGCAAATGTTCCTCTAATTACACCGCTACTTACTGACCTTTTTTGAAAAAGCATGTAGAAAGAGCTAATCAATAGTACATTTGTTGCTCAGATTAGTAGGATCAGAGCCCAGCCTTGCAACACCAAATGAACTTTAAATTATAAAGTGTTTGACTTTTATTTAAGTTTTTAGTACATTTTCACTCAGGCAAAACTAAGATATTCATGGAGAAGGTATCCAACTACAGCTTCAAAATCTTGTCTATGACTACTGAAAAGATGTGAATTACTTTTTCAGGCTAGTCTTCCCAGATTTTGGGAAACAAACACACAAGATAAGTGAAGAAATATCAAAGAGCACTCAGACTACACAAAGGAATATCAAAAGCAGTTAACAGCCACCATGTACTATTAGCAATTCAAAAGGGCTGGCGGGAAGAACTTCCAGATGCACACTAATGTGCACTGTGCTCCTGACAAGTGTCATCTGCTCACACTAAGGAGGCAGACACTGCCTTACCCACAGTAGAGCAGCTCCCTCAGCCACTCCAAATCCCTGCCTGGCACAGCAGCACAGATCCATTTTCAGCTGTTGTTTCATCTGTGAGCTGAGCAGCTGGAGAGCAGGTATGTTTTTACCCTTCTGCTGGCCTCCCCCAGGTGCTGGCAAACTCCTGCCCTGAGGCAGGACAGTCACTGGGGATGTCAATGCTGGAGGTTCCCCAGGGCTCCTCAGAGCAGTGGTACTCCACAAACACCTCTGATTTTCAACACTGGAAAGCACACAAACAACAGCCATGGGTGTTCATGGCTAGAATTCCAGCTAAATGGCAAAAACGTCTATTTTTTGGAAATAAATGGAAAAACCACGGTGTTTGTTCAAAAATGTTTAAAGATGTGACATTTGGTATGAATTCCTTTTAAGAATATCATTCAGTGGATCATGCTTTATTAGCATGAAGAAATGCAAAGACAACATCCTTCTTAATTTGCACCTGTAAGTATTCCTCAGTCTTCCAATTATTTACAGTAGGACTACATCTAGTATCTATTTAGCAGTACAAGTGAAAAGAAAAGCCAGAGTCATACAAACTGCTGGGATATCCTAACAAGGGTGTCCTAATCCAAATTATTCCTTAAAATAGAACACTTATAAGAATTTATTGTAACTCCAGTCAAGCTTGCATAGACTAAATAATATTTCATTACCAATCTCTTTATTGTCAGAAACTTTTTATATTTATTTTGCGTCTTCGGCTATACCATGAATGAAGTATTCTTTAAAGGAGTTATGGATTTGATGGAAGACCATCAGAGACTTACAAAGAGCAGAGGAATTGAGGGTGTAATCCTGCATCAGCAGAAGCAGATCCGTTGCTGTGCAGATCACTAGTACACGGCCCCTCAGCCAATGGCTCTGACCTGGAAGTGCTTTGCCTCATCATGGTTTTGGGTAAAATCTGATCTGATTTCAGTAGAGTGGAGGACAAGAACAACTGCTATCACATTTACTGGATATGGCACTTGAGGACACAGTTTAGTGGTGAGCATGGTAATGGTGCCAGATTGATGGTTGGACTTGGTGATCTTAGAGGTCTTTCCCAATCTTAACCATTCTACAATTCCAAGATTCTGTATGTGTAAATGCAAACAAGCTCTTCAGAAAATCAGTGTTTCAGTGAGGTCAGAAGACCTTTCACAGTGCTTATATCCCATTTATGGAAGGGGGCATCTCCCATTTCGTAAACTGGAGTCGCTATAGTTGCAGAAAAGGTTTCATTTCTGCCAATGCTGCACATAAGTCTTTGACTAGGTTTGAGCATAGCTCAGCATGATCCCCAGCATACCAGAAGACAGTCACTCACCCTTTGTTCTCCACCATGGAAGCAAATCCTGAAATAAAGGGCCCTGGCATCCCTCCCCGCAGCCCCTGGCTCTGAAGGCTTACCATTGGGTCGGACAGGAGGGCTGCGGACCAAAGGGCTGGTGGATAAACTGGTGAGTACCATGGCTGCTGTTACTTTATCCATGTCCAGTTCTTCTGAAGATTTTCTGAAACACAGTGAGTGGGAAGCAGGAAACACATCAGCAAATATTTGACTTTTTTTGTTTGTTTTTTCTTTTTCTTTTTTTTTTTTAATACCAGACCAAATCCTAAGCCAGCACAGCACCTTAACAAAAACAAGCTGCTGCACAGAGTTCTCAAAGCTTCAGTCTTCTGCCAATCTGAGCATATCAAGTGGCTACTATGAGCAAACTAGCTCATTGTAAATAGGAAAAGAAGTGGGAAAAGAGAATACATCTTTGTATAAAATTGTCAGGATTATTGTGACCCTCTCTAACTTGGATTTTGTTCCTAGACCTAAGTGTGTACTTAAGGTTTTCTTTTTCTTGTATTAAGACATGGATATGCAAAGCTGGATAAGATTACCAGCAACATTAATAACATACACTACTCTCTGTAGGGTGAGGAAGAACTTTGAACTGTAACCAAGGGATTTGAGTTTGTTGCTTCTGCTCAATGTTCCCCTACTCTCTCCAAAAGACTAATCCTAAATTTTTCCCCATTAGATTATAAACCAATTATTGTAAATAATCAGGAAACTGGCACAAAAACCGTGCAGGGAGGGCAGGGGTGAGGAGAGAGAGGGTGTAATGGGCAGCTGAGCCAGCATAATAGCACAGCAGGAAGAGAAGGGCTGTAAGTCAGAGCAGAGGACATGGAGAATGGGCAATAAGGAGGGCAGCCAGCTTTCCAGGGGAGAGAAGAGAAGATTTAGACAACAGTCAGTGCCACCAGGAACCAGTGACCCATTGCTGAAGAAGTCTTGGGTTTTTTTAAGACAAAGCAGGATTTTTTTTTTGCCTGTAAAAATGATATATTAGCTTCTTTTACCCCAAGAGTAACTCTCTTCCTTACAAAGCAAAGTTTCTGAAGAGTGAACCTACCAAAATAAAACTACGAGGCCCACTAGGTTTGGCAGACTTTTGCTTTCCATCCTTGTGGGATGGAAATCCTTGTGGGACTTCCACCTTGTGGGTGGAATCAAAGCAAATACCTTCTTGCAAATGTTTGCTTTCAAACACACAACTGATTGTCCAACACCATCTTCTCATTTCATAAAAGTTACTTCTGTTCTTACAACAGGACACTTTCCCCGCTCTATCCTGCCTTGTCGTGTTTCTGGAATTGTCTCTGTGCCTTGTCAGGTGCTCTATTTAACCAGTCATGTTGAGTCCAACTTAAAGCCCAGTATGAGAAGTGGTCAGCTATCTGATGTTTCCTACCAAGGGCTGATTGGTACCGAGAGGAACAGGACATGCTGCGTGCACTCCCTTTTCCAGAATCCTATCTCACCCATCAGGTGGAAGGCTTATTAACCGGAAATTATGTTACAGTCAAAGCCCCTTGATATATTAGTGAGCAAACCTGTCCATGAAACAGTTCACAGCTGCTTTCTGGCTGACACAAGGACCCACGCAGATACTGATGAACACTTTCCCACACCACACAACAGCTTAGCTCTCTGACTGTCTTTTGCAACACATCAGTGCCTGGAACCAAAATGCTAACGGTGGTTCCTGCTGCATTCTGATTATATCCATAGAAACCCTCTTTTCCTTCAGTGAAGGCTTTTGCAAAGAGCACAGCAGCCATATGGTCACCATCAAGTATTGGAAAGGTCTCGGATATCTGCTGTAATCAACTAAGACCTGAATACGTGACCCATCAGGTCTCCATGCCTGCAGAGAAATATTTCACTCAGAATGCCAAATTCCTCTAGGCTCAGAAGACCCTTCCTCAGGGATGACATGGAGATGCTACACTTTCTGAAAATCAACCCTAGCAGATGATTTTCCAATTACCTAATATCCCAGTATGAAAATCCACTTTCTGAGAAGGATTCAGCTGCTCTGTAGTCCATTCCTGCCAGTCTACACCAGCTGTCCCTATGCCTTTATCCAGCTGTGGATGAACCACCAATATCAGCACTTCTGCAACATATGGCGACGAAATGAGCACAAGTTCCTGACATGCTGGAGAAGCTGATCCCTAGTGTTTGTAACCAGTGTTATAGTTTCAAAATCTTTCATAGACTATTTTGTCCTTTGCCAACACAGCAATTTGAGGGTTGGGGGCCAGAGCAAAGCGACTTGTTGGAAACTTGGCTTTTTCACTACTTGTGGGAGCTGAGCTGAGGACAGGCAGCCCCCAGCTGTCTACAGCCTACACAGAGGAGTGGCTGATAGCCCCTGCACACCAGTGTAATTGCTTGGGAACATGGCGGGGGAGGAGGTTTTTTGTTTCTTTTACTTTTGTGGGTGTTTCGGATTTTTTTGCTTTTGGGCAGTTCACTTTTCTCCTGGCTCAGGATGCACTCTGGTCCCACCAGCTTGGATGCCCAGCGGTGCCTCACTGGGCTCACAGCAGCACTAGGAAGGGTCCTGGTTCATCCCTGCCTCCACACAGCCTGTGCTGTTCCCTCTGAGGACAGTCACCACTGCGCCTGGATTTGCCCCGGGCTCACTGGGGGGCAGCACCCTCTGCAGAGGAGCTTCTGACCCCCCAAAGCCTAGGGAAAGCTGGTGGGAGGGTCCTTGCGCTGCCCATGGGAAAGGTCCCAGCCTAGACCCAGAGCTAATCCCAAAGTTTGCCCAAGTAGTCTATATAACTTTAACTTCTTCTATCTCTTTTGTACTGATTTTTTTTCCCCCTCTACAATGACAAGCACTGTTGCTCTGAAAAACTAACCCCTGCTCCAAGTAATTTGGCTATGTCCCAAAATTGCCAGCATTGGCATCTGTGCCTAAGGTGAAAGCTTTCACAGGCAGGCAAAGGACAGGAAGAGTCATGAGAATCCTTGCCATTTCTAGCCACACTAAACCACACTCTTGTAATTACTGGAATGCTTTTTTCTACCTGATTCAATTTAATAGGCTAACAGCCCAAATAAAACAAACTTTTTACATCTTCCCTGCCCATTTTGAATCACGGTCACTTTTTCTACTTACAGCTCTTCAGCTGCATCCAGCAAACAAGGAATGCTCCGCTCATGCTTCCCAGCCACAAGAATTTCAGCAGCTACAAGTGCTGGCTTATGTGACTCTGCTCCTAAACACATTTTTACAGCTTGGCTCATAAATGTAAACACACATATTTCATATATCACTCAGCCAGTACTGCTGCAGCAGCAGCCTTCGAGAGACAGGCAAAGCATAAAGCTGAAGACAGGAACCACTTAAGCCATCTGCATTTAGTCAGCATCACATGTGAGTTGATGCTTTAAGACTGCCCCAGTATTTTCCAGCTTTCTCTGCTGGAAAGCTGAACCTGCACACAGCTGTTAAACAGTATTTGCACTCAGAGGGGAGAATAACTTGTTTGTTACACATCAATTGTTCACGAACCATTTATCCCACCATTACTAAGGCAATTTTCTGTGGACTGAAGTCATAATCCTTGATGTTGCTTATACTGTTATTAGGTGTAATGAAATTTAAATGAGTTGTAAGATTGTCTAGTACATCAAATATGACAATTTCTTCTTTCCTCTAATCCCACCTCAGAGTCTCCAAAAAGCCACTTCCCAACTTCTTGATGGATGTGTTTGTGTCATATACCAGACTGCATTTGAGACCAAACAGTTCTGGATCCTTTATTTTCAAGTCTTTGTAAATCCAGACACGTGCCAATAGCTGAATTATAATAAATCACCTGAGACATAAGCAGTAGCAGTTATAGGACCTTGGGACAGACCTTTTACCAGCACCCCACATCTCTCTTCATGTCTCCCTGCTTCCTCAGCAGACAGAATGGTTTCACTTCATCCCTGCAATACCCTATTCTATCCAGCCTGGCCTTTCAAAGCATCCTTTAACAGTCAAGCCTAAATTAAACTTAGCTACTACACTTACTCTTGCTCAATCCTTTCCTTAGTTTTGCTGATGAATTTACAGCTTTTTTTGATAATAATTTATCCATGTTAAGAAACCATCACATCCTCCTCAGTCGAAGCTCTCTACAAGAAAAGGCCAGCTTTAAGCTCCAAAGGATGAGAAAAACTGGGTCCAAGACAAGTCTGAGGCTATGCAAGTATCCCAACCCAACTCACTATCCAGTCTCCTACTGTCCCACTTCTTCTGCCAGCTCCTGGCCACTGTCACCTTCACACTCCCTACTAAGCGTTATTCCCATCTGGACACATCTACATCAGACTTCTGTATTTTCTTCCCTATCAGCCACACCATCATCTGTGTTGGGAACCTTTTTTAAAATTCGTTCTCAAAAAAATCTGCAGAAATACAAATTTTATTCTAGTCCTTAAGTCTTTAGTCGATTTTTTATTATTTGCCTGGCTTAGATCAAAAAGCCTGCAGTTTTTCCTCTTGGAAAGACTGCATCTTAAGTCAGTACTTTACTCAAGTGTATTTTAAGGGTCCTGGAGAATATTTTTAGAGCAGAAAAACTCACTGGAGTAGCAGGTGTTTTTGATAAAATTGACCTTATTCAAAAGGACATCCAGGTTCATTTGAAGCAAAGGAAAAACACAAATCAAATTAATTTTCCTTGTTCGCAACTCCAAACCTTTCAGTTGATTCCTTGACCAGAAACCTCTGACTCCAGTGCAGCAATGCTCAAAGCGACGAGGCACGGGTTCCCTGTACAGCTGTACAGAAGGTGCTCTCCTAGGCTCCGGAGCTGCCCCAGCAGAGCCGCAGTGCAGACCAGGCAGTGCTTCCTCACCAGGCTCTGCTTCCACCAAGGCTGGGAGAGGGACAGTAGCATCCTGCAGCTGGCAGGACCAGGCTGCAAGGGGGTAGAAACTGCAGCACCAGGACAGGAGCCCACAGACTGGGGAAAGGTAAGGATATTTCCAATTACTTCAAGTGGATGTTGGCTACAAAAGTAGACGGTCACAGACACAACCTTCTTCTCTAGAATCACACAGCCCTGCTTTCCAGCACTGTTGAGCTTGCCTTTCCTTATCCTGCTCTCTAAACAATAACCACCTGAAGCTCGTATTCCCTAAATATTCAGATTTATTAAAAGGCTTACATTTTCCTTCCTCCTGGCAGAGGCATGTGCTTATCTATTTCTTACTGCTATCCTCACCAGAGGGACATGGTAAAAAAAAAAAAAAAAAAAAATTAACTAGGTTTGATAACGACAGAGGCAGCCAAGCACAAAAATGCTGTTATGCTATGTTAGCTCGCTACTGTCCCCCACTCAAAAACCAGCTCATGACAGTGGTTCACAAACACCTGGACCTTGTGTTAAGGAAATACCGTATAAATATGTGTGCATTAATACACTATAACAAGGACAAAATAGCAGTATATTGCTCTTCTTCCCATACTCATATGTGCTAAATTCTCAAAAAGAGACTTCTTAAGTCTGACTCCGGTCACTTCATTACAACCACATCAACTGATGCCATCATACTGAGCACTGCATCAATACTGATAAATATGTTGTTACATGCTTTCGTGCACCAAAAATATGATTTATCATATAAGGATTCATTGTAACCAGGGCACTAGCAATAACAGAAGCATTTCTGAAATAAAAATCTTAAATTACATTCTCCAGGTAAAAAAAAAATAAATTATTTTTGTTCATCATTCACAGCAAAACCAACATCCTAACAAAGAACCACCAAGATAAACCATGTATGTGGCTGTGATTCCATGTATCTAAAGTAACTACAACCACTCTTCTATACTGAGCAAAGATCCATGTCATGCTCCAAAATAGCCTTAATCCACACAGTACATTTACAGTAATACTTGGTTACCATCTAGCAACTCAAAATACTGACACTACAGATAAATGAATGATTTTACTTGTTGCTCTTATGTTTGGTTGTTGATTATGGAGATTAAAAATTACCCACTGTAGGAAAAAACTACAGAGAGAATGATCCATATAAACAGTCAAAGGTCCTCAGCATTCTCCGGTAAAAGCCATAACTTTTCACAATAAAGCAAAAAGCAGAGGGAAATATTTTCAAATACGGTATTTAATCAGATTAATGATAATTACTATTTACACATTTAAAAAAGAGAACTGGTGTTTGATATCTGAAGCACAGATACAATAATAATGCACTAATTAGAAGCTAGGGATTTCTGACTTTGCTCATCACAGCCAAACATAAAATTAACATTTTCCATACTAGCTTTATATTTGCAGATTAGTTCATATGCAGAATAAAGGGCTTTTGTCTGTTTCTGCTGCCCTTGTCATACACAAAAAGATTTTTTGACACTGACAGATAATAGAAATTAAGACAAAAATCTTTTACTATACAAATATAGGAACTTTTCTTCTAAAAAAAAGCATATGTACGTGAACTTCTCAAGGCAAAAAAGAATAATGCATCAAAGGCCACCTCAAAGTTCTTTTTCTCCTGGCCATGCTAAAAGATTTTGTGACTCAGTTATTCAAAGAGCCTTTGGAAATCTGGCTGGTGTGTTAGAGCCAGAGAAAACTTGATAGCATAACTGAGTGATTGAGATTACATTTTTACAACCATTTAATAGATATTCAAGAAACTGTGATATTTGGTTCCAAAGGCTGGCTGATGTACTCCTCCACACACAGGGCTCTCACTGGTCTCTCCCCCTGCTGTTCTTGCCACCTCAAGCCAGGCATGTCCCCAGGAGCACCTGGAGCATCCTTTCCCAGTGCCCTCTCCTCCCTGCAGGGGTACAACCCACTGATGCTACCCTGGCTGCTCTGGAGGCTACCACCACACCAGGCCTCTTCAGGGAGTGCTGGCAGAGCTGCACCACCAACAAAAAGGATGCCAAATTACTGTGATTTCTGTTGTCTGCTGTAAATATATCCCATGGACACACTCTGCCGTCACTGTCTCCTCTGCAGTCCAGTGGCAGGAAGAGCTGCTTCGCCATCTAAGACTCCACAGAAAAGTTTGCTTAAGTTTTGCAAAACAGATGGAAAATGCCTTTTTCATAGAAACCTTTTATATCATTGCTTTTCAAGCAACCTGTCTGATTTCCTTAAAGGCAATTGAAATTTCAAACCTATGCAGATGGGAACAGGACTGAACTCTAGATCTCACTATCTGTCTTACCAAATACAGGATACAGCATGCTGGGAGTGGGCAGGGAGAGGATGAGTAGTAAAACTCAGCTCTCATTATTGCCCTGCGATAAGATCGAGTTTTAAATGCTCTGCATAAATGGGAACAGTGAGGCAAGCCAAATTCCACACTGAGAGATAAGCTGCAGTTTACATGAGCAATTTTTTCTATATATTGGAAAAGTTGATCCAATGAATAATTTTTACTTTTCAAACAGCTGCAAGGTATCAGGAAAACTTATCTGGCAAAGAGCCCTTGGGGCAATGACAGAAGCCGAAGTAGGAATATGACATAGAAATTATCCGCTTCAAAACAGAGCAATCAAACAAATGGCACTCACTTGATAGATTATGAGTGCAATGCAACAATTAAATTCAGAACAGAATAACAGAACCCTGCAGAGAACAGTTATCTCTTATGGTCATTCATAAACCTTGAAGATTTTTTGGGAAGATCTTCTGTTCCTTTTCATCTACTTTAAAGGCCACTTGATGATGTAATAAATAACTCAGTCTCTGCAAACCAAGTTTCAATAGTCCCCTGAAGCAACAGACTGATTTTTCCAAATCTTATCCAAAATATTTATGTTCATCCCTTTCCTGCCTTTGCCTTATGCTACTGTTCTAGCTTGTTCACAGGCACATCTTGACTCATAAATGAGATCACTTTGATGGGGGTACTGTTTATAGAAAGAAAATTTCACACTCTTGATGCTTTCCTCAGGGAAAGGGGCTGGACGATTTGCTACAATGCCCAAGAGGTCCTGCTCAGTGTAATACAAATTACCATGCTGAACATGGAAAAAGATGGAAAAGTAACAAAACAAAAGAAAAAAAACGCAGACAGTCCTAGCTTATCAAATGTAAAAAGAACTGTACCAAGAAACGTGAGGTGCTAAGGGGAGAGCTGATGCCACCTAAGAGCATGGAGAGAGGGTAAGCCACCTTGCCTACCCAGGTAGCTGGTTCCCACTGCTGCTGAAGAGGAGCAACGTTTGTGACCCTCACCCGGCCCCACAGTCAGGGTCACCCAAATATTCCCATGCTGATGTCTCTTTCACAATGGTCTCACTGAGCCTTTTGTAAAACATTTTTCCGTAAGTCTTCCTTAACTTTTGAGAAGAATTCTCTTACCTAAAGATACACTTACAGAGGTGCTACAGGAACTTTGTCTTTCCCAAAGTAGAAGAGAAAATACAAGGTCAAAAATGTTTTGCTCTTCCTTCTCCTTTCCCCCTTATCTACTGCAAACAGCATGATTCCCATACTGTATGAATTTAAGACTAACATTCCCAAAATACATTTTATACTATTAATGCCTATATGCAGTCCTAACACATCTATATGGATAATTTGTTTAGCACAGTTTATCTCTAAAAAGGTGCTGTAATTCAAGTTTAAAATATTTAACTTTTTTGCCTCCATACATTAAACACTTTTTTTTCCCTAATATAATATACACTGATGAAACACTTGAAAAAAAGCTGCACGTTTTCCTCTCACAAGACCCACAGGCATGATGTCCTGTTGCTACATATATCTCCTAATGTGAACAAGATGGCAAGCACTTTTCTGAAATCAAATCAGTCTTAAAAATTACCCAAGGGTCAGTTTCTGTTTACTGTTAATATTTACATGTAATTCTTTTTGAGCTTTCCAGTTCCTTATTTTTTTCAAGTAAGAAGCAGAGAGAATTGGAAATAAAAAAGCCACCAGCTCTAGACAAGGCTGTCCAGAGACACCAGTACTGCTGAAAGAGATCTGGGGACTAGAGGCAAGAAACACCTCTGAGATGACCCTCTGCTTCCTTCCAAAGTGAGATAGTGTATCCTAGAGTGGAACCATTAAACTATTGTTTCTATGGCACACACAAGCCAATAGGTCACAGCACAGTAAGCTCTCTTCCAGGGTTATCTTTGCTGTTGCCGTGATTCAAGAGACACCCACCAAGGTTCACCTCACAACTGGCTGGGTTTTTGCCCTTCTTATTCCAGTACAAACCTGCTTCAGAACCGGAGAGGCACAGAGCTAGCTCATCTTGTCTTCTCCACTCCCAGTTTCCCTTCGTCTTAGACCAGTTCAGTAGGGCTGCATGGACAACAGTACCTGTGATGGCCAATTCACAGCTATTTTGTCTATCTACACACTTTCCATGGACAGCATCCAGGTGCACCTCTTCAGACGGGTTCTCTTCCCATTTCCCCAATCATCTACCAGTCTGTGTTCATCATGTACTCACATGTTGATGTGAGTACAACCATCATGAACAGAGCTGCTCCAAGTGTTATTAATATGCTGTTGTTCACATATTTTAGAAGGACAGTATTATTTCCCTGTCACTGTTGAAATCTCTACGATTTGACTCACAGCGATAACTCAGTCACCTGTAATGAACAGCAGAACCCCACTGCTGTTCTCTTCATCACTCATTTACAGCTAATGATGTTGGAATTAATAGGTGCTAATGAACTTTTTTCTTATGAAAGGGTGACTAAAATGTTCCCTTCAAAATAAGGCGACAAACACAATGGTCACTTATCTTTGCACCCAGCCTGATTACAGGTCCAAGTGTACCGACTTTTCCTTCTTGATTTTCATTTCGTTAGGAAAGATCATTATTGAGATAACAGCACTTCCAGATACTTTTCAGGTAGGACAGTAGGGTGGATGGTGCAAATAACATTAACACATAAACACTCACATTTTGTATGCAGGGCTTTGCACAACATTTGGTCCGCTACCCTACAGCCACCACAGACTGTTTCAAAGTAAGATGCAATAAGACATTCCCATGATTAATAAAGCACCCTATTCCTATGAACTACACATTTCCTTACGTTCTGTGACCAGATTAAAAAAAGCACAGAGAACATTCTAGAGCTTCCAATATATCTTTTATCAGCTGTGGCTCTGGATACTCTTCCTGGTTTTCTCCAACCTCTGTACATTGTCATCATCTCTGGGCTTCAGTCACGGTCTGTGGCAGAGAGTACTGCAATCTAGTTATGTTATTCAGGAGACCAATATTAGGAGGTTTAACTTAGTTACTCTTCTGATTGTTCTGTTGTTTTCACACTACCAGACAGAGAGCAGAAGCTCATCATTGCTTTATTTGCTATGACATTGCCTCCTGTCAATTGCTTCTTTGACGTGAACATACCCTGTAACTTCAGCATTTCTTTACATCAAGGTCCTTCCATATTGATCAACCCACAGTTATATGCCATTGCCAAGGAAAAAAAAAGATAAGAGGAATTTCAGAATGATAATGCCTCAGCTAGAGAACCAGCTGCTGTTTGATGTACTTTGTAGCAACCCACAGTTGCTCCAAATTAAACACAAAAAACACAAAGCAAAGTCCCCGAGGCTATTCCAGTGTCAAGAAACTGCCTTCACTAATTCTATGCCATGATGACTCAGGAGACACGCTGATGTTCTGACAACACACTGGCAACATGTGAAGAGCTACTGAAGGCCTGTATCCTTCTGTTTTAAGACAGAAAGTGTCTTAAAAAAAGAAAGATTACAGACTAAAATAGATATTACCACATTAAAAATACATTCTGCAGTAAGTAAAACCATATTGAGCACACTCTACATCATATAATCTTGTTTTGGGTGACACATAGCTTACCACTAGGTCTTTCAGACTTTTCAGGCAGATAGTGGGTTTTTTTTTTAAATTTCACAATTATAGATGAGAGGTTTCTGTTGTTTGGTTAGCACCTGAAATTTGAACTTGACATTATGAACTGTGAAGTACCACCACCAGATGACTTCCAGGCCTGAAGATGCCTAAGACACAAAGTTTCAAGGCATATGGCCTTGAAACAAACAGGACACAAACCTATCTCTTGTCTGAACCATCTATTATAAAGACGAAATATACTTAAGTCAAACATCAGTCTTTCTTCTTGCCTTTCAAACAATTGTTCAAACCTTTCAAGGATCCTAAACAATTTCTTCAACAGGAACCAAGCGCAACCTCAACCTTCTCATCTCATGATTTAAACATTTGCTGAATGGATATGAATATGAGAATTTTTAAAAATGATGGGTATAAAAAGAGACACTACAAACCAACTAAAATCTGCCAGAACATTCAAGAAGATGAACTTAATAAAAAGTCTGGGGATATAGAGATAAAAATAGATTAAAAAATCCTATGAAACTTGTTTTTGATAAAGCACTGTGAGCACAAGATAGTCAATTCAGGTGGAATCAAACTGAATGGAAGTATCAGGAATATTTATAACTACTTGATCTAAATGTTTTTCCAAGATGCTTTTAACATTAAACATTCATTGTGCTATATAATATGTCTGCTCTATGCTTCCAGGGATGGGCTTTTTATTGTGTTTTTGTTTGGTTTTAATTACTTGAATGCTTTGTATTTAAAAGAATGAAACTACTGGCATAATATGTGGTAGCAGAAGAACACATCTCGTTTAACTCTGCTGTCATCTGTAGTGTTCTTGTTCTGAATTCAACCTTTTTTTTCATGACAAGAAACTACCAGAACTGTGGCCTGCAGGTATCAAAGGGAAGTGAGAACACACTATCCAGCCTTTGGCTAGTATTAGGTCCAGCTTGTTCTCCAGTTTGTTCTGTTAGATGGAAACACTCTCCTTGGTAATATATGTATTTGCATTAATAACCTCTTATAAAGCCACAATACAACACTGCTGTATGGACTCAGTTATTGATTATGTTCTTGTAGTATTCAAATTGCATAGCAAAACGTGCTTGTCTCTTTTGCTTGGTTGGTTTTGTTTTGTCTAGGAAAACACTGCTGGAACAAATAATACAAGCAATAATTACCATGACATAAAATTGCCAGCCCCTTATTGTGGGTAGGGTATAATGCTCCAGTTATCCATTCTCAGACTTCCGTAAAGTTACTTCTGCTGCTGAGAGGTACAAGAACTGTCACCAAAAGGAATCACACCAAAAAATTAACATCTTGCCCACTTTCTATACTGTCCCATGGAAGCAGTATTCTGTGTAAAACCAGATGCGTGTTGTAAAAATCTTCTAAAGTCTTACTGAATAGTTAGAAATGTCCATGTTACTGTTGATACTATTAACCTTATTTCTCCATCCATCTACCAAAGATAAAACAGATTTTAATGACAAGGTGACATAATTTTCCATTACAGAACTCAATTCTCTTCCTACTCCCATATAAAGAAGTGGATTCTTTTCCACTTCTATTCAACAACGTGCAACATTTTCCATCTTTTTTTTTTCTATTTTCATATAATTTGTAATGGCCTAACGGTCTTGATTCTTTGTCTTCGTATCATAAACATAGAAGCGGCTGAGCATGTGAAATGTTCCATAATGAACGAGTGTTTGTAGGCACAGAGGCACTGACATTTAAACTTCTCACTAAAATCATTTAAAGAATTCTCTTCATTCACAACACAGAGAATGGCACCTCTTTCTTCCGAATGGAGTCTCAGAGGAGCACTGTTAATAGTTTAGTCTTGAAATTATACCTGCTAGAAATGTAGACCTGGAGACCTGTCAGAACGGCAAACACAACACATCCCACCTTGCACACTGTCAGGCAGACCGTCGACAATTTTCATCAATTCAAACATCCTCCCTCTTCAGTTTCTCCCCTCATCTTAGTCCCTCTGTGGTGCCCTGCTCCAGTTTTCCTACACTCCCTTTTCCTCCTGACACTGGAGGACACCCTCCTGACACACTAGCATGCCTATCTTTTCCAACAACCATCAAAGAATTGCTGGGAGAAAAAACCCTTAAAATTTAATGAAAACTTTAAATTTAAGACAAATCCATTAACAAATAAATAAAACTCTTAATAAAACAGAAAAGGAGAAGCTCAACCGTGAGCAGCTGGCAGTCAGGGTTTGGTGCCTGCTTAACATCCCCTTTCATCAAGTCCTTTCTGCAGTCCTGGACAATCACAGCCTCCTCCTCCCTGCTCTCCTGGAAGCCCCCACTTAGTATATCAGATACTTCAGACAGAAGAGATGCGGCCTTCATGAAGAATTACTTACTTCTCCATGAGTCACTGCAAGCAGCATCCACCTGACAGCAGCTATACACTATCTTTGCAGAACACAACTGTGTTTTGAAAATTTATCAGTTTTATTCAAAGAATAATCTATCTTTAGAATACTGGTAATTTCTGATCTCCCCCCACCCCCCCCAAAAAAAAATGAAGGCAAGTGAATTTATTCTTTCTCCTTTGCATGTCTCAATACAAACATAAAAACTGCAATGCAGCTGCAAGTCTCCAGTGGAGCTGACGGCAGACTCTGCTCTACCATCACCTTCTGGCTTTTCAAAACAGATTAACTATTTCCCTCTTACTTTCCTTTAACAATCCCTTCTTATACACACACAACCTCGACTCGTTTCCTCTACGACGCACAACTCGGCAGGTCATCGATTCCCCCAGCTTGCTTAATCTCTTATGCTTTATTTCATAAGGAAAATATGTAGGTAGGAAAGCTTACCTGGATATACTACTCATCCCACCTCCTCCTACCTTTAAAAGGTCCCCTTTTCCCTCCCAATTCCCAATTGTCCCATATGGTCTAGCTGACACAAGTGACTACGGAGGTGTATCTGACACCTTGCCCAACAAAGAGCTCCCTTGAGTAGTGGGAATTGCTCTGTATCCTCTATATGACAGGTTTTTGCTGTTTGCACAGCAGACCACAGCACATGAGGAAATCTAGGCCAGTATCTTTCTTAACAGCATGCAGGGAGTGAGGAAGCCCAAGTTTATCTTAGCAGGGTGTGCCATCTTCAATTTGTTCTTCCGTTTGCTAATGTGAAAGCACTTGGCTCAAACACTCCTGTCAGGTTCTCATACTGGCAGGAACAAGCTCTAGTAGCTAACCCAATGAGCTGAAGCCCACTACAGCAGTAGTGGAAAGAGCTTATAATAAGAAGCATGGCAACAGACCACTGCAGCCTACTGTCCGGTTGCTGATGATATCACAAGTTTTGTAAATTATCCAAAACTCTCCCTTTTTTCAAGGAAGGAAGATGCTATTCTTTCAGCCCTGATCACTGTGGCTGCAGCTTCAGTAGTACGATCAACTCAGCCCTCAGTCTGCATTATCAGAAGGGTATTGACCTCTGACAGCACACACAGATCCCTCTCCAAAATATCTGTGTGGTTCAAGTCACTACCCCATAGGGAAAAATGGACCCTGAACTGCTTGATTTGGGACTTTGAGAACCATGGGTCTTGTAATTTGGCCAACTAAACCAGATTAAAACAATATTCATAACAAACAGTTTGGAGAGGAAAGTGGCACTTCCGTGCTTCAGGGATGACAGCTAACCTTGAAAAAATACAGGACAGAGATACTGACTGCAACGTCTGGAAGCTTTACTCATCTTTTCATAATGCACTTAATTAAATTGGGGTAAATTTGGAACAGAGAGAAAGAGCACAGAAAATTAGAAAAGCACCATTTTACCAAACAGAATTTCTTTTGTTTTACATCTCATATTCCATCCCCCTGCATAGGACCTTGTAATTGAATTTTTTTATTCACTGACTTCATATAAAATAAGATAAAAAAATCATACACCAGATGTATATTTGTTATTCACTTTAAAGGAATATCTTAAAAAGATAATTATTAAATTATAATGCCAGAAAAAAAAATCATAGTCACACATTTGTGCCTCTGTACATGATCTACAAATGGGATTTCCTAACAAAAGATATTCAGCTATAAACAGCAATATGCAGAGCATGATAAATCACTTTGAAGCAAACATCTGTAATGACACAGACTCCAAAGAACATTTCATAACCCAAAATATTATTAAAACAATAACACATGCTTTAGGACTGATTTTTCATGGTTTCAGTTTGTAACCAGGAACATGTTTTGAAGATCTGAAAATAAACTCAAGGGCAGATTCAGCCTGTGATGGTTTCCGTAGGCCTGCCCTCCTCCCTGCCCTCCCTGCTCACTGCTGCGCTGAAGGGATGCTCTGTCACAAGGGATACATCAACCAGCCGACCAGCAAGACTGTTACACAACACGTCCATCTGTGGTTCCTCTGCTGGCATTGACTGCTCGCCTTAGGAAAGCCAAGCGTGTCAGCACCCTTGCTTTGTATTTAAAAGGCTCTCCTTGTTCTTTAAATAACTCTATGGATGATGTTTGAGTGACTACTTGCTGCCATACCTGGCTCATGAAGAGCAATGCATGGAGTCCTGGCAGTTCAACAGCAACTGCATTGCCCCTGGGACTGCAATACTGGGAACTGGTAAAATCCTGCCTTTCCAAAGCAGAAACCCAGCAAAAAAACACAACACCCAACAGAACAGGCAGTGAACAAGCAAAGGCTTCATCCCTAAGCATTTTCTTTTGCCTGACTCTTTGTCCAGGCTGATATCTGATGACCAAGCATGCTTCTAGCTGGGCTGCACAGCACAGACCCAGCCCAGGAGGAGAAGGAGAAAGCTGCTCCCTGTTGTTTCCACGGGTCCACCAGCAGCCCAAGCATCCCAGCACTGGGATGTATACAACTCCCATTGGTTTGAACTAGTCTGGTTTCTGTGTTTCTGCCTGGATAATGGAACTGTTTGTATCCACAAAGGTTTACCCCCAATTTAGTGGTGTTTAGATAAACACCCACTCGAGTAACACGTATGGCCTATGCCTTAGCCAAAGATTAATAATTAGAAAACACAGATTTTTCAGTTGGATAGTGCTGAGTGCAAACACAACAGTCATATACACTTTAAAAAAAAGAAAGAAAAAAGCTTTGACCAAGTTTTGTCAATCACAACTTCCTTCAGCATATCTCACTCTCAAGCAACATATCTGAGACAAATTCAAACATCCGTATCTATTGATGTTAAAGAGACAATTGTACCATTAAGCTACATGTGATGGGCTGTTTAAATATATTCATGTGCTGCCAAATTCAGCAAACAGATGTTACTTTGGTATTCAGACTCAGACTAGCATGTCTGAACCACCTTAATCACTTAATGGCAGAAGATCTATCAAAAACACCATCTTTACAAAATAGTTCATGAAAATTTAAAGCAAAATAAAACAATATTGTTGCATATATGTTCACAGTTGTGCTTTTTGAAGAATAACCAGTAATTCGGGGCACACAACCTAGGACAACCTTGTAAGGACCAGTTTTTCAGAGAATGATAAGGCGAAAACTTTCTAAAAAAAAAAAAAGTAAAAAAAAAGTTGTTGCAATCAGACAATGGGATCAACACAGCCTCACACATCACTCTTGAATTAGAGATGTGTAGAAGTAAAACCGATTTCACATTTCAGCCTAGAGGACATCTGAGTTATTCAGGGAAGCCCAAATGTCTGCTGCAGTATTATTCTCATGGTGAGCAGTCAAGGTTTTGGATAAATCGAATGCAGTAATCAAAAAAGTAATCACATACTTCATTTTTTGATTAAACTCATAATTTTTATTCCTCAAGAATAAGCACTTTCTTTCTCAGCTGACTTTTCTTAAAAATACCATTATTGAAAGAATCACAGGAGACTCACTAGACTCAGAGAAATATGTGGATTTAAGAGATGCCTTCACAGAAACTTTCACAAGTAACTTAAGCTTAGAGTATAATGCAGTAAACAAGGGCTGCATTCTTACCAAACATGGAACAGTACTTCTCTAGTACATGCAATATGTTCTCTGACACTGCAAAATGTTTGTGAAAGTAACATCCAGTATTTCTGAGATGTTACAAGTGGGTTGGAGGTTATTACAGTGTCAGTTCTGAAAAGGGGTATTTGCTTCAAAACATGGAAGAAAGACTGCTACTAAAGAGGGAGACTTTCTCTAATGATTTGGCATGGGTCTGAATAACGTCTGTTCCCAAAGCTAAATCACAGGGAAAAAATAATCTGTGGGGTCAATATTTATGTTGATTAACTTGAGCCTCATTTCAGCTTCAACTTTGATGAACAGAAGTCTGTAAAAACTAAACATTTAGAGAAGCTTTTTTGCAGCCAGAATTCTAACCGTACTCTTAAACCAAACATTGGAGTATCCATTTTCCCACTTTTTTTTTTCCCTCATGGAAGTTATGATTTTTACTATTACATCAGAAGAAAATCACGCATCTTCAAGCTGTGCCTTACAAGATGATATTGCAAAGCTGTATGCATAGTTCAGAAGATTTCAGTACATTCACAGGCTGGGTTTTCCCACATTAGACTGCTGAGAGAAATCATTAGTTGAAATTTTGTTTCAGTAGCCCACAGTCCTCTACTAAACATAACGCACACAAGATAAAAGGGGTAGCCTTTTTTTGCCCCATACTTGCATTCTAGAAACATTTCATGGAGTTATATGTTGCCTTTTTCTTCTCTTAGTTAAGATATAATTTGACAAGGGAAGTTTGACAAGGTGAACCTCAGCTTGCTAATGTGCAATAGCAATTGATTGCATAATGCTTTTAAAAATTCATTTGTAGTGGTGACTACATAAAATAGAGTTATTGGAGGAAAGAGCAAATAAATACCTGCTCCACTCAGAAATCATCTGACAGCCCTGGTGAGTTGCTACTTGATTTAATTTCCATTAATTTTCCACTGGAGAAACTCTCAGCAGGGAACACAAAAGATACAACAAGAAGTTTCTGCAAATACTTGGCTCCTTCAGTCAAGTGAACCTTTTCCCTGCGCTGTTTTTAAGCCAAATGTGCTAAAATCAATGTTTTTGTGCATGACTGGCTATTCCAAGCCTTGTGGAAACAACCAAAACCCAGAGTACCACCAGTCCACTGCATGAAATGCTTTGAGAAGCCCTCAAAATAGAAAAATCAAATGATCACCTAATGAAAATTAAGTATTTTATTTAAATATTATACTTCTTATTATACTTGCCATAAATATTAAGAGTCTAAACCTGTAAAATTTAGTTTGTACTGGAAATCTCACCAAAACTCATCTTTTTTTCCCCCTTCTAGAACAGAACCTCTATCCACTCAGAAAATGCCTGTTTGGCATTTATTACAGGATTAAAATTCATTGGTATTATGACTTTAGCACTATAAAAGGGTCTTTGATTAACTACTTCAATTTTATTTATCTGTTTAGGAAAATTAAATGCAGAATTATGTGACAGCTAAGTAGATAGAATGCCTTTTATTTCCAAACCAGGAAAAAATGTTCCCATTAATTCAAACTCAGTTCTGGAAACTGTGTACTAGAAGCAGTCACATGAAAATACACGTTGGGTCAATCTGAAACAATCGTTTTCAAAATGTGACCTCCTGACATAATAACTAAACAGGAGCAGAAATTAAAATACATCTGTCCAGCACCATATATATAAATACACATATACACTGTTTGTATATGCACACACAAGACAGCTTCAGATTAGCAAGCCCCCACTGGTCAGATGTTTGGTGCAGGGGACGAGACAGCACAGCAGCACCGCTGCTCCCTGTTACTGTGACAGCTCAGAAACAGGCCCAGCCAAGGGACACCCAGTCGAGATGCCAGCAATCACAACTCAAACCTGCATCCCCCACCTTCCAGGCAAAGCTCTTACAGGCGCAGGAACCTGCAAATCTCAGCTGCACCTCAGGAAAACAAAATCTAGCCTCCAATTTAAAAACTGCATTCTATTGATTCTGTTAATACATGAAACCAAGTGTTGGTTTTCCTCCTTCCCATCTTCTCCCATCACACCTATAGTCAGCAGTATCTTAAACAAAATACAATAAACAAGATAAAAAATTACTCAGAACACTTTGGCAACAAATCTAGGACACCCATGCCTGTATTTAAGCTTTTAAATGTAGTAAAATATTGCCTCCAGCTCAATAACTCCATTTCCTGGGAACAAAAAGGGTATAGTTGAGAGCACTGATTACTCTCGCTCTCCCCCAAGCCACTCGCAATCACACTTGATTTGTAGTTTCCATATGCTTCCTTAACTACCATAACTGAGGGATGCTTTTTAGTCACAGTTCTGACACCAATTTTTGTCTTTATCAAGGGTAACAGGAAAGCAGCAGTGTATCTCCCTCTGCATCCCTCTGCCCAAACCCCCACATCTGAACCTCTTTGGCTAGAATGGCACGCTTGCTGTAGCACCCAGGGCTGCTCCAGGATTTGCAAAGGGAAGTGTGGGATTCTGTCAAGAAGCTCTTCTCTCACAGAAGCCTTTTCCCATTTTGAAACAACGTGTCTTTAACGCATCAGTAAGTTTTACAAACCACTAGCATAAGCAATAAATGTGTTTTTAAAACAGTCCTTTTGAGGATTTTTAAACCAAAATACATAGAATACTTGACACTGAGCTCCAGTTAAAGGATAGATTAGAAATACATACAAAGCTTGCTGGCATAGGGTGAGATTCAGCTCCAGTTTAGGACATCTATATTTATGTATACAAGTGGGCTTTGCCTGTGCACTCCCATTATGATCAACAGACACATGGTCACAATAATTAGAAGAACACAGGACTAGACATTACCAGCAGGGTTAAAATTTGGCTTGCCTAAATTTAGGTATCCAGCATCTTCAAGATGCCCTAGCAAATCTCCAAGCCCTTAGCTGCCCCCAGAGCAAGGCCTCAGGAGCTTCACAGGTCACATTCAGAGCTCCATACAGGCACCTCAAACACCTGACAGCATGTAACACGGCACTGGATGATTATGCCTAGCCAACTCCACCTCCCAGTTGGGGTTTCCTTTGGGGTAAGACAAACTGATCTCTAAGTCGATTGGCCTCTGTATTGAGGAGTTATCCTGACCACAGCAAGATGCTTACACAAGATGCTTACATTCAACCTTCTGAAAGGAAGATCCCATTCCTAGTTTTTCAGTGCAGCACAATAGTCCCAATTTTACACACAGAAAGGCAAAAGAGCGAAGGAGTTTGACCCTAGCACCAGTTACACTACCACAATTGGTGCTACCTATTTAGAAGTGAAAACCAGAGCAGATCCTGCTCCATCATTACTCCTGGAACCAACAGGATCCTCAACAGGATTCCAAGGCAACGTTACAAAACGATTAATTAAACTTCACTTCAACAAAACCAAGGTGTGAATTTGTCTCAAAACTTCTAAATTTGGGTAGCTAGCTTATTTTTGCTTTTGCCATCTCAAAGATTAAGTTCCTTCTTGAGCACAGGTATACATAACATGCTGTAAAATATTGGAAACTAAATAGTGTTTATTCAACATTATGGTGTTTTTACAGAGGGCCATGCTGAGTTGGTAATACTGAAGTTATTTTGAGTTCACCTCTGAATAAGTGTATTTTGGCACTGCTCCAATTCACAGAGTGAAATTAAAATATTACTATTTTGAAAGTATACAAACTGGCATGGTATGCAATTTATCTGTCACAGATAAAGTTGATTATAAGGAAGCTGACACTTAAAACTGCAAGTCTACTTGCTTTTTTCCAGACTTTCCTAATGCTCCAGGACTGAGAGAACAGGGAGCACTAACAGGCTTCCAGCTGAAGCATTTCATAGGTGCTGAAGAGCTGTTATCTGCTGCGCATGCTTCTAGGATATTTTCAGGAACATAAAAAAATCCTGCTTTATCATCTGGGTTATGGAGACTACAAGAATTACACCAAGTCCTTCCACACCTTCAGTAGCAGGAGATTTTAATTAAAAACCTATCTCTAGTACCATATACAGAGAATGCTCTCATCCTTTCACAGAAGAGAATAGCTAGTGCAGAATTCCATACTCTGACTGAAGTAATTTTTATAAAATTAAGATTTTCTTACCGGCCTACTTTTTGGTGAACTTACTGATAAAACCTTTGGACTGAGTTATTTCCCCCCCAGCAACAAGTTTTTTCAGTATTATTCCCCAACAAAATATTAACTTCTTTGTTCACTTTTTGGACATTCAGACCACAAACCCAAATCTGAAAGGGGGACACAGTGATATTAAGAGTAAACCCGGTGTCAGAGCTCAAATCCAGCCTCTACTTAATTTCAGATTTCCCTGTATTTGTACTGCTTGCTGTCCCACCAAGACACATGTATCTAAAGGAAGTGGCTAAAGTACCTTATATCAGGAGTAACTAACACTATAAAGCTGCCACGGATAGCAGCTACAATTAGGTTTAGAAATACAGAAGTTCACCCTATCCTCACCTCAGAAGGTAGGTGTAACACTGAAGAAGATGGGACAACGTATCTATGAGAAACTAAAATAATGCTGAACATTTATCTTGCTTCTTAGAGAGGTCCTGAAAGCTTTTCCAGATTCTAGGCACAATTCTGCTCTCTCTTTGAACATGACATCTCAACCTAGCACCTTAATCTTTGGAAAAATCTGTCAAATGCAGTTCTGAGAGAATTCCACTGAATTTAAGTATACAAAAGTACTAACACCTCTAGTTTGCAGCAATGCAGGAGGCAGAACATAGCAAAAGCAACTCCCAGGTACTCTATCTGATTCTCAAATAGCTGCTCTGACCTGTTTGCAAAATGGCATAATTTCTGACAAAAAAAACCAGACTGGATCTTGAGTCATTTTAGGAAGCCAACTGCTTTCACAGGGGAAGCAAAATTTTTAAATTCTTTTTTTAAATTTGTGTACAGAAAAGCCTACCTATCTTCTATTAAATGCAGTCAAATTCCTTAAAACGATGAAGGGCAAACCTATTTAGTTGTCAAGTACTTTCTCATGGCTTATTTTCTAGGAAAATAATAAATAATTAGTCTAAACGTGGCCTCTAGAAAGTTAAGCACATGCTTGTTTTTTGTCTAACAGCCCAAGTTTTACGTTTAAATTCCTATTAGAAATGAAAACACAGTTATAGAGTGGAATGATACACTTCTGCCAATGCTACACTGCATCTAAACAAGAAATATATACCTACACATTTTAGGAGACTCCATATCCTCCTTCCACAAAAAGGTAACTCGGACTGCTGCTGAAAACTAGGAGTGCAAAAATGTTAAGGAAAAGGAATGGAGGGAGAAGAAAAATACCCTGCTTATGCTTTTGGGAATGGCAGATACAACATTCTCTAACATCACTGTGGAAGCAAAATAGTTTTGCACTTCTGTTTTGCACTGATGCTTGTTTTTAGTAGAAGCTCTCATAGGTCTTTAAATAATTCATAACACAGTGCCTGTTGTTTAGTTCAAGGAGGGAGCCTGGAGAATGTTAATCAAACTAGAGATGAATTGGCGCAGCTGTAAATCTGCAAGGCCCCTCCCCGATGAGCTCATCCCCTAGCACTGCAAATTAGAATGACATCATGCTTGCAAAGCCGCGGGCATGCTCACATTCCCTCCCTGTGCCCTCCTCCCCGCACAGGATTTCTGCTACCTTTTCACACAGCTTTTTCCCCCCAAAAGATCATTATATACAGATACATCTAGGTAGAAGGAACAGAAGCTGCAGGACCTGCACTGAAATCACGGGGTTTGTCCTCTTAGATCTGTCACAGCTCCAGCACAGCCACGAAAGATAGATCTTCCTATTTGGAAAAGAATGAAACTGCGTATTTATCAGTCCAGCTCAAAAAGTACTTAAAAAAATAAGATCCACAAGTACTTCTCAAAAGACCACTCAATGCTTTCACTTGTATTTTCATCAAGCATGCAACCTGATGACATTTAGCTCGCAAAACCACTCTCAAACCAGGTCCCAATGAGATGTGTTTGTAAAAGAAAATGTTCAAACAGCCATGCTGTTGATATCTCTCATTTCTCTAACCCTGTTTCAGTTACTCATCAGACACTTAAGGAACAGCTACAAAAATATGCCACACAGATGAGTAGTCAGAACCTATTAATAATGGGTAACAGACAAACTGAACAGTTAATAGAAAGCCATACACAGAAATAATGTATGGGAAAGAAATGCTCCAAGAACTATTTTGATACTAACCTGCAGAAATCCAAGGTGTTTTGCCCATGAACAGAAAGGGCAACTCATTTGTTTACTCTTATGAATATGCTAACCCAGGTCCAAAGCAAGCTTACTAACTTCTTAAAGTACACTAAGCATTAATATTAACACGCTTATTTAGGTCTATTTCATACTCTTCCATAATTAAAGTTGCTGTTTTACTGGAGAGGTTTATAAAACTACTAATTGCAGTAGAAAGCACAGCTCAGCTGTCTGATGCAGTCAGCATTCCACTCAATGAAACAAAATTGGAAACACCTCTCAGTCTCATAGCATCCACTGGTCTGGTAAACAGCCCACGCAAAGATCAGGTTTCTTTATTCACACTGAGTAAGGACATATTACATACATCTCCACATAAGCAGGATGCATCCAGAAGTTAGTACTGCACAGCCTAAGCCAAGGTAAAAGATGCACGATAGCAAGAGCAGCTCCCAGCCATGCAGGAAGCATGGCTGCTCCCCAGGGTACACAATCAGGGTGTTTTGAAAGTGTTATAAATGTCTGAAGAGCACTTGAAAAAAAAAACAAACAAGAAAGGACCTGGGCAGGGGTCCACAAGGAGTTGGGTTGCAGAGGGGGAAAGGACTGCTACAGTCTGACAGTGACCTGCCTGGTGCAGAAGCAGAGGAGGAAAAAGCTCTACTTCTAAGGTTAAAGGACTTTTTTAGCTTACAGAACTTTAGGACTAGGACTTTGCATAGCAATTTTATTGTCCAGTTCAGTGGTGTCATTCCTGGACTAGGACCTTTTTTAGATGCTAAAAGAAAAACAAAACAGGAGAGGTTCTTTGCTCAACAAACTGTCAAGTAATTGTTCCACTAACAAGCAGTAAGTCTCATTATTTCAACCTAATATAAGTCCCACAAACAATTTTAGATATGAGATTAAGAAACCTAAAATAAATATGCCCAGAATATAAAAAGTGCATTAACAAAACCACACTTCAGCTACAGCACTGCAGCGGTAAATGCTACTACAAAACACCAAGTCCAAGCAAAAGACTACAGGCATTCTATGGTTCTATCATCTCCCCATGGGGCTTATCTTTCAGGTGAAGTGTTTCCAGGTCCATTTGGTGAGTGGCAAGTGAAACACCAGAGGCTCATATCACAGGAGGGCACAGTAAGGCCTGACCCCCTCAGAGGGGGAGTTTCTGTAGGACTTTGGGACATGCGCAAACACAGGATGCTGTAAAACAGTGCCTGCACAAACGCTCTTCCTTGAATCTCCTTCTACTCCAAGGAATCCTGCCTAGCCTTCCTATGTAAACACTTGCACATTGATATGCTCAAGATTTCAGCAAATAAGATTTCAGCAGAGGAAAACAAGCCAAAGCATCCCTTCTGATCCAAGTGCAGATTCTGAATCTTGTAAACAGACTTTTTATTATGAAGAACTGTTTGCAAATTTCCCATGGTAGCATCCAAGTCTTTGGCAATTAGTCCCCAGATCCAAATTATTTAGCTTCATTCTACCACAGTTCGAGGACACATACTTATCCTTCAATATTTACTCTTCTTATAATGTCAAACAGCTTGAACTTCTTCCTTCTCTTCACTCCACCCCCGGAATGGGATGCTTTGAGTTAATCTGGACAAAGTCTATCCAGAAAGTTTGGATAAAACAACAGATTGTTTAATCTCTCTGTGTCATTGCTTCGCCCCTAAAGATGCTAATAAAATGTGCCAGTAATGCCTGTTCTTAAGAAAAGTAATTTTAGATTTGTAATTTAGAAAAAAAAATATTTTACTTAAGCCTTTCCACATTTTGTTTCCATCTGCACAAAACAAATATTTGATGCAATTTAGTGACTAATGGCAAAAAATTTTAGTCTTCAGTGCTCAATAAGCCTTACAATATGTAAAAATTGTCTATTGACATAGAATTTCTGTGACTTTCAAAGGATGTACAGAATGTCACCCACTTGGACAGTCAAAGTGATAGGTCCACTTTGATTACTTATTTTTTTAAAAAACCCCCGAATTTAATTCCGTAGAAGTTATTCTGAAAATCTATGGAATATAAAACATCTTTTCTGAAGATTACATACAGCAATATGTATGTTGATAACCTTTTCAGGATGGGTTTAAAAAAACCTTTACAGAAATACCGTAATTGCATGCAAGACTCTTATGTGGCTTTGTCATAAGGATACATATTTATTTACATTTCTTTGATTTGCATAACACAAGTTGAGAGCCAAGGACTGCTGCGAGTTTCTCAGAGGCAGGGATCTACACCGTTAAATGCAAGATGGGCAGGGGCACCATCACCAGCTGCAAACAGAAGTGGTCAATCTGTTTTGTAACATCTGCCAAAAGTGGCACTTTGAGGACTATCTAAAGATTTGTGAAACAAATCTGGCTGTGCAAGCCATGGGAAACATGCCATTGGGTACAAGGGAAATATATAGGAAACACGCAATAAAGGGTTTTCAGGATAAAATAAGCAGAAAGACTTCAAGAGCTATGATGGTCAGAAGTAAACAGTTGGACAACACAAAAGGATAACCAGCAAAGGGAGGACTCTGTGGTAAGTGGAAGAAAAATCATGGCTGAGAACAGAGTTTTCACCCTGATGTAGGTTCCAGTGGACCAGAAAACACATCCCAATGTGAAAATGGGAGGGAACAGATCCCAGGGTACAAAACATGTAAACTGTAGGACAAAGCTCAAAGATATGTGGAGGCACCAGCAGAAGTGCTGAAATGCCAGTAGGCAGAGCAGAAGGACCCCTTGGCTAGTGCAGGATTTCAGAAACCATCAGAGAAGACAAAATTGCACCTCCTCAGATGTTTTCTTTGGCTGATTTATCTCTGCTTCTTTTGACTAATGGCAGACCATCACAGTTCACAGAAAATTTTGTTTTCTTGGGCTCAGAGGTTGCCATTACGTGGACCAAAAAAGAGAAGTTTATCAGACTGAGGTTAGAGTCTTTTAGGCATTTCCATGCTAGTCGATCCTTGTGATGGGCTTCTTAGTTTGGAGAGTCTTGTTGAACAAAAGTGAGGCACTGGAAGACACCAGCAACATATGTGTATGGACCACTGATGCTGTGGAGAACATCAAATGTGCGAAAATGTATTTTCTTACCCCCAAAATGTTCCCTTCTTCTGCTACTTAATTTTATATTTGGGGTAAATGAGGTGCCAGGATTGGTATCACAGACATTAGGCTGTTCATAAGGTAAGCTACAATAAGAATGAATGATGCTTTTTTTTCTTCTTTAAAATCTCAACTGCTGTGAAACACTCTAGTGCTGAAGAACCACCTGAAAAATGGGCTTTAAACCAGATGAAAACATAAAAATCTCAGTTCTTCATCACTACACCTCTACTAAAATTTGCTGTTTAACACCTCATCTGGACTGATGAGAGACTGGCAATAACCTATAATTGCTATGTGCAGCAGGACAGATAGTCAGAATCTACTACCAAGGCTAACAAGGCAGGAATGGCACAGATTTTTGTGTAACAGGAGCGTAAGATTTCATATGGAGTAGAAGGTATTTTGCTTGGTGTTTGGATCAGAGGTTTTTCTCCTATTTTTCAACTCAATTTTGAGGAAGAATTTTAAACAAGGGACCTTAGATGGGAACCACAAATGGGGCATAAAAGTTAAAAACAGAAGCTGCCTATTGGGAATCAGAGGAGGAGGTGCAGTGATGGCAGTCAGAAAGTCTCCACTTCTAATCCTGGTACAGCTCCTGCCTTGCTGGGCCAGCCACTTCCTCCTGCTGTATTACTTCTTGGGCATCTTTAAAGTGGTTTTGCTTACTGTTCTCTGTTAGTTTAGAACATGTTACTGTCTGCACAGCACTGGATCATAAAAATGCTGTACTAAGCATTATTATTTTTATTGTCAGCACTGCAGCTATCCTGCACACACTGAAGCAGACTAGATAAATTTTGAAGGTATCACCATTTGAGTTATTACTTTTTTTCCCAAACATAGTAATTTCTCTGTGCTTGTCTGAAGTTCAGTTAAAAAGCAGAAAACATCACCCCTTCCAAATTACACAGCACACTAATTAGATGCATAATATTGCACAGACATGGACAAGGGAAAATGCACAGGAAACCATTTGTACCAAAAGGAGTTAGCAAAGCAGCCATTCTCAGAGTGAGTACTTTTTGGATGCCATGAGTTTCAACTGGATGATGCACCTGAAAATACCTGGGAAATGGTCCTTCACTTTTAACAGTGAGTCATCTGCTCAACCATTTCCAGGTCTAACTTCAACCCAATTCCCACAGACAATTAAAGTATCCTTGGAGGCAGGGGAAGGGAAAATAGAAGTGATCCCCGAGACTCATCTAAACCAGAGACTGTGAGTTCATGTTCACAAGGCTTTACAGATATGCATATATATTTTATCTATACTATTCACACACATACACACACAAAACAAATGCTTCATCAGCACTGTTTTGCAATCTAGAGTTTGTCAAAACCTATCTAGTGCATCACTATTCAAACAAATAGTAATCAAGTTTCAAAGCTGCACAGATGGATGGTTGCCAACTTCCCCCTTCCTTTAGAGTGTAAAACAATGCATCTGCTTTATACCTGCTGTAAACAAACTGTGTTCAAAGCGCCGAATCCTAAGAGCAAACCTCCCTGCCTCCAGCAGGGCTCTGGTGTTGAGAGTCTAGGGACATTTTGGGAAGTACACAGGGAAGGAGTTGTGGGCAGAAGGAGCAGCTGAAGCATATTAAGCCTTATAAAAAAGATACAACAGTTTAAATCACAGAGCTAGCAGTGGTGATAAGACTGTTGCTTTTACAAGTGAACAACAGATATGCCTTCTCTAAACTAGTTTCAGCGGCATCCTTCAGTAGATAAAAGTGACATTTCTGGGCTCCCAACACCAGGCATGAATTACAGCAGACTGAGTAGGGTCCAAGGTGAGGCCATACAACCTATTAATATGGAAAAGCAAATGCTGGATTCAGTTTTCAGACCATGTTATCTCTATTAGCACATGAAAATGCCAGCAGTCTCACCTGGTTGTTCTACTCACTAACCTCACACAGGCACTGAACCAGCTGTGGAATTCCTCTAATCCTCTTCACCATTATTTTACCTTCTGTGTTAAAACTGTAGAATAGAGGCAGAGGGGAGAAAATAATAATAAAGCCACAGAAAACATACATGCTTCAAAGGCATGATCAACAAATTCCTCATAAGCAACACAAAAACCACACGCATCTTTGGTTCCTGCTTGCAATGCGCTCAAGGGTTTCTGCCACCATGTGCCTTTGTGGACTAGTGTCTGTCTCCTTCCTATCCCAAATATGACACCCCAGTTTCCCAGAGAGTGCTTCAATCCCTTGCCCTCAGCAAAAGGCCAGAGCCTGAACACCTATGCCATAATGAAATGGAATGTTAAGTTTTCAACTTCATTCATGCAACCTACATTAAACAGCATATTAAATATGATCAAAGGTGTCCCTTCCAATAAGTAAAATTATGGTGGGGAAAATAAGAAAATGAAGGAAGGGGTTATATAGTTCTCCATACCCATTGGGGTATGGGGAAGATGCAGTACATAGAAAAAGCAATGAGGGAGAGATTTTAGCTGTAACTAAAGCAGAAAACTTTAGTTTTAACTAGCAGTAAAAATATTTAAACCCTGGAACTGACTGCCCTCCTAAAAAACAACCTCTCAATAGGTGAAGACTTTTAAGAACAGATTAGACTAATGGTTACCAAAAAGGGGTAAATACAACTGATTGTGCAAGACCTGTATGACACATGGAGAACCTTCCACCTGTGTTTTTTCTGTTCCAATGCTATAAATCATACTATGCCAGTATCTATCATATCTTCTAAACACATCTCTGAGGCAACAGTATTTAAGCTACCAATATAATAAATGAGCAATTATTTGGCATAGATGATGATACAGGAAATCTGGCAATACACCAGAACTAAAACATGCAGTCATGAATATCCTAAAAGATAAGAGTTTGGAATAGTATTCATCATATTTTTTAAACAGAACATGGTATGAGTTTAAGGTTGTTAAAATCTGTTCAAATATTTCCCATTAAAACAACAGCAATTCTCTCTATAAAGAAGGCAAGGCTCTGCAGTAATGACAGCATATCGGTTTTCCCATCAAGATAAACCCTAACATGAATTTACTCCATGTACATATGTTTCAAAGAAAATCTTTACCAATCACCACCTAGATTTCTGTAATGTCTTTATAAATCCCACAACCTTTCTCTGCAAGTTGGGTACTGCAGATGATGATCAGGCCTTGTTTTCATAGAAATCAACTAGGGAAAATGTAAAACAGGAGAGCCAATTTGCTTCATCAGAGCAAGAGCAGCCCACTGCATGTACACTTTGGCACTGCTCACTCCATTTCCTGTCCTTGTTCTCCAGAGGTAGCTGCCCTAATGAATAATGAACAACATGTTCCAGTAGCCTAAAAAGGGCCTGGTTTTGAATGCTGGGAGGAACCAAGGTACCCTCAACTCCGTAAAACGTAATTTCCATCACAGATACCCACTCAACGTTTGTGCAGAATGGGGGGCTCCTGTAATGGTCTAGAGATAACTGGGCTTAACTACAGTGTGAACAAAAATCAACTCATTAGACATAGTAATACATACTGACAAAACTGGTTTAGGAACAGAGGAAATTATCCATCTGTTCATAGTGGTTCTTCTCCAGGCTTTTTGTTGTCTGTGTTTCACTTGGCTTGTGGGGCTTGGTTTGGGTTTGATTTTTTTTTTTTTTTTTTTGCTTGGCATACTTTAGTCTGGGGTTTTTTTGTTCTGTTTGTTTGTAGTTAGAAAGATAAGCTTCTTCAAAGTTTAGTGTTTTCTTTAGGTTGTACTGTTTACAGAAATTGGAAACAATTTGTCCCTCACTGCTTACATGAAGAAACTAATGGGTATGTTGTTTGTGGCCTCACCACAGGCGTTAGTCAGAAAATTTTAATTATCTTGTTGGTGATTTAGTGTTGTATAGAAACATATCCTAGCATGTATACACATCTGCCCTTGCTTATTAAATCTGTTAGTTTTGGCTAGCTCACGTACATGAAGATGCTTCCCACCAACCAAAGCAGACTTTGAGCTTCAGTCTGTTGTTCACTGTTCCTCCCCAAATAAAAATTGAGTATCATCAGCTTATATAATAAATGTTAATAATTTCACAAAAATGGTAGCAAAAAAATGACTACTAGGTTCATGTATGTAGTTAGCCAGATTTGCTTTTTCCCAACTCCTTCCTTCTCTCCACAAGCTTGCACAGCTCTTGGGAGCCTTCCTTTGCCATGTGGTGGGAGAGGCAAAGGTTATCTGGACATTTTCCAGCCACACAAATACACTCAGTGCATAATATGAGAACCATGTAATTCCTTAATTCAGCACAATACAATTTATCACATACACTGTTTATAGAATACACCACATAAACATGAGGAGATTTGAGGTATATCCTTTGGAGAGGAGGAAAAATGTTTTCCTCACTTGAACTGAAGGGAACGTTTTAGAAGTGCAACTGTGAAAAATATAAAGTATTTGAAAGAAGATAGGTTTGGAGTCACTGGTGTTCTTAAGGGATGGCTAGAGAAGAAGCACACCCACAGAAGGAACTTGAGGAGAACAAGAGGGAGGAAGAGAATACACAGCAATCGGTGGGAGGCTGTAGTGCACAGAGAGTCAACAGATTTGTAAAATCAGGAGGTCACTCTAGGCAAGCCTAGATGCTTTGTAAGTTCCCACATTTAGCTCAGACAAGCTTTAAGTCTAAAATGTAGGTAAGAAAGGCAGAAATACACAGAATGGCTTAGTATTTGCCCTCTAATATAGGGATGAACAGGACAGCTTGTTCTCAGTTTTGAAGTCTGACTAAAGATTTTATCTTTTGTATTTCCTCTTTCTGATATATTTGATAGCAAGTAAGTAAGCCATACTTCTAGGACCATGGAGAGGCAAATAACAACAAAGCCAACAGTACTTTAAAAGGTACCAATGGCACTGAAGTACTGTGATGAATTGAAGCCCCTTATGAGGATTGTATTTTACAAGGCTGTGGAGGAGTCAGGGCCTGCTCAGCTGTACCCTGCAGTCCCCTCCATCTCAGGGGAATTTTACTGGTGAAATGAGTGAACATTTACTGCTGTGGAGGCTTAGCTGCAACCATGACTCTGAGGGGGAGCAGCTACTGAGACCTCAATCCTTGTCCCACAAGCCACGGCCATGCTGGTCAGCAGTGGTAGGTGGGATATCTACTGTGCCCTCATGGGTTTTTTTACTGCAACTGCATTTTTCCCTGGCTCATAAATCCAACTCCCAACTGCACATTGTTGCCTCTCATATCCCTCTGCCATAATAATGACAGGCAAACTCAATTAATACTGTGAACAGTTTGGATGTCAGCACAACAGGTTGCCAAAAAAAACACCAACAACAAAACAACCAAAGATAACTAAGAACATTTGTTGCATACTGTAACTCAAAGCTTCTAGCTGTAGGACCGATACAAGCCATGTTTATTATGTCTTGAATTAAGATGTGAAAGCTTTGTTTTGCACTGCTTTAATGTCAATGATTTATTATAAGTGTAATGCATATCTAGTTGGGTAAGACCTGTATTACACATTTAATGTAGATTTTCTCTCCAAGCTTCTAACTCAGATCAGAACATAGTAAAATGACAAAATTGTGCATTCTCCTGCAAATAATTCCTTCGGAGATTAGCAAGAAAGAGTAATGTATCTTCCTCTGTAATACTTTAAACTTCTGTCAACATCATCATAAAATACATACCACAAAATACAAATAAGTGTAACCATAAGCTTTTTTATGGGACATATTTTAAAGGGCTTTCAACATTGATTAAATTTTTATTATTGCTGTTATTATTCCTCTGACCTAAAAGTACTCTAGCTAGGTACTAGAAGGAGAAACATTAGTTTTTAAAGGCTAAATATCAGCAAGACATTTCTGAAGATATTAGAGATGAGCACATAAGTATGTCACTAAACACATGCTTGCCCTCCACTTATATACATATATGTATGCATACATCCATGAACGTATTATTTAATATCAAAATCAGCCCAGCTGGGGCCGATACCCTCTTCATCATCTTTTCCCTCCTCACCCAATCAGGTGAGGAATCTCCTCTCACCAAACTGTCAGGTGCACAGTGCAATACGTGACACTGTGTGTGTGTATATAGGAAAGTACTAAATGCCTTTTTTCACAGCTCATTTCACTGCCTGCCTCAGCTTAAAGGGAAGAACCAATTGGACACACACAGTGAAAACAAAAGAGATCATCTAAATTGAGATGAAGAGGTAAAGCAGGCATACACAGCAGGGAGTACAAATCTGGGAACACAGGATGGGATGACGAATGTCCTTCACCTACAAAATTAAGTAAAAGACTACCAAGTATTTTAACTGAGGTTTCTCCTTAACTCCATTATAAAGCTAATGATAATGACAGCACATCTGCTATTGGTGGAAGTATCACCCTCTGTTCTTCCTCAAACAAACAGCCATGACATTAAGTTTTGGGTAACAAACCAAATCAAATTAGAAGCAACTGTGAGCAACAGTTACAACAACTTACAGTACAAGAAAAATGCATTAAAAGCATTCATTTGGCTATGGATTCCATTTACCATCTGGAAGACTGCTGTTACTATAAAAAAATACATGTGTCAATACATAGTAGCAGCCTCAGTGCAGGATGCCAGTGTCCATGCTGCAGAGGAGAACTATTTCCATAGGAAAATATAGCTCAAGTGTCCAGCCACATGTGGGCTTCTGGTAGGCTCCTGGAGAGAATGAAGGACAACACTCAGATACTTACAATTTACTATAATGTATAATTAAAGAAAAGAAACACTCTGCTACTGTATTTATATATAACCTTTGTATAGAATGTTATTCTATACTTTTTCCTCAATTCCCCAAGGAGGCAATTTTGAAGATAAAATTATCAAACAAACCATTTCACATACACAACCACTAACAGAGAGAGCAAAATGAGAATGAACAAATGTTTCTAAACATTCTAAACATTGGTTCTATGCAAAGTGTACCCATACAGTTGCTTGGGCGCGTTATTTTTAGCAAAATGTCTCATCTCCTTTATTTTTTACCCTATGGATGGAAGACCATGGCACTTTGGGATGTACTTTCTCTGCTGGGATAACTAATAGCAGAAGCTAGTATTTTACACACAGCTTCCTCCTGGTCCTCCCAGTCTCTGTTCCGTTCACTGAGTACCAGGCATAACTGGCCGGAGGACACTCGTTAGACATAGTATCAGATCACCTGCAGGGATTCTTGTGGGAGAATTTAAAATACAGACCAATGCAAAATTGTAAAGCCCCTAATGTATTGAGCTCAACTAGCATACTTGAACAACAAAAACTATTTTTTATTGTTGGTTTGAGAGAACTATAATCAAGTTAACTCTTCCAAGCTTCCAAAAAGCAGCCATTCATCCAGATATGGAACTAGGAAACAAAACATGGGGAACAAAAGTCATGCTGCAAGTCACATGCAGTACATGTGTGGTGCAATACCATGCTACTGAGTGCTGCTTGAGTAACAAAACAAGAGGATTTTTTTTTAAAGACTAGCAAATGACCAGAATTTGTACAGGCTTCATGCAGACCTTGTTTATCTAGCAACACTTCTGTTCCACCACTCTCCCAAAATGATCAGGGAGCAGAGAAGCAAGAGCTATAGCTTATTTAAACCATGCAGATTAGTAAAACCACATGATGTGGTTCTGCTTCAAATAAAAATAACCCTTTAGAAAAATCTAATTTACATACACATCTTAATCAAGATATTGATATTTCAGAATCATTAAGTGCTCCATTCTTTAACAATTCTCTTACTGTAGCAAAAACTGAAGTAGTAATAGACAAAACAGGTATCTGATGCATATAAATCATCATATAATAGCTAGTAGAAAATATTTCTTATGGATATTAATAAAAGACACCTTAAAATAGCCCTTCACCTATGAAAACCTATTATACAGCTTACATACCACATGAGAAGAACAGGGTTATATGACTTTCATTGTAGTGCAGTTGTCTTAGGGATACAAACAAAACACTTATAACTCTCTGTACACATAATGCAAGCATATTACTATAAATGGAGAAAAGCCACACTTTCAACATCTTTTTTTCAAAATGTGTAAGATTAATGTTCTCATGCAGATGATGATAAAGGAGTTAAAACAAAAACTTTAAAAAATATTTTACAGATAATAGCCTGTGATACGACTTCTCCCAGGAAGGCAGGCTTCATGTCTTTGCTGACCTTTATGACATAACATCACATACCACTGCATACACAAGAATATTTTCATTTTATAGCATTCAAATAAAATTACAGCTATGCATATAGCTATGATGTGTGTAATCTGTGTAACCACATATACGGTAGCCCATTCTTGCACATTTCACAGATATACCAGTTACAAGCCACATACTCATTGACTTTTTTCTTTTTCTCAGCACAGATGGCATTTCAAGAGGAATTTTTTTGTGCCACAGCTAACATGAACTACAAAGAAATTACTCTTACTGAATACTCCCTGCTGTTGAAGAGTGTTTTGAAATTACACTCCATTTTTTAAGGGAACTGAAGAGCTGAGAACAAGCCATGCATTCACATCAATGGCTAACAGATAGAGCAGCAGCGCTGACTGAATGCAGCTCTTCACGAACCAGCGACTAACGGTCGCTGCAGATTAGGGACACATTTTTCCTCTGTGCCACTTTTGAGGATTTCATTGAAATTTGCTTGGTGATGAGATCATTGTCTGTTGGCACCTTCCATTACACAGATAAAATTATTCAGCCCTTTGTCTTGGCTACCAGTGGAAGAAGATTTTAAAGAAAAGTAGTTACACTTCAATAAATGAAGACAGATCTTTCTTAGCAGTGCTTTGAATACGGAATTTCCTAGAGAAATGGGAAACTTATTTATACATGTATATATATGTACACATGCACAAGGAAAGCCTTCTTTGAAAATAATAGCTACCTAAAGTAATACAGACTCCAATGTCAGGCAGTAGAACAACTTAGGATTACCACACTTAACTGCACAATCAGATTTTTACACATTTTATTTTTCACTGGGTAGCAACTCTCCAGTTAAAAATATGGACACTAACACTGGCCAAAAATCCACATGGATAAAGTCACCAGCTGGTGTTACAAGTTCCCTCTTCTAACATTTATACTATGGAAAGCTGGGAACAATGAACTAAGAAGTCCATGTGATGACCAGGTGCTACAAAAAGCCCCATCAAACAGAAAGCCACTTTTTCATGAGAAGAAAGACCTAACAAGAATACAGATAAAACTATCACTCTCAAATCATGTCCTGATCTCAAAGGACCAAGTGTAGCAAACCAGGCTCAAAGACTACAATCACACATAGTTGCCATTTTACCAAATTGTGTGAGACCCACTATGAAATGCAACATTACAAGTAAAGAACAGCAAAAGCACTTTGCTTTATTCATGAGATTAGTATTCCATCTGCTTTGAACACTATTGGGAAAAAATACTTCAAGAATAACATTAACTAATCTAAAATTTACACTTTAACAAGAATAGTATGTTGGCAAAATCCTGCTGGATCGGCCTAGGCCAGCCACCATATCCAAGGGAAGTGGTGAAAGAACAAATTGCGCCAGTCACAGACTGGTTCCTCAACAAGCTACAACTGATTGAACAGGACGGTCCTGGCGATGTCAGTAACAGAGTCAAGTACGAGATACCTGGAAACTCAGATCTGCACACAGCACAACACAAAGGAGGGAAATGGGGGAACTGACAAAAGTTCACTGAAAAATAAAGATACATTATGCACAATTTCAGAGTAAATTTTTCTGCATCTGAGGATGTTACACCTTTTCCAACAAACAATCCTGTGGCTCTCTCTGGCAGTGGGGACTTTTGAATGGCAATGACCAAGTCTGCACCAACCAGCTAAGAAATACAAGCTCATTTATAATAAGCTCAACCATCCCAGTGGTCAGCCGCCCGTAGAACAGGACAGCCCTAGTTCTGTTCCCCAGAACTCTTGAGTCTTGATCAATCTCATCACTTGAAAGGAATATCAGGAACGCTGTCATCCCTCTCAACATCATGAGAAGCTGGTTCAGCTCTCATGGCAAGAAACACTATGCACAACCAGGCAAGTAACCAGGAAGATGGCCTTTCAGTTAAATGAGCAAGGTGACTTCTGGAGCTATGGTTTGGCTCTGCAGTAACTACCTGCAGAGTTTTTATTTGCAATTTAATCTAAAATTTTCAGTGAAGTTTCTGCTACACTGCTTTTGCATGCTACAGGCATCATGAAAGGAATCTGGAGCTAAAAGGAAATATACAGTCCTTCTAGAATGCAAAGAAAAAAGCATCAAGAAATAGGTTTTTATTTCAAAATGTGCTAACAGACCAATTCTGTGGCTGCTCTTTGAATAACACTCTTTTTCCTTCTAACAGTCTGATCCTAGAAGGCACCACACCTTTTTGTAGCAGGTCACGATACGCAGTTTTACCATCAATATTAAACATAATCAAGCTGTAATGACTGCTTAGGTGAAATTCAATCAAGCTGCACACATGTTTAACTACAGAAGTCTAGCAAAACAAAGCAACAATTTACTACTTCAAATAATTAGCTGGTGTGGATATTTGGAGAAGCTGCTTTCAAATGCATGGTATTGCCAAGTATCAGCACTTTTGCAGAAGCCCTGAAATATGGGAATGACTCTGGGAGTAATTCTCATTACATAAAAACAATCAAACAATTAAAGTGTCTAACGAACATGGAGATACAGAGAATGAAATTTAAGAAACAGGAGCACTCGATCCATATGATGGTGAAAAAACTTGGAGAAAATCTCAATGAAGTGGTTTTGGGCTAGTGGGAAGACTGGAGAGCTCAGAAGCTCACAGAGCTACAGTCAATAAAACTGAAGCACAGCTTGGTTTTTTGGCCTTTTGTTTTCATCCAATTTGACTGAAAAGCCTCAGCAGTCAACAAATAGCTAATGTCCTCCAAAGTGGCACCATCAATCTCCTCTGCAAAAATTGTGCGAGATACAGGAAAGGAGCTCTCTCAGCTGAACCAAGGAGCCTTCTAAAATAGATGGGGAAGAATAATGGAAGATGATTTCTGAATAAACGCCACCTCTGGATAAACAGAAAAGCACTTGATCATCAGGCTCTTCCCTCTGCAAGTAGATTGGGAAGTTCTCCAAGTGAGGTTATCATAGTCAAGCAGATACTGCTTTTGATCTTGGAGTCAGGCTCCTGGAGAGTTTGGGCTATGAAAATATGCAAATGTTTCCATTGGAATGCATGGTGCATAATCAATCACGCCCAGCAGGCCTTACGGATCAACAACACACTCCCTAATCAGATGGCTGCCCAGAGGTATGTTCCTGGAGAGACCAGGCAAGAAAATCATTTAGGGGTGAAAATACAGCACTGTCAGTACTCTTTCTTTATAATGATGGTCAGAAAACATGACTGCAATTCATTTTGCCCCAACTTTCTGTAGCTAATCTAGAAAGATCTACAGAGGCAATGTCGGAGAGAATTCCTAGAGATGTTTAATTTATTTCAATTATTTCACATATTCTTCCATTAAATTATAAACTAATTAGTAGATAAAATATAGGTACATGAATAAAAATTAATTTTGCAGTAAGTAAGCAGCTTTTTTAATACAAAAGCAACCAAAGATAGTAAAAACCAATATACTGTCATGACAAATGTCACTGCTTAACAGCAGTGAACCCGAAGAGCACAAGAACTAGGTTTTAAGCACAATAATTATTTTAACACTATATAAGGAAGTCCTTAAGCAGCTGAGGTTTAGTTTTGGCTTGTGATTTAAGAGCACAAAGCAGATAAAGGTAGTTAAAAAGTTTTATCTTTTTTTCCTTTGTTTTTTCAGACACAGCAGAGAATGGGAGGACTGGAGAAAAGAAGAATGATGTGATATGACAACACAAATGTCACAATATTTTGAGGTCATCTAGCAAAAGGTTAACAAAAACAAAACTACTCAAACATTGCCACCCATCACAGAGGGATAGAAGTAATGCCTGCCTACTTCCTTCTGGGACACCCAAAAGGACACCACTTCTGACACTAATGCATTTAAGTTTTGAAGGGTTTCCAGCTACCACTGGTCAAAACACTTCTGTTTTAAAGGATCTTTAACTCCATCACCATTTCCAGATGTTCATACTCACGTTTTACTTAAAAATAGGTAACTTCATCCCTTGTTCTCCATCACTCGCCCTTCCATGCTCATTCCTCCAAGAGGCAAAAGTCATTCATTCCCTGTGTACCTGGCCTGCACTGGGTCCCTACTCACACCCTCACGCAGTATCAGCAGCCCAGGCTGTTTCACATCTTTCTTGTTGACTTGTTTTGGAACTAAGTCTGCATGATGGTAAGTAACTGATGAAAATACAAATAAGCAAGGAGGCTCTTCCACACCACTGCCTACTGGGAGCATCATCTCTGATTACATCTGACCTCTACAGACGTAGCTGCCTGAAACACTGGTTGACCTAGGCTTGTTTCTGCCCACCAGACAAGGTGATTAGTCCCTCAGTGACACCATTTTCTCTTTACAAAATGACCTTTCACTAGTAAGATCCATAGATCAGGCTGTGTTTGATTGCGCCTGTTGGATCTGGAGGTCAACCTAAAGCATATTTTCCTCTGTTCTACAGATAACATCTCAATTTTCAGAGATAATTGCAGTTCACAGTCGAGTGATCAGACCCTTTCCCCAAGACTTCAGTCCTTTATGCATCAAAACTATCAAAAAATTTACACTTTAAAGGGAAAGTAAGGAATTCAGATTTTCTTATTATATCAAATAATTCCTTTACTCAAGCTGAACAGTTTCATTTATGCTTATCTGAGTTTCAAATGCGGGAAAGCTATTTAGCTCATATAAATTTTGTTCAAAATGACCAAATGAAGAAATCTGAAAAGGAAAAGACTTAATGCTGTTAACCTGTCATTTCATTTTTGCATTCCAAACATAAAAATCGTTAAGAAAAAGTCATGGTTTCCTCCTATTTTAATCTAAAAGATACTTCCAGTAGAGCACACAACATAGAAAGGTCTACAGTATTTTTGCCAGATGAAATAGAAAATATAAACAATGAACTTAGAAATGCAATTTAATTTCATTTAATTTCAATATCAAAATTTTCTTGCATGCAGTAAAATATTTATTTCAGGTCTGCTGCACTTAGCCTGACACTATTACTTTAAAGAGCTGCCCTATGAAACACCTTGAATATGTCATGATTTTGATTGTAAGACACCTCCTTTCTACAACAGAGACCCCAGTTTAGGTCCTTCTTCCAAATGCAACAGCAGAAGACCCTGAACCCACACCTGCCAGGCTCCAGGTAAGTGCGTAACTGCTGAGCTATTAATTAGTATAGATCTACCCCTTGTCTCCAGATATCATTAGACATCAAAACTCTTAAGTGTCCATTTTTTCCATTGGTTTCTCATTCTCCTTCATGTGCACATCAGACGGCCAACTGTTCTACAGTCCCATCTCCTGTAATTTCATCACATTTGACTACCATTCCCCCCAAACACTAGGACTCATCTAAGATATTTTTGCTTTTCTAAAATTTCAGAGTCTAAAAGCAGTAACGAAAGCCCTGCAACTGAATGCCTCAAAGAAACATTTATTATGCTGGTGCTTTCTGAATTGTTAGTTATTTTCGATACAGTGCCTCACAAAGATTTCCATTCTCAATGAATGAGATCCTTAAAAATGGATAAAAAGAGACAGGTTTTGTTACATTTTGTGCTCTTACGAGCTATTTTTGCAAACACTTTTTCAGAGCTCTTTTGGGGATACTACTATGCCCCTGTTAATAAGGAATCTGCAGTTTGAGAAACTTCTGTCTCAAAATCACTTAAATATTGTCTTGGGTTTAGTGGGGTACTGCAAAATTTAATTTTACCCTCTACTTTGGCATATGAAGTGAAAAGGGTAACCCTCTCAGCTCCACTAAGGTTTTAGAACAAAATAAATAGCAAGCTTCATTTTCCTAGCATTTTCCTACTTCAAAACAATAGCTGAGGTTTTTTTTGTGAAGAGGGTGTATGTAGCAGTAAGAAACTGAAGACCATATTAAAGCCCTTATTTCTGCCATGCTTCTGTAAAACTTAATCTGATTAATTCAAGATGATTTTCCATAACTGGGTAAAATGAATCTGCAAAGGTGGATGGATGTTCCCATCAGAAAGGAGAACAGTCAACGCACCAAGTCCTGCCAGGAACCAAAGGGAGGAGGAATTCACCTCTGAGGAATGTACAACACTATCAGCACAATCCCACACAGAAGACTGGAAGGGGCCTAGAAGGAGACAAGAGAACTTTAAATGCATGGACTGTTCTTGGAGAATGTGACTTAAGGGATCAAACTGTGCTGCACAGGAAGACAGACTGGGCACTCCCTTCATTACAACAATAAATACTTAGGAAGATCTCCAAGCAAAGGTGGAAGTGTTCTTCCTGTTTATTGTGGACAAACAGCCCAATTATTCACCTCGCCTTAAAACCAAAACTTGACCTTGACTGCAAAAATGGAGTAAGAATGACCCAAATGTTTATTATGCTACCGAGTTTAGAGTGTAGCTTTGTTTTCTATTTCATTCTCTAATTCTGCTAATGCTGGAGCTCCACTTTCATGTCTGAAAACATGAAACAACATAATATGGTAATTTTTCTGTCCCAAACAAAATACAGAAACAAAGAACAACTTTAGAAGACACCTTTGCAAATGAACTTATTTCCTACCATCTAAAGTAGACTGTGCTCACAATTAGACTTACAATTAGCCTTAAGAAGGCATTAAAGATATTTATTCATCCTCTTTTCCAGCTCACAAGGGAAAACATACCCATCCCTCCAAGGAAGGATGATCTTGCAGCTATAGAAAATGGGAGCTCAACTACTACTTGAAGTGGATTCTCTGTATGAAGTTACACAAAAATGCACTTAAATCTTGTACCTTATCTGTGTGACTTGTTAAATAGAAATGTGTTACAGTTTTAGAATTTGTCAGAATTTTTTCTTTCCCTACCAACATGGACTTTGGGAGCTGACACACTCCTCAACAAAGATCCGGCTAATGATCTGAATTCCACCCTGATGGCTGGGAGGAGAGTTCTTTTGTTTGTTTTGGGAGTTGGTTTTTTTTCCATGCACTGCTTCAGGGGTGGTTTTTGGAGAAGGAAGCACCTTGGAGGGGACTCCTGTGGTTTTGGCTTTTTCCCTGCCTCCTGCTCCTAGCCTGGTGTGCCCTGTGCTCCAGAGGGACAGACAGTCTTTCATCGCTTTGGAGTTGCCGCAGTTTCCTTGAGGCACCGACCGCCCCCTCTCTACCCACCCCCGGGCCAGCGCCCTTTGGATGGAGAACAAAGGAGGACACGCTGCCTACGGGAGAGGTTTCACTCCGTCCCTTCCAAGACTCATTTCTTTAGAGGTTTTGGTTACAGAGTTATTTGTTCTGTTCTGCTGTTTCGGATATATATATACATATATTTAGTGGTTAAGAACTGTTATCTTTTCTTCTACACGTTTTCCAAATTAAAATTTTGTTTTAAATTTAAAAGAGGCGTGGTCAATTTGAGAAAGGAATTCTAAATTGTTTTAGTTTACTCTAAACTAAGACAAAATGTTAACACATGGTTTGGGTAGGAGGTTGGCCTAGGTGACTTCCTGAGGTCCCTCCCGATCTAAATTTTCTGGTGATCCTATCTGCTTTGAGACAAACAGTGTGAAAGAGAAGGGTACTCAGACATTACAGGGTTGATTAATGGTGAAAATCTCAAATAACTATCCTAACATTTTAAATTTTTAATGCATAGCTTTTTGCTAGATATTTATGGGGGAAAAATCCTGTCAAAATTCTCATCAGTTCTGTGGTTTTCACAAGTGCCATCTATGAGAGCCAGAGGAAAACAACAGTCATCCTGTTCTGGATGATGTGGCAGAACCTGCTGGTTTATGTTGGTTTTTAGAAAGACAACAAACTAAAAAACAATTAAACATTCATTTTGACTATAAATTTTTTAAGTGGCACTATAAACTTGAAAGGCCTTTCACTGAATATTATGTGCAAGTGAAGCTACCAGGCGGGTTAAGAAAAAATCTTTGCAGATAGACTGATGCCAACATGAAATCATGAACAAAAATAAGAAGCACCTGTCATCTTGCAACACAGATTATCCAATTTCTTGTCATTTTTTCACCAATGATAGAAGAGACACTGTTCAGCATTACTGGATATGTTTCTTTAATATTAATGTTCAACATTTCCTAGAGGAGTGATTCCCTTTCTCTTTCAAAGCAGTAATGTCCTTCTGAGAAGTTCAAGGTATTAGACTCTGTATTTCTGAAGGCCCTTCTCTTTAAATCACTAGCCAGTATTAAATTCTCAGTTTCTCCAGATAACCATTTTCTCTTACTATTATTCCACTTAAGTAAGAGGAGGAAAAAAAAATCCCAGACAAATAAACCTTGAATTTCTTGCTATGATGTATGTCAGGCTCAGATTAAAGAACAATTATTTTTCTCAAAATAATTCACTATACATAGTTTATAATTAAAAGTGTAACTGCACAGATGCAAATACTGAAGACACAAACATTTATGTGCATTTGCAACAGATTCTCAAGGAATTAATTAAGAAATTAAAGCAATAAAACCACAATACCAAAATCCCTAAATCCCCCTTTTGTACGAATTTGATTTCCCTGCATTGGTCTTTCCTCACCACAGTTTTCTATGAACTCATTATCTAGACCACACTACAACCCAGATGTATACCCATAAAGGGATATAACACAACATGACTTACCACATCCTCACTATGCACTGCACATTCCCATAAGTATAAAGTGCTTGCAAGTATGACAATAAACATATTTTAAAAAACAAGTTGCTAACAGGTAAAAAGTTTCTGTGTCTGATTAGTAGAAAATGACATCTCAGGGTGAAGCTGGGTCAACAATCTCTTTCTCCTAAAACACATCCTCTTCTGCAAGTACCTCAGCCGCACCATGTTCTAAAAGCAAAAACATTTCAAAAGAAACAAAAAGTCCTAGTCTGCAGATGGTTTCTGCTACTAGTGTCTTTAATTTTCTAGCAAATCTCTCACAGAGGGGGGAGTTGTGATTGACTTGGGACTGCTTGGGTATGAATACTGGTCTTAGCAGTTCATAGTGCTATTTATGAAGCTTGCATCTAATATCCAATTAAAAAAAAAAAAAAAGGCAAGGAAAAAAGGGAAAAAAGCTTAAAGCAAAGCACAACCAAAAAGTCCAGCTCTCCTTACCTTGCTGGAGGCACATCAATATTTGAAGAAACAACCTTGCGCTTCTGTTCCAGAAGACAAACAGAACGAGTGTTTTCCTTTTCATACTCAAGAGCTCTATTTAGTTTTTTGGTCTCTGCTGTTTTTAAATCTTCCTCCTTTGTGGTAAACAGGAGAAACTGTTGGTCTGGCAGTTTTTGACTGATGTCACTTTTTACATCCTCCTGTTGAAATGCAGGGAAGGTCATTTCACGCTTGATGTTGGCTGCCTGAAAAATTGAAAGCAATTATTAAATTTTCCTCTAATTCTCCTAAAATGTATGGGGGGAAGGGAACCCAATACCCACAGGCATTTACTTCTAATTAGTTCTTTGAATTAGTGAATACCATTTCTTTGCCCTTCATAAATTCTGACACTGCCATTAATTTCTCAACACAGTTGAAGACTATCCAGGAAAACAAGAATTCTAGTCTATTTGATAAAGCAATCAGTTACTGCTTTATGTTAAACGAAAAAGGTATTTGAATTAGTATGTCAGAAACCACACTATATACAACATATGTACACATATTTGCGCTGCATAACTATGGAAAAGAAATCCGAGCTGCCCTCCTAAAATTCCAGAAAAGAAGTCAGAATCTATCCACATAAAAGGCAACCAAGAAACTAATGCCCTTCTCAGAGCCACTTATTGGATTCTTTAACAGCTGTATTTATAAATGAGGGTTTCTCCAGGAGCAGGAAAATAATTCACTGTGATCCAATTCAGCTGCCAGAAGGCAAAGGGGAGCAAGTGATACCAGCAGGATCTCCGTCAGGAGCCTGTCCAGCAACAAGGAGCACAGATAAACACAGGAGCAGTGTCAGGTTGTCTCTCTGCCTGCCAGCACTTCCTGCATCTTCAGGTCTGCTGCTTCCCATAAGCAAAGACTACCTAAGAAAATAGGGATCTTAATAAATACACTACCTCTCTGGAATACAATGTGTTGGTGTCTATAGAGCAAACTATCGCAGGGTTGCAGTGAAGATCTCGGAAAACCATAAGAACCAAGCCACTCCATCTTCCCAGCACGCAAAACAAAGCCCAGGACATAGATTTCCCTCTGAAATGTCATTCCCTGCCCAGCTACACTTCCCCAGCCTCACGAGGGCAGACCCACCTGGCAGACAACCCTTCTACCCAACTCAAAGAACCAAGCAAGATATGGTCCAACAAAATGGCAGCTTGTCCCGCCTTGAACAGAGGCTCTTCCACCTAGGTGGTGCCACACACACCATCTCAGAGAAATCCAAGCACTTTCTACGATTGGCAAACTGGACTTTTAAATACTTGTAAATTATTGCTGATCCTTATAGTGGAGATATCTATGTTGTGTTGCCCTCAGATAGCAACATCACCAATAACCTGAAATTCCTATGTCAACTCTTCCCCCCTTACTCCTCTTTTTCATTATCAAAAAACATTAATCAATGTATATACGTATATATTTATGCATAAAGATATATTGTGTCCCTCCACAAATCTCTCTGTTTACAGATTTCAAACCTTGGCAGGCATATGAGTACACAGAATTAGAAGACGACATATAAACAATACAAATTTAACTGAATTAATAATTATTTTTTAAAAACTTCTTAGGTTCACAGTAAGCCCTTTTCTCAAAAGTCTGAGAATCTTAATAGATGCAGAGATGCCTTCAATTTTCCATAAAACTGCCTTAGAAGTGATGTACTACAGGAAAAAAAAAAAAGGTCTGAAAATATCCAAGTTCCAATATTCAACCCTGGAAGTCTTCAGTTTATGAAACTGTAGTATTTTACTCAGTTTCAGCAAACATATTGTGTCATACATTACTGAGTTCTCTTTACAGACCTAAAGTGAGGACAGAAGGTTGCAGGCTCAAACTACAGCTACAGCCTAAAACATAAATAGCGGAATATTTGTACTGTGATACCAGATAATCGGTTCTTATATATCAAATTTATCCACATCCAGTTCAAATACATTCAAATAACAGCTCAGTTTTCATATGTTAATGTGCCATAATTAATAGCCAGCCTCATGCAGGGTATATGGAAGTGAGGAAAGACAAAAACCACAGAAGCAAATGCTCAGGTTGCAGAGCTGCTGCCAAGCAGTTTGGATGCTTCGGCTAAATGGACAGAAACAGCAGAAGACTATATCCAATGATTAGACTAACTCCCTTCCTCTCTTTCACTTTTCAAAAGATATTTGGAAATACTAACCTATTTCTGAACTTTCCCTTGAGAGCAACTGCATATAAAGAATCTTTTCTGCTTTAGAAGCAGATGATCATGAGAGAGAGCCAAGAGTTTCCCTTGGTGGGTATTCTCCGGTAGCTTTCTCCTGCTCCACAGGCAGTTTTCCTATTTTAATTCATCCATGTCTATGAAAGCCGTTTCCACTTGAGACACCTGCCCTGTCTGGGAAGGGTAAGGGTCTTTTGTTGGAAATACAACCACCTACACAAGCAGCCACTGATGTGGAGTGCTGAGGGCTACAGTGCCTCATTTTCTGGCAAACACACTGATTAACAACCAGGACCGCTCTGATTCCAAGCTCTGTTTCACCAGCACTCAAAGTTCAGAGATTAATACAGAAAATTTCCAATATGTTTTTCCAGATGAATGAACTGTTTTGTCATATGTTATCAGTAACTTTTTTTTTCATAGAACCTTCATATTCTTTTAACCCCCTTGAGGCTTGTGGTGGCCCTTTAAGTTTCCGCAAGAATTCTGTGGAAGGTCTAGTCCAAACAGACACCGGTTTAATTTCAGCTTACTTCCAATACTTCACATTTCTATCTCCTTTGCTGTTCTTGAACTCTGTGATTACGTTGTTCCCTAATGGTTTGGCTTTTCTTGTCATCATAACTCTGCATTTGCCACCTTCTAGCCTCCAGTATCAACTGCTGATAAAAACTTGTCTTTTTCAAACACTTCATGAATTATCACTCATACAAGCCACTTTATAATAGGTTGATTTTCTATGCAATTCACTACATATTTCCACCCTTAAACCATTAGCAACTTTCAGCTTACTTTCAGCTGAGTCCTTTGCAACCTGGCTCACGCAACCAACATCGGTCAGTCACAGAAACAGGAGTTATAAACAACCTGCAAATTCAAAAAACTAGCTTTGTTTCTCTCTGCAGTTACCCTCACCTGCCTCTGACAACTTCCCTCCCACCACTGTTGGGCCAGGGAAACTTCTGATACCCTGCCACTTGAAAGTTATAGCTCAGTATTACCTGTGCCTTTCCTGCTAGAGCTCAAGCATGGGGCAGTGAGGGCTGCCATCTGATGTTGCTTTATTCTTTCCATAGTCATCCTGCAAAAACTGAAAGCCACTTCTTGCTTTGGTTTCTAAATAAAGATTTTATTAAGAAAGCCTTTCCATTTCTGTTTTGAAGTTGTCAAGACAATGGTACATATTTAGATTGAAGAGTCCACTTTTAAGTTAAAGTTCTTGCTTGATTCAGTATTATTAAATGCCAAAATTTTAATACTCGGTGATGGCTAAATGGTTACCACTATTACTATTTTCAGATGTATATTAATAATTTTTCGTTGCAAAAACCATCTTAATTTGCCTATATAAACTTTCACTTGATGGTATCTTGCCATAACAAAAGTGCTAGTCCTGAACTCCACATGCCCCCATCAAGACCATGTGTTGCAATGTATGTTCTGCCCAAAATGAGCACGTTTGACAGTGACACAAATTTTGAGGAATTTAAAGAAATTTTTCTTTGTTCCATACAGGGGATGTACAGGCTGCAATTTTTCAGTAGTTTAGGCCCTAACTTATCTCCAGCCAATTTTTGCTATGCCCAAAAGCATGTCCTGGTAAGATGCTGACATTGCAGTCAAACTTCAGTCTTCTCCAATTTCAGTTACATTTCAGAGTGGATTTTGCTCTGAACAGTAAAAAAATTATTGACCAAATAGACAACTCAGGCACTGAATTGCCCAGTCAAAGGATCAGCAAACACCAGAATAAGCAGATATATCACATTAATATGCAAATGCAGAGACTTAGATTTGAAAGACTATGTATGTCATCCCTTGAATACAACCTGACTGGACTTTGTCATCTTCCCTTGCTTATGGTGCACCACTGCTTAAAAACTGAAGTTTTTTATTTTCAAATAGTTCTGTAGCCTGTAACAGGCATTAAGATGTCTGTGTTTCCTATTCAATGGAAAGTATTAAACTCCCAAAAATAATAGCATTATTTTCTTCTGTGTGACTCAGCTACATGGAAATGTCTTCAAATTTGAAAACTGAGTCCCACCTATGTTGTTTTAAATTTCCTTTTTTTTTTTTTTTGTGCAGCACCTGTGGATTCAGGCAGGCACACCAGGAGCAGAAACCTAATTTTTAACAGGCTTTGTAATGGTTTACACAGACAGAGGGTAATACAAAAAACTATTTAAAGAATCGCCACACCACATACCGTGCCTACTTTGCCACCTGTTTTATAAAGAACTCAAGGGTTGATTTCTTGCTGAGGAGCCGGGCAGCAGGTACTGGATGTGACAGAAGCGCACAGGCAGAAGGCAGCTGCCGAGCGCAGAGCATCGCTCCCGGAGCGGCACTGCCTCCCACCCTGTGAATCCACATAGCACTTTCAAGGAAGCCACGCCAGTTTACAGCAGCTGAAGAAGATCCAGCCACACGTGTGATTGTGTATGCCTGCCACAAAACAGGCCAGCAAACACAGGCTCGGCAGATAGAGATTGTCATCACACTGTCAGGCATCAGGACAGCAATGAGAGCTCAGCAAGCTCCCGTAATCTTCTGGGGGAACGCTGGCTAACTTTGGTTTCTCCTCACTCTGTCTGCTGAGATTCTGGAAGGACTTAGATGACTGAGGAAGTCCCCTCCATGCACAGTTTGAATGCTAGAGGTCTGGCTAAATTAAATAATCTTGTAACTGTGGCCTACTTTCTGTCATTATGTTTTGTTCATACAAATTAAAAAAAAGCTCATTTTACCACAACAGTAATAGAAGTACCTCTAAAACCCAATAAAACTATTTTATGAGAGTGAGGGAAGCATCTGTACAAAAGTTGACTGTATCCAAAACTCACGATAAAAAAACCACACCAGTCGGAATAAATTTTGGGAAACTAGCTTAAAAAAAACCCCACCTTAGCTTAATAATCCTGATGCCATTGCCATGTTTCCATTTTTCTACAAACTTCCTTTTCTCTCTCAACTCATAAAGTCATATTTCCTTTACTACAGACCACTATAACTGGACTCAACCTCAGTGTCATTTCATTCCAAAAACAACAAGATGCCTCACAAGTCACACTGGCTGCTTTCCAGACTGGAGGAGGCAGGAAAGAGGGAAGGGGGGGAACGGTCTAATTAAAAAACACATACCAAAAAAAACCCCAACACCCCAACAGCAATCACCCAACAAATTGCTTCAATTATGGATATCTGCACTGTCAATAGAAAAATAACTAATTTAATTGTGTGTCCTAGGCCAATGCACAATATTAACACTACATAGTTGTTAAAGAAGACAGCTTAGGATGAGGATTTTTGATTTCCATCTGATTTACTGCATAATCGGTTGGTCTAATTCCAACAAAAACCCCTTTTGATTAAACACCAATTATAAAACCACCAATAGCTACAAGATGTTTTAGCACCAGCCAACCTGCTGTATAACTGATGTTTTTTATAAACAGTTTTTCCATTCTGGCTCTGTGACCATCTTGTTCCATTTTCTGAAATAGATATAATCATCCCGAGTGTTAGGGACTGCCAATAAAACTCCCAACTGGTAAGAAAAAAGTCTCAGATTTTTTTTTTTTTTTCAACAAGGCTTAAGCAACATTTTCGATCCATTTCAGAACAAATATGCAGCTCAATGGGGGAAGTGAAAGAAGGAATCAATACATTTCAGCCTAACATGCTAATGGGAAACAATAATGAAATGTGTCTATGTAACATGGTATACATTTGTTCAGCCAAAAAGAGAGCTCAATAACTGCAAAACCCTTTTCAGGCCAGCCTGAACAGCCAGGCTATGTTTTAGAGACAGAAATATGCCACTTTTCTCAACAAGAAAGAAATCATGAGTAAAGTTCACAGCCAAACACAACAAGCAGAAATGAGGAACACCAAACTTGCTACCAAAATTACATGCAATTGAAAAATATTTAAATTAAATCCCTGGAAGGACAAAGGTTTAGGCTCACTCATACTACTTTGTACAGTATTTCCAGTTCAAGTTCCCGTAAAAGAGCTTTTATGTAAAAAAGCTCTAACTTTTAACATTCTAAAACAGTGTCCTCACTGGAAGGAAAGAATGCATTGAATTTCCATTTTGCCAGAAATCCTTATTCATATTGGAGCACAAAGAGATAAGGCAGATTCTCGTAATGATGCTTGGAAATAATCTGCCCTGAATTTCAATGTATTATTACATTTTTGAGTATACTTCGCATTTAATTACTTGCTTCACCAGCAGTTGCTCATTATACATAAACCATGTCAATCTAATCACTTTAAGCATTTGTAAATTGCTGGTCTCTAACAGTATAGAAGATAATGCATTTTAAGGTCACTGTGAGTGTTCTTTACAATATATAGTACACACATCAATGTATAGTAATGTACTGTTCATTTCAACCAGGCTAGGACAAAGTCCCTATCTTCACCATTTGACTGAATATAGAAAACCATCCATAGAATACATTTTCTAGATATTAAAATACAAATCTAAGCATTTTAAGTTGCCTGGATTCACAATAGGGTGTTAGGCAGCAAGAAATGGAGTCAGCAAAAAGTTTACACCCTACCATCATCATCACATGTATGCCAGCACTTATGTGGCTAAATCTAACCTATCTTTGAAAATCGTGTAACCCAGCACCAGTTTAAGGTGTTTCTGAGTTACAGAACATTTACTCACATGAATGACAGAAACTTTTGCTCCCACATTTCAAATCCAGTACTCATCCAGGTACCTGTTGTACCCAAAAAAACCCCCCAAAAAACAAGGACCAATCTTGTGACAGTCACAAGAAGCATAAATGTTATTAAAACTGGACAGAAAGGTCTTAAGATTACAGGGGAGACAGCAAGGAACACTGGGAATCCATGGTCCTTCCCATAAACCATTTTCAGGTCTAAACAAAAATTACTCAAACATATTTGAGCCTTTTTCTCTCTACCACACAAATGAAGGGATGAAAATGTGTAAGTATAGCAGCTTCCTTTCCCATCCCATAAGCAGGCATTGTAAGTCCATCGCAAAAAAGTACAGGACATAACTTCTAAAACAATCGGACACCAATTAGTAATGATTACCAAATTTTAATACTTGTCAGTGAGCGTGGATCTTCAAAATTTGCTTGCAATGTCTCAAAAAAACAACTCCATGTTCTGTGTTCTGGATATGCTGCGCATGCAAGAGGATGATTTGCAATCACCGCTTTGCAAATCCAGCCACCTGTGTTCAACGGGATGTTGGCCCCCAGGCTTGGCATCTCTGGCAGGACCTCAGCAGAGGTATTTCAGTGCTGCTTTACTTTTCTTAAATAGAACAAGTGCCTTGGAAACACATTGACTCCAAACATCTGAAAAAAACTACACTACCTTGGAAAGCCTTAAACAAAAGGAAAATGGAAGATCATAGTTGCAAAAAACAGGTTCTTTTTTTATTTACCAATCCTATTGCTGCCCTTCAGTCTTTGCTAAGTACACTCACCAATGAGTGCCTGGTACTCCACCATCTTAAAAAGGATTTGCAGGCCAGGAATGGGCAGCCATAATTGCCTTCCCAATTACTGGTTTCACAAAAAGTGAATTTAAAATGAACTAAACTACTTATCACATATTTCCTTCTCACAGGGATCTTTGTTCCTGGCCATGCAAGTGGGAAAGAAGGGTGCCAGCCAGGCAGCAGGTTCCCCTCACCTCTCCTGCAGTGAAAAAAACAGTGTAAGCAATGCCCAGTGCCACTGGAGCAACCTGTGGCCACACACAGGTCAGGAGAGGGTGGCAACACGTGCCCTGGGCTGGTCAAGGAGCACAGAAGGAGAATAGCGGAGGATACACTCGAGTCTTGCTGGTCACCTCTGGGAAAGTTTCAAAAAGCCTGGAACAGAAGATAAAACCAAGCATGCTAGTGTGGGGTAGCAGGGATGTTGAATTAAACATTTTTGTTCTCACTTCTATTGCATTACTAGTTGTAATTCCAAACAGCAATTAGTGAGTGACATCAAACCAGGTGTTCTTACTGCACTGGCTGAAGCTCTGAAACCTTGTGTCAGGGTATCTTCTATGATATGCCTATGAACATCTATGTTCAATGGAATGGCAATTTTTCCTACTTGTAAGAGATGCAAAGAGGGTCCTAGAACCCAGCAGTAAAGTATCTACTGTCTTTGCTGCCCCTGATTTTGATTTTGTCTAGATTATTTGATTCTGTCTAGATTAAGAAGCTGTACACAACATCTTATGTAGCTTAATACAGCCTTGTGTCTTATGAATAGATAAATCACTATGGCTTTTACTTCCTGAATTTCATGTGCAAATAAAGTATCTTTAAACTATTTCAAGACCATTGCTGAAGATGTACAAGAAACTCCACTTGTTTCTCTGTTCATTTGCTGGTAGTCTAGATCAGAAGGACGGCAGCAGCTCAGAGAAGTACTCTCACTTCTATAATCTCACCCAGGATCAGGCAAGTAGGGTTTACAACAATCACACTATAAAGGAGGCAGTAGGGAACTCCCTAGCAGAAGGTTTTGGAGATGTTGCCTCAGTAAAAAGTCTTGATTGGTTCATCTGCATCTGAAAGCCCTCCTCTTATCTGGATAGAGATACATAGCAAGATATCTCTAGGGAAAATAAAAACAGATTGGCTTTCTTTTCAAGATCTCTTGCAAATAAGATATAGAAGTGTGATATTTCTGAGGTCAGAAGTTACTTTGGAAGCAGACAGCTGACATGAGATGCTACAGACCTTAGAACACTTAAAAGAGTAAGGAAATGTAATCCATCTGCCTTAACATCCTGGGAATAAAGAGACTTTGCTCTTTTTTGTTTGTTTAAATTATGGGATTTCAGTGAAATCAAACCAAGGTAGTTCACAGATGTATCCAACTGTTGTAACTTCTGAATGAAATAGGTGCTTGTGAGCAAAAGTTTCAAGGGCAGTGCTGATCCTGATGTTGAAAATCTGAAGGAGATATTACAAGATCAGAATTAAACCCACATCCTTATCTCCTCTAATGGATCTTGAGCCTGGAAGTAGAAAGCACAGTCCTTCAGAGGAGGTGAACAAGCAAGAAGCATTGCCTCCAGTTAAAAAAGGTTCTCACAAATCTATGTTCAGCTCAAGACAAAAACATGTAGCAGTTTTCCTGTTCAGAGCAGGAGAGGTGCCAAAAAAGGGAGTTTATTTTTGGGTCTGACTATGCAAAGAAATAGTATCACAGAGTTACAGCTCATTACCCCTGGAAGCGATACAGTAACACTAGTAAAAACACGCAGAGGCCAAATCCAACCTTTTCTTCTTCAGACACTCCATAAACCAGCCCTCTTTCAAACCGCTACAGGAATACAATGATATCTAATGGGAGAAGAGCCTTCACAAAGAACCTAAAGGACCATCAAGCTCAACGTTAAGCACAGTCTGTCACACAGTTTCTGTCGTCTAAAGGATGAAGGCTCACTCAACTTCTAACCTTCACTTTCCTCCCTTTCAATGTCCTAGCGCTGATATCCCATTTTTCCCTCTGCACAATCCAGATGTTTGACAAGCTTTTCCCTGATCCAGCTTAACTGATGGACATCATGGAATCTACAGACTCCCTGCTGCACATTTCCCACTGTTTCAGGAGCCTTCAAAAGCACACAACTAATTCCGACACAAGCACAAGGTTGCAAATGAGTGGCTGGGAGCTGGAGGAAGGACGGAAGGACAGAGAGAAGAACACTTGACCTTTTTTGGAACTGATGAAACATAAAATCGCCAAACACTCTCTGTTTTACCCAGTGTCCAGGCACAAAGCACTCTGTGCTGCTCAGGCTGCTGCTCCAGCAGTTGGACCTATCAGCATGGAAAGAGAAGCACCTTAAAGATCAACCACTTCTCTCCTGCTCTGAGAAAGTAGGGACAATTGCCTGAAACAGTGGTGGTCACGCATGTTGAAGCAAAATATTACTGTATATCCTCAGCAACCACCAGTTCACCCTTATTAATTTCTCTGCTTTTTCCACATAGCTCTAAGCCAGATCAGGAGTGCTTTCCATGGCCTTATGAATCACCACTAACCAGGACCTAAGAGCAGCAAGAACTGCACCACAGTGTTTTCATTAAAATATTTTGAAGTAGAAAAACGAGGGTTTTTTTTTTACCTCTGGCAGTATTCATATTTGTCATAACTATATTAAAGAAAGAAATTTGTTGAGAAATACCAGGTAAAAAGCATTTTTGACTCAAAGTAGTTTTTGTCTGCCATTTCAAGGGGATATCCATGTATACATAAAAGATCAGGTTGGCTCAAATGTTTAGCTCACCAACTTTACGAAGTCCAGTTTATAGAAGGTGATTGTACAATTTGCTCTCTATGTCAGTATGATGTAGGCATCAGCCACTTTATCTGAAGCAGAAAATAAAATTTAAGTAACCATCCAGTCTTATGACTTGTCCTAACAGCACTGCCTATCTAAAGTTCAATAACCTTTTATCCACCATGTTAAAAAAATACACTAAAGATGGTAAAACAATGAGCTACAGAATTTCACACATCAGTATCTAATCACTGAGGCATTTTACCTTGCATCTGATTCTGTGTTCAGTGACCATAAAGGTCTTCTATAGTCTGAAGCAATACTTAATTTTTAGGACTGCTGTGGAAAGGTTTTAGGAGACTAGTGGATTTACACTTGTGGTTAAGTAATTGGGCTGAAATCCCAAATCTGATTCAATTAGCCAGACTTTTCCATCAAACTTCAGCTGGGTCAAGATTTTATGAAAATTGGATTCTTTATGTTTTGCAAAAACACAGATAAAAAGATCTGTATTTTTATCCAAGGTTCAAGCAACAGAAGTTGTTCGGTTCCCAGTCTTCATTAGTTTTGTTGTCAAACAACAAATACCACCCACACATGTACTTTTTAATACAATGAGACAAATGTCACTGCAATCATCATTTGTGATTGGAAAGTCTGGCAAGGTGCCAGAGCAGCGAAAGTGATCCCATTACAGACTGTTCAGCAACAGCGATAACATTCGTACTCTGTTCAGCAACAAGCTACAGTGAAAAACATGAACACAAGTTAGTGAAATTGAAGCTGATCACTAGAGGAGCTAATGCATGCTCTTTTCATTCACCTTGTACTTCCTGTTCAATTTTTGTAAATAAACAAAAACACTTAATAAGCGTTTCTCTTTTAGCCCAGCATCCTTCTGCAGTCTTTGGGCTGGTCTTAAGTTGCAGGAATAGTCAAGCTGCTCACTATTTTTAGAAACAAGTAATTCAATAAATCACTTGAAAGTATTGTAAAGCCAACGTGCGCTCTTATTCAGGGCAGGGAAAGAATAAAAAAGCATCATTGGTCAATCCACAGTAGACACCAATTTACAGAGCAGACACAGCAAGGACCAGCCTGCTCCCTTGCTGCCCAAACAGCAAAGCTCCCACCTTTGAGACATGATTTATCTCAAAGTCTAACGAGATCTCCTGGTGCTCTCATAATACTGGAATTTATAATCTAGCAGCTGAGAAAACACAGAGTAGGACTAGAAGGTTGAAAGAGGATCTACAGGACTCAGGCTTCTCTGTAACCTTGGAACTGAAGAAAGCTTGGAAGAGCACAGGATCAAGAAAGGCACAGATGGTTTCTGAACCCACGCTTGTCACAGGACCATTACAAATGTTAATTATCAGTCCATGAAAAAGCACTTTCTCAATACTTAGTTTTCAGATGAAAAGAAGTGACACTTCTATCTTCAAGGAAGACCTAGGGAATTACAGGGTGGTCAGTTTCATCTTGAACCCTGAGAAGGGATCACAAAACAGAGAGGAGTGGCTGATACACCAGTCATGCTCCCACCTGAAGAGACCTCAACAGGTTAGAGCAAGGAGGCAATAGGAACCTCAACGAACACAACCTTGAGAAAGGAAATGTGAAGTTCTGGGCCTGGGGAGGAATAACCCTAGGCACCAGTACATGCTGGAGTTGGAAAACAGCTTTGTATGAGAGGCCCTGGGCTCCCGGTAGACACCAGGCTGAACATGAGCCAACAATGAGTCCTTGTGGCAAAAAAAGCTGAGCAGCGTCCTGTGCTATATTAGAAAAAGTATTGACAGCAAGTGGAGACAAGTGCCCCTTTACTAGGCACTGGAGAAGCCACACCTATAATGATAGGTTTAGTTCTGGGATTCCAAATACAGGACAGATATGGACATACTGGACAAAGTGCAGCAAAAGGCCACTAGGATGATTTCAGTGGGGAAAAGAGAACGCTTCCATGAGACCACACTGCAGCCTTCCAGTACCTTAAGGGGACTTATAAAAAGGAGGGATTTTTCACATGGGCAATAGTGACAGGACAAGGGGAAATGGTTTTAAACCAAAAAGAGGGCAAGTTTAGATTAGATGTTAGGAAGAAATTCTTTACTTAGAGGGTGGTGAAGCACTGGAACAGGCTGCCCAAGAAGTGGTGGATGCCCCATCCCTGGAAGTCTTCAAGGCCAGCTTGGCTGGGGCTCTGAGCAATCTGGCCTAGTGAGCAGCATCTCTGCCCATGGCAGGAGGCTTGGAACTGGATGATCCTTATGGTCCTTTCCATCCCAAACTGTTCTATGATTCTATGATTAAGAGACTGGAGTATCTCTCCTATGAGGAAAGGCTCAGAGAGTTGGGACCATTCAGTCTGGACAAGAGAAGGCTTAGGGGGATCTTACAAATGTCTGTAAATACCTGAATGGAGGGTGCACAGAGCCAGGCTCTTCTCAGTGGAGCCCAGTGTCAGGACGAGAGGCAATGGGCACACACTGACACACAGGAGGGTTCCCTCCGAACATCAGGGAACACTTTTTCATTGTGAGGGTGACCAAGCACCGGCACAGATTGTCCAGAGAGGCTATGAAGTCTCCTTCCTTGGAGATATTCAAAACCCATCCGGACATGGTCCTGGGCAACCAGCTGTAGGTGACCCTGCTTGAGCTAGGGGGTTGGATCAGGTGATCTCCAGAGGTCCCTTCCCTCCTCAAGCATTCTGTGATAAAGAGTGAGTAGCACATCTCTATCCACTTGTACGTACTGCATATCTGAAGGCTGCCAACTGATCATTCTCAGCTGAACTAATTTTAGACGGAAAACAGTATAACAAATAAGGATCAAAACTGTTAGTGGCTTCACCTTTATTCTTACATAGTTTAGTTTCCTGATACAATTCCTTTTAAGGGCAAAGTGGTTATATTTGGGCTGTGTCCAAACAACAACAAAAATCACATAAGTCCTCAGCAAATTACTCCCACTCATTATTATGGGGGAGTGGGGAAAAAATACCAGCTTACAATCTTACCACCCCTAGCTCTGCCTACAGTAATGCATACTATATATAAACTTCTTAAATTTTTCATATGGATGAAAAAAAATCCCAAATCTAGCATGCATTTTCCACACCAACTTCATTAGGCAGGTTTCCACTCAAAAACTATGAGAAACCAAATAACAGTTGAAATTTAAAAATTAATTAAGTTTATCCACTTACATAGTAATGGCTAAGCTGCTGGTGTTTATCTGTCTCTCTTGACTCACCCTTTAGAGCTGTTCCTCACAGTCCATCAGTATCCATTCATGTCTCCTGTTTTTTCTCCTTCACAGAAGAGGGTGGAGCAGGATCATCCTTGTTCTGAGTTTGTACACAGCCTACTCTAACAGGATCTTGCTCCAAGATCAAAACATGAGTTCTAGTGGTTCTAATAACTAACAGTATTTATAGAAATAACACTATCATTATTAGTCTGAGATGGAACAGTTCATTTTACTCTTAGGTTAGTATGCAAGTTCCTAACATGTCTTACAAGGTCTCTCATCCACTTAGCAAATCTAGTATTTGAAGTTTGCATTTTGCAAAATGCCTGTTAAAATACAATTGCACACACATACAAAAGCTAAATTAAATAGCACTTTGCTAATTAAGGAAAAAACCCCACTTCGTTTTATCCATAATGAGTCCATTCAAACAGCAAAGCTGAAAGTCTGATTTAAAGAACAGCAATGAATTCACATCTGGCTTTAGAAAGAATGCAGAGAAAGGGGGCAAAGGAGCAGAGGGCAAATTCAACCCAGCCAAACAATGCACATAAGTAAGAGGCAACTGATTTCTTTCAGACAAACTGAAGATTCTTCTGCAACCCATATCCCACATAGATGTCTCTATCTTTAAAACAAAAAAAGGGCAAAAAAAATCAACCCAAAACATAACAAACCACAAAAATCATGTCCAAAAGCATACTTTTTCATGGATTAAACTCCAAACCAACATCTGCTATCCCTGCTCTGAAATCTCTGGCACAGTTTTGTTCAAGCTCTGTACTGTGTTGTGTACCTGCCACAAACTTCGCTTCAGAAGGTGGGTAAAACTAAGCCCAACATGCATGAAGTTAAAGTCTCGCTTACACAGCTTGGGCTTTCATATTCCTCCAGCATCACCAGACAGCTCTCTGGGCCTCTAGTTTTCAGACTTTTCATCTAATCATTTTCCATGATTTTGAGAGCTACCTATTTGCAAGAACAAATACATCTGTGGTCTGAACTACCAAGAGGTGCTCACAAACAAGCCAATATCTGGAATAGGTAATTCTACAGGTGAGGAACAGGAGCAGCACCCATAGTCAGCTGTGTTAGGAAGGTCCTCTGTCCGTACTCTAAGCCTGGGGACAGAAATGGGGCTGGAGATAAAGTGGCAGCTCAACTGGGCTATACAGAAGAACGCACTAATCTCTTTACTATTTACAACAGTAGAGAAAATACTGCATCACGATGGCATGTTATCACAAGTCCATGTTCACTACTAGCCCAAAATCTCAATCATAGTGCTCTAGGGGTTTACAGGCAGATTAGTGTAGCTCTGGAGTGGGGCTTCTTCCAGGTACCTGATAAATTCAGCACTGCAGGCTGCTGATGGACCCTACTTCAAAACCTCCTCTCCATATCAACAAAACCAGCAGTTTCCAGAGTGCATTAACCCTAGCATTGTGCTAATGTGGCTGTGTGTGGCATCTGAACTAGGCTCCACAGAAAAGATGAATTAAAAAGGATTGCAAATTAATCCACACTTCAAGACAAAGTACTGGTAATTACACTATTTATTTTTCCACCTAATTTCAAATTGTTGGAAATCCAAATGCAGCCAAAGCAAGTATGGGCTGCACAAAAAGAGTTTCATGTGCAAAATGAGACTGTATAATCAGCACCTTGGTGTTATTTGTTTCCCTATACAGATTAATGAACTAGTTCTGACAAAGTAGGAAAACACTTCACTTCTCAACAAGGTTTTACAGGCTCTCAAAGACTCCCTGGCTATTTTCCTGTTACCCACCAGCCACACAGAGCACACTGATGCCTCTTCCAGCATGTTAGAAGAGCCGGCAGAAAAAAAAGAAAAGAATGTTCTCCACTTGGACATCTACATAGCTACAGCAATATAAAGAAGCAAATTTTGTATCTTCCCCATGATTATCAGTCTCTCTTGCTCTCTTTTTTGTCATATCTGTTCTCTACTTACAAGGCTGCAAAACTTGGAGAAATCAGATCCATCTTTATAAAGTACATCTTTATAAAGTACTTCTTTCTTTCCGTCCCTGTGCTTAAGAGGGAGGGTCAAAAACAGATTACCAATGGTGCAGCTACACAGTGGACTTCTTTCTGAAGGAGACAATATCCCTGTAAGACCTAATGGTGCAGCTACTTTTTTGATCTTGACTACTGGACCAAATTGTCAGGCACCTTTTAACAATATTAATTCCATCATGGACCCTAAAATGCATTCATCCATGTATCACAGGCAGTCCACAGAAGAGACTTTGTCAAGAGCCCATGCAACCTCTAGCCTTAAAACTCCATTCTACCCAAGGGCACAGACATCAAGTGTATGTGTGAATTACCTGTACCTACACCACACCAGAACACAGCGTGATGATTTTTAATTCCATTATCTGGATAGCATACACTGCAAAACCAGTACCCAGGTCACTTTGCTTTCAAATCTGATTAAATTCTGAAGCACTTCAGGACATCTCTTTTTATGAAACGTACCGGTCACTGCAACAATTTACATCCTCTCTCAGCAGTAGATACCTCTTCAATTTTTTTTGCTCCCAGTTCCCAACTCAGAAGGGCAGGTCTAGGAGACAAATGTTGTTGGTCCCATGCTAGTTCTCCATTTGGCAGGAATCCCATTTGACAAATCACAGCCAGATAGTGCCAGTCCTATTACTCTCACACAGTTTTGCAACTGGACCTCTCCATTCATTTTATGTCTGCTTCTCTCAAGTTTAATCTGTTGCTTTATAATTACTTGGAAGAACCCTCAGATTATCCTTGTATACTCCCACAACAACAACTCCTAACAAAATACACAGAAACCAAAGATAATTTCTTTACAATGTTAAATTGTAAGTTTTCTTAGTTTATAGTACTCAAAAGTATAAACAGAGAAAGCAGATACTGAGCAGGTCGTGACAGTTAGACATATTCTTCCAAAGAGTGTAGATAAGTGCACCTCATTACCAAAGATGACTGGAGAGTTGATTACATATACTAAAAGTAGTCTAACAGGTATTACTCCACTCATCACACCTATGAGATAAGTTTATTGTCCAAGGAAGTAAATACATGCATGCTTTCAAACGCACACATACTCCTAAGTGTAAGGCAGAAGTACCAGCTACCTTTAGCAGTCCTACTACTCAAAAGCTTGTTGAGGGCTGATAAAGAGAACAGTACACTGCGATAACCTACATTATATGCAGATTATACCTATGTAATTCATCTGATAACTCAGATTACTGTGATCCACTTGAGAATTTCACCTTTTTTTCCTATCGGTTACACACAGGAAGTTCCTCTAAGATTCCCCTACCACTTAACAGTTTTGGTAGGAGACGGATGGGACCAGAAGCCCATTATGGTGCCCCTCATCCTAAGGCTACCAGTCAAGCGTCAAAAGGTTTTGACCCAGCTGTATCAGATTAATTCTGTCAGTGCTGTAACAAACTTCCTTTGAAGCAGTATGTGGATATCTTGTATTTCTACTGCTACTTTCCTTCAGGGATTTTTTGTGTGTGTTGTTTGTTTCGAATTTGTTTCTTTTGTTTTTCACCTCACAACCGCGGACACAGGGAAGACCCCAATAAGGCACTACGATCTGGCTAACCCTGAACTCTTGTTAAGTAAGAATCATTACCTAGATTAAAAAAATAAAAGTAATTCAAACAGATGCCCTTTAAACTTTCATACACATTTATTTTCCATAACTGCTGCACACCTATCACATGAATCCTTTGTAGAACTATACACAGACTTAGTCTAACTACCCTGGTTATCCCAAGAGGAAAATAATTACAGAAGACTCTCCACGATAAAATCGTTAAGCCTAAATGTGCGGGATCTCCGCCGGTGGGTGTGTTCAGCAGGTTGTTCCGAACCGCGACCAATTCAGCGCAGTGCCCGCGCCCGCTTCCATGGGATTTGACTCGGGCCTCTGCACAGCACCGCTACATTCCCAAACTTCCCACGGGTCACCCACGCGGGTCTCACCACGGCCACCGCCGCTCGCAGGGCACGGCTCCCCAAGGCACCTCTGCGCACTCGCCCGCGCCGAACATCCTCCCCACCGCCGGCAGCCCCGCGCCTCACCCCGCC